>CATNWA010012064.1:0-363420 GCA_951230385.1 Staurois parvus
CATCATTGGTGGAAGTGGATTCTGCCAGGGTACCTAATCCATAGGACCTACCCACTGACTCTCCAAAACCTCTTAGCTGTCTGTATGGGCACTGGTTATAGGACTTTTTCCCAAAAAAGAAGTGTTGTACCCTATCACACACAAGATTGAACATAATTGGTGGAAGTGGACTTTTAAGGTCATGCCATCCGAGATTTAACATAATTGGTGGAAGTGGGCTCTGCCAGGGTACCTGATCCATAGGGCCTACCCATTGACTCTCCTAGACCACTTAGCTGTCTGTATGGACACTTTTTACAGGAATCATCCCCAAAAAAACAGTTATATCATACCAAAAATAAGCGTTTGTACCCTACCACACAAGATTGAACATAATTGGTGGAAATGGACTTTTAAGGTCATGCCATCCGAGATTTAACATATTGGTGGAAGTGGGCTCTGCCAGGGTACCTGATCCATAGGACCTATCCACTGACTCTCCTAGTCCGCTTAGCTGTCTGTATGAGCACTGGTCACAGGAAGCTTCCCCAAAAAAAGAGTTATGCCATATCATCCAAGATTTAACGTCATTGGTGGAAGTGGACTCTGCCAGGGTATCTGATCCATGCAACTTGCCCACTGACTCTTCTAGATCTCTTAGCTGTCTCTATGGGTAATGGTTACAGGAATCTTCCCCAAAAAGTTATACCATATCATCCAAGATTCCACGTCATTGGTGGAAGTGGGCTCTGCCAAGGTACCTGATCCATAGGACCTACCCACTGACTTTACAGGACTTTTTTCCAACCACACAAGATTGAACATAATTGGTGGAAGTGGACTTTTAAGGTCATGCCATCCGAAATTTAACATAAATGGTGGAAGTGGGCTCTGCCAGGGTACCTGATCCATAGGGCCTACCCACTGACTCTCATAGACCGCTTAGCTGTCTGTTTGGGGGACTAGTTACAGGAATCTTCCCCAAAAAAAGAGTTATAACATATCATCCAAGATTTAACATCATTGGTGGAAGTGGCCTCTGCCAGGGTACCTGATCCATAGGACCTACCCACTGACTCTCCAAAACCTCTTAGCTGTCTGTATGGGCACTGGTTATAGAAATTGTCTCCCAAAAAAAGAGCTATACCCTGGCACCTACGATTTAACGTAATTGGTGGAAGTGGGCTCTGCCAGGATATCTGATCTATAAAACTTGCCCACTGACTCTTCTAGATCTCTTAGCGGTCTGTATGGGCACAGGTTACAGGACTTTTTCCCAAAAAAAGAAGTGTTGTACCCTACCACACCAGATTGAACATAATTGGTGGAAGTGGACTTTTAAGGTCATGCCATCCGAGATTTAACATAATTGGTGGAAGTGGGCTCTGCCAGGGTACCTGATCCATAGGGCCTATCCACTGACTTTCCTAGACCATTTAGCTGTCTGTATAGGCACTGGTCACAGGAATCTTTCCCAAAAAAGAGTTATACCATACCGTCCAAGATTTAACATCATTGGTGGAAGTGGGCTCTGCCAGGGTACCTGATCCATAGGACCTACCCACTGACTCTCCAAAACCTCTTAGCTGTCTGTATGGGCACTGGTTATAGGAATTGTCTCCCAAAAAAAGAGCTACACCCTGGCACCTAAGATTTAACATAATTGGTGGAAGTGGGCTCTGCCAGGATATCTGATCCATGCAACCTGCCCACTGACTCTTCTAGGTCTCTTAACGGTCTGTATGGGCACTGGTTACAGGACTTTTTTCCCCAAAAAGAAGCGTTGTACCCTACCACACCAGATTTAACATAATTGGTGGAAGTGGGCTCTGCCAGGGTACCTGATCCATAGGGCCTATCCACTGACTCTCCTAGACTGCTTGGCTGTCTGTATAGGCACTGGTCACAGGAATCTTCCCCAAAAAAAGAGTTATACCATACCATCCAAGATTTAACATCATTGGTGGAAGTGGGCTCTGCCAGGATATCTGATCCATGCAACCTGCCCACTGACTCTTCTAGATCTCTTAGCAGTCTATATGGGCACTGGTTACAGGACTTTTTTCCCAAAAAAGAAGCGTTGTACCCTACCACACCAGATTTAACATAATTGGTGGAAGTGGGCTCTGCCAGGGTACCTGATCCATAGGGTCTATCCACTGACTCTCCTAGACTGCTTGGCTGTCTGTATAGGCACTGGTCACAGGAATCTTCCCCAAAAAGAGTTATACCATACCATCCAAGATTTAACATCATTGGTGGAAGTGGGCTCTGCCAGGATATCTGATCCATGCAACCTGCCCACTGACTCTTCTAGATCTCTTAGCAGTCTGTATGGGCACTGGTTACAGGACTTTTTCCCCAAAAAAGAAGCGTTGTACCCTACCACACAAGATTAAACATAATTGGTGGAAGTGGACTTTTGAGGTGCCCAAGGTGTGTCCCTGTATATACTCATTACAAACCACCTATTTAGCATACCCCATGCCACGCATGTTAGAGACAATTATTTTACCATTACTCTATACCAGCATTTCTCAACCAGTATGCCAAGGCACCCTTGTGTGCCATCTTGACTTGTCAGAAGTGTCTGGTATTTGATGTGAAAGAGCAAGGGGCTTCTGATTATGAAAGAGGACCCCATTTTATAGCAGGGTGCCTCAAGAATTTTCAAATTCTCTCAGTTTTCTGCGAATGAAAAAAGTTTGAAAAACACTGCTCTGTCACTATCCATGTGCACACTGGAGAAGAATAGAAAATCAAATTTATCACAGTTTTATCAAAATAAATATATTTCATTGACACCATAAAAAACATTATCCTGTAATATAGTCTACATGCAAATAAAAACTATGGAAAGGTGGGGCCATCCTTCCTTCACCTTGCAAGCTCTAGGCGTGGAGCTGAACCAGTACACTCCCAGACAGACCCGGGTCCCAGAGATACCAATATATTATTATTTTTATTTATTACAGATGCTTATATAAAATGTCAATTTACATATCTATTGTACATTCACATCAGTCCCTAGCCCTCAAGGGGCGTACGATCTAAAGTCCCTAACTCACATTCATACATACACATACTAGGGCCAATTTAGACAGGAGCCAATTGACCTTCCAGTCTTTGGAATGTGGGAGAAAACTGAAGCACCCTGAAGAAAACCATGCAGGCACAGGGGAGAACATTCAAACTCCAGGCAGATGGTGCCATGGTTGGGATTTGAACCAATGACCGTAGTACTGCCAGGCGGAAGTGCTAACCATTTAGCTACAGTGCTGCCCATTTGTTTATGTATCCTGTGTTGAGGAAGACCATTGAGAAGGGTCTGTGCACATGAGCACATGAGCAGCGGCTCTCTCCTCTTTCCCTCCTCCATAGGATTAGAGATAATGGCTCCTGCTGCTGTCAATCACAGCTGTGACGGGAGTCACTTTGGGTGGGGGGCCCATGGAACACAGCTCACTTTGGAGAGGTGGGGAGACCCCGTCTCAGCTCCCCATATCCCTATTATGTGTAAGTCACCCTGTGCCTGTTAGGGGTACAGGGTGATCCAGGGGCGGACTGACCATTTGGAAACTCTGGCACTGCCCGAGGGCCCGGGGTCAGTAGGGGGCCCCATGAGATGCCCCTGGTACCTTTTTCATAGGCTTTTTTGTGTTTGAGCAAGGACACAGGGGCCCCATGAGTTGTTAGTTCGCCCCTGGGTGGGAGATAACCAAGGAGCGATTTAGCTGCTTTGTGGTCTTGTTTATTAGTCCTCACGCACGCGGGACATTTTGATAACGCTGGTAATGTTAGCTGTGTAAAGTTGCGTTAGAAACGCGAGTTTTGCAGCTTTTTTTTTTAGTGTTTTTGTAGTAGCGTTTAGCAGCGTTTTTCCGTGTTTAGCAGCCTTTTCCTGCATTTTCACACGTTTGCATTTTTTAGTGTTTTTTTTTTTTCATAGAAAAAGTCCAAAAAAGTTGGTTTGTTGCGTTTTACCACGTTTTGCCGCGTTTTTCAGCTTTAGAGTTTTTACAGCTAAAAAAACTCCTCTAGAAACCCACTAGTCCTGTGTTTTTTTTTTTTTTTTTTCCAGCCAATAAAACCTCCCAGCCAAAAAACACTGATTCCAGTTTATGTGTGTACGGACACATAGGAGAACATGCTGGGGGGGTTTACTGGCTGTAGAAAAAAAACGTCAAAAGCCAAAAACAGTTGCTGTAAAAATGTCCCGTGTGCATGAGGACTAAAAGAGGGAATTTTGGAAACGTTACAGAGGTTAGAGCAGCAAAATTGAGCAAATGTTGGGATGTGGGGCAATATAAGCTTCAGAAATAAGGCACAGACGGGGTGTATGCCCATGAAATATCTGATATTCAGATGTCACAGCGGCCCTGTGGTTGCGTTTTGCTGCATTTTTCAGCGTTAGAGCGTTTTGACAGCTAAAAAAAAAACTCCTCTAGAAACCCACTAGTCCTGGTTTTTTTTCCAGCCAAAAAACATCCCAAAACAGCGGTTTGTGGCGTTTTACCACGTATTGCAGTGTTTTTTTTTCCCCAGCCAAAAAAGTCCAAAAATGCTGGTTTGCGGCGTTTTACTGCATTTTACAGCATTTTGCCCCTAAAAAAACTCCTCTAGAAACCCACTAGTCCTGGGTTTTTTTTCCAGCCAAAAAAAGTCCAAAAACGATGGTGTGTAGCATTTTACAGCGTTTTGCCACGTTTTTTTAGCATTTGTTTCCCCAGCCAAAATAACATCCAAAAACGCCAGTTTGCAGCGTTTTACCACGTTTTACAGCGTTTTGCCGCGTTTTTCAGCGTTAAAGCGTTTTTTACAGCTGAAAAACTCCTCTAGAGACCCACTAATCCTGGGATTTTTTATAGCCTAAGAAAGTCCAAAAACAGCGGTTTGCTGCGTTTTACCGTGTTTTATAGCGTTTTTCCAAATTTTTTCCCCATCCAAAAAAAGTCCAAAAACGCTTATTTGCGGCGTTTTACCGCGTTTTACAGTGTTTTGATGCATTTTTCAGCATTAAAGTGTTTTTCACAGCTAAAAAAAACTCCTCTAGAAACCCACTAGCACTGGGTTTTTTTTCAGCTTAACCATTTGCCGTCCGCCTGCTGTTTATAAACGGCAGGGCGGTGGCACTTCAGGGGCGGGTTGCCGTTCATAAACGGCACCCGCCATTTCTAGCTGTGCGCGCTCCCTGGGAGCGTGCATTGCAGCACCGCGATCCGGTCCCTGCTGTGTCCTCCGGATACAGTGAAAACACCGATCGTCGTATGGGACCTCTGTACGAGGTCCTGATCATGTGATCACCGATTGGCCAATCAGTGATCACATGCAAAGTAGTAAGCAAGATGTCACTTGTGACATCATTGCTTACTATGTGTGAAATCTGCGAATGATCACAGAGGTCACATGGTACAGGGTTATTCACAACAGCCTTGTACCATGTGACAAGCTGTGACCAATCACAGCTCACTCAGTATTTCTCAATGGCTGCAAGAATGCAGACAGAGAGAAAGAGAAATGATTGCTTTTACATCCTATATGGGTGTAAAAGCAATCAGTGTAAAAAAAAAAAAAAAAAAAAAAAATGGTGACACTGTACTGCTAGGGTGACAGTATGTAAAAAAAAACAAACCATAAATAATAATATAAAAAAATAAAATAAAAATGTAAAAAAATTTTTAAAAATTATAATTTTTGGTTATAAGCTAATTTGGCTTTTTTTTTTTTTTTTACTAAAAAGATAACGGAATACATTTCGGCCAAGATTTATGATGAAATATTATTTATTTGCAAAATTTTATAAGAAAAACACTTTTTTTCAACCTTTTCAAATACATAGCAAAAAAAATTAAAATCCCAGCGGCGAATAAATACCACCAAAATAAAGCTTTATCTGTGTCAAAAAAATGGTAAAAAATGCATATGGCTACAGTGTTGCATGACCGCGCAATTGTCATTCAAAGTGTGACAGCGTTGAAAGCTGAAAAGTGCCCTGGACTGGAAGGGGGTAAAAGTGTCCGGACTGGAACTGGTTAAGAAAGTCCAAAAACAGAGGTTTGTGGAGTTTTACCACGTTTTATAGCATTTTGCCACGTTTTTTTTTTTTCCCCAGCCAAAAAAGTCCAAAACCGCCGATTTGCTGCGTTTTTTTCGTGTTTTACTGTGTTTTGCTGTGATTTTCAGCGTTAAAGCGTTTTTACAGCTAAAAAAACTCCTCTAGAAACCCACTAGTTTTGTTTTTTTTTTTTTTCCAGCCTAAAAACCTCCCAGCCAAAAACATTGATTCCAGTCTATGTGTGTACGGACACATAGGATAACATGCTGCGGAATTTACCGACTGTAGAAAAAAAATGACAAAAGCCAAAAACAGCCGCTGTAAAAACGTCCCCGCGTGCGTGAGGACTAAAAGAGGGAATTTTGGAAACGTTATAGAGGTAAGGGCAGCAAAATTGAGTCAGTGTCGGGATGTGGGCAGTGGCGTCCCCGAGGCAGGTGCAGCCCGTACCAGGTGACACTGACTGCACGGGGTGACACCGGACCCGCTCCAAGAAAAGGTAAGTTGTACAGCAAGCCGATGATCCCCGCAGGATGGATCGGATCTGCGGATTGGGGAGCGTATTGGATTGGACTCCGATCCATTATGCTCAATTCACAGATCCGAATCATCCTGCGAGGATCGTCGGCTTGCAACCTATACGGGGTGACACCGGACCCGCTCCACGAAAAGGTAAGTTGTACAGCAAGCCGATGATCCCCGCAGGATGGATCGGATCTGCGGATTGGGGAGCGTATTGGATTGGACTCCGATCCATTATGCTCAATTCACAGATCCGAATCATCCTGCGGGGATCGTCGGCTTGCAACCTATACGGGGTGACACCGGACCCGCTCCAAGAAAAGGTAAGTTGTAAAGAAAGCCGACGATCCCCGCAGGATGGATCGGATCTGCGGATTGAGCATAATGGATCGGGGTCCGATCAGGGGTGTATTTACCACAAGGCAAACAGGGCATTTGCCTAGGGCGGCATTTTTCAGGGGGGCAGCACTGCCCCTTGGAAGAAGGGACGGAAGAAGGGACACACGCAGCATGGGGATTTGGGAGGGTTCTGAGAGATGCTGCGGGTTTCATGAGGTGTATGCACAGCCTGACTCATTCCTGGGGATGTCCGGAGCTGTGAAGGTGAGTGTCTCTCTCTTTCTCGCCATGGGGGATGGTGGCTGGTGTATGGGGGGCAGTGGTAGAGGAAGGCTCAGCTTGAGAGCAGGGGTGTTCTTGGTCAATGTCAGGCTCTTATTGCGGGGGGGAGCTCCATTTTTGGTGTTGCCTAGGGCAGCACAAAACCTAAATACACCACTGAGTCCAATCCATTATGCTCAATCCGCAGATCCGATCCATTCTACGGGGATCGGGGGTGTCAGCAAGTGTTATCGCACCGGGTGACACCAACCCTAGGGGCGCCTCCAGTGGTGTGTATTTAGGTTTCGTGCTGCCCTAGGCAACACAAAAATCTCCCACCCCCACACAGAGAGGTCCTGACACCGACCAACACCCCCCCTCCCCCATGCAGAGTGCCTGACATTGACCAACAACACACCATATCCCCCCCACCAAAGAGAGCCTTCCACTACCACCGCCCCCCCCAGGGGCGGACTGATAACTCATGGGGCCCCCCGGGCAATAGGGGATCATGGGGCCCCTGTGTCCTTGCCCAAACTCAAAAAAGCCTATGAAAAAGGTACCAGGGGCATCTCATGGGGCCCCCTACTGACCCCGGGCCCTCGGGCAGTGCCAGAGTTTCCAAATGGTCAGTCCGCCCCTTGCCCCCCCCCTCATATAGAAGACACTCATCTTCACAGCTCCAGACATCCCCGGGAACAGGGGCGGACTGACCATTTGAGCACTCAGGCACCGCCCGAGGGCCGGGGTCATTAGGGGGCCCCATAAAATGCCCCTGGTACCTTTTATAGGCTTTTTTGGGTGTGTTTTGAGTGTGTGGGCAAGGACACAGGGGCCCCATGATCCCCAATTGCCCGGGGGCCGTATGAGTTGTCAGTCCACCCCTGCCCGGGAACAAGAGTCAGGCTCTGCATACACCATCAAGCAGCCCGCAGCCTCTCTCAGATCCCACCTGGTCCCCATGCTGTGTGCGTCTCTTCTTCCATCCCTTCTTTAGGGGAGTAGCGCTGCCCCCCTGAAAGATGCCGCCCTAGGCAAACGCCTTGTTTGCCTTGTGGTAAATAAGCCCCTGGACGCCTCTGGATGTGAGGCAATATAATTTCCAAAAGTCACAACATCACAAGTGCTTGGAGCAACCCATTATTATTATTATTATACAGTATTTATAAAGCGCCGATAGTTCGCTCAGCACTGTACATTACAAAGGGGGACAGAACATGTGACAGAAACAATACCAATACAATGCAAAACATGAGGGGATCGAGGGCCCTGCTCTTTGGAGCTTACAATCTAGGAGGAGGGGATGGTGGTACAGGAGGAGATAGCTGTGGGGGACGGAGTGGTAGGAGGACTGGAGGAGGTCGGCAATTAACAGGGGGTGGGGTAGGCTTCCCTGAAGAGATGAGTTTTCAGGGTGCGCCTAAAGGAGAGGAGAGTAGGTGATAATCTGATGGGTTGGGGCAGGGAGTTCCAGAGGATGGGTGATGCACCCTGGAGAAGTCCTGGAGGCGGGCATGGGAGGAGGAGACCAGGGAACTAGAGAGAAGGAGGTCTTGTGAGGAGCGGAGTGTGCGTGCTGGGCGGTACTTGGATATTAGGTCGGTGATGTAGTTCGGGGCAGTAATTGTCCCTTTCTCCCAGAAGCCTGAACTGACAAAAACATATCTAAAAGCCATCCTGCTGGCTATGCAGTATGGGAAGAGTCTGTGCATCCGGCTGAACGGAGTTACAGATTGTTTCGGCAGGCAAAACCATTCTCACAGAGACAACGCGACTGCGTATCCCGGCTTTTACTTTACATTGCATTACCTATACATTTATTTATTGTTATATCTGAGCAACGGAAAGAGATGAAACTGCCTCGGGCGCTCATTGCAGACCGGATGCCTGTGGCGAGGTTTCTCGGATGAAGCGGGATTGGCCGCTGGTAGGGATCCCGCGAGCTTCTCCGTTTCCATTTTTTATAGCGTCTAATGATGTTTCGGTGTGGGGAACGTTGGGGTTTTTCGTCCCCGTGTGATATAATTCCAGATGCATCCCTTTCAGAGGCGTTGCTGGACACCTGTATAGGAATCGGCGATCTGTATAATGGATTCGCTCAGCACGTAGTGTATGGAAGGAGAAGGATCCGGTGTTTTATTCAGAACGAGGTGGATGTGCCTCCCACGTCGTGGTGATTAATCTCCTATCAGAGGAACCTGTCAGTCGGGTTTTTAGGCATAAAGTGAGACTAATAACGCCGGTATGAAATGAAACACATCACTCACCAGGACTTAGATAACAAATTTCTGCTGAAGTGAAAGAGACGTTTAAAGGCTGCAACAGGAATGTAAAAATCGCCGTGCCTGGACTTCATCTTTAAAGTCGTTCTAAAGGCTTTTTTATTCGCTTAATACTTTTTCTGCAGATCCCCTCCAGAACCCCCTACATATACCGGACTGTGCACATGAGCAGCGGCTCTCTCCTCTTTCCCTCCTCCATAGGATCAGAGATAATGGCTCCTGCTGCTGTCAATCACAATCATTTTGGGTGGGGGGCCCATGGAACACAGCTCACTTTGGAGAGGTGGGGAGACCCCTGTCTCAGCTCTCCATATCCCTATTATGTGTAAGTCACCCTGTGCCTGTTAGGGGTACAGGGTGATCCAGGGGCGGACTGACCATTTGGAAACTCGGGCACTGCCCGGGGCCTTGGGGTCAGTAGGGGGCCCCATGAGATGCCCCGGTACCTTTTTCATAGGCTTTTTTGAGTTTGGGCAAGGACACAGGGGCCCCCATGATCCCCTATTGCCCAGGGGCCCCATGAGTTGTCAGTCCTGCCCCTGGGGTGATCTGTTCTAATATTGTGTAGACATGTCTAGGAGATAGGTGGGGGTAGGGGGTAGTGGATTGTTTGGTGTTGTGTGGTTGCATCCCATTGTTCTATTGTGTGTCTTGCTTGGGAGCAAATTATTATGGAATGTATGTGTTTATGTGTTTTTAATTTTGTGGTGTGGGGGGGGGGGTGTCTCCAGCAGCCCTCCCTCCTGATGGAACTGTCTGCTGGTGTGAAGTTTGAATACCTGTGTATCTCTTGTTGCTAAGTATAGATTGCCCTGTCCTGTGTCATTATGCAGGGAGGGGGATTTGTCCCCTGAGTGTATATAAAGCCAGTTTGAGTTTCAAATAAAGAGTTCCATGTTCAGACAGACTGGTGTCATCTAGTCTTGTATGGTCCGCTGTGGTGTTGGTTTTTGGACGGGGAAGCGGTATTCTAACGGAAGTACTCAGCACAGACTGGGACATTTCCATTACAACAGCCAATAAGGAGGGAGCGGAGGGCAGGACCAACCTGCGCTTTGTATGTCTATGGACACACAGAGCAAGCTCAGGAGGACTGAGAGGAGGGCAGGGCCAACCTGAGCTCTCTATGTCTATGGACACACAGAGCAAGCTCAGGAGTGAGCGGAGGGCAGGGCCAACCTGCGCTCTGTATGTCTATGGGCACACAGAGCAAGCTCAGGAGTGAGAGGAGGGCAGGGCCAACCTGCGCTTTGTATGTCTATGGACACACAGAGCGAGCTGTAGGTCTATGGACACACAGAGCGAGCTTAGGACCGAGCGGGGGGCAGGGCCAACCTGAGCTCTGTATGTCTATGGACACACAGAGCAAGCTCAGGAGTGAGCGGAGGGCAGGGCCAACCTGAGCTCTGTATGTCTATGGACACACAGAGCAAGCTCAGGAGTGAGCCTACACAAGTGCCCCCATAGCATGCAGCTTGTTATGGAGGACACTCAGTGTGGAGGGGAGGGGGGAGCCAGGAGTGCCAGCAGTGGACCTGAGAAGAGAAGGATCGGGGTTATTCTTTAAAAAAGACTTTTGCACAGAGCAGGTAAGTGTTGTTTGTTATTTAAGAAAAAAAATGGGATTACAGTCACTCTAAAGCTGAAGTTTAGTGGACGCCTCCTAGCAGAGCATTGGACCCTCCAAGAAGGATTCCCGCCAACAAGGTCCACAGCCACTCTCTTGGCACTTCCACACAGACAGGGAAATTACAGCTTTCAAAGGTGAATAGACAGCAACGCGTTTCAGGAGCACGCCCCCCCCCCTCCTTTTGTCAAGCGTTAAGCTTGCTACTCTCTTTCTAATTCCTGTGCCCTTATTTCTTTTGTTTCTTTTCTGTATGCGAAATGGATCGCCCTGATTAGACAGTTTTGGAAGAGTGGGAAGACTGCATGAACTACGAGGGCGTTCGTCAGGGCACTTGCAGTTTATTGAGAACTACAAGGTTGTCAGCCGGTGGAAGATCGGACTTGTAGTCCATTTATTCACAGATCTCTGTGAATGAATGACGCAGCTGTGGTGGGCGGAGTGCTGAACATCCGTGCTGTTTTTGAACAGTAGGGGATCAGGGGGGGGGGTGTTCAGGCTGCTGCTTTAGTAACATGTTACATGCAGGGGCGGACTGACTATTTGGAAACTGGGCACTGCCCGAGGGCCCGGGGTCAGTAGGGGCCCCATGAGATGCCCCTGGTACCTTTTTGCATAGGCTTTTTAGAGTTTGGGCAAGTACACGGGCCCCATGATCCCCCTATTGCCGGGGGCCCCCATGAGTTGTCAGTCCGCCCCTGGTTACATGTTATAACCTAAATATGGGTGTAACATGTTCATAAAGGTGAACATATCCTTAAACTGTTTATTTTTGAGTTTAGATACACTTTGAGAGGAAATTTGTTCCTCCTATATATGTTGTGCTATGTGGTGATTAGACCCCGAGATGGTGAGCATTTTTAAGTGAGATTGCGTCAGTCCAAACTGGGTTTTTAATGGCTTGGCAGCCCATTATTATTGAAACCGGCAAAGCAAAGTTCACATAGCAGTATAGTGCACAGACAGGTTCTTCTGTATCAACAACAGAAATTGAAAAATACTTGCCCACCTGGCTACACTTTAGCAGCACTGTTGCAACTAGCACTGGTCTCCCAGACCATGGGTTCTTCAGGCTCACGTCACAGCACCTTGCTGTATGGGCCCACTTCTGACCTCCTGATAGAGTTTCTCCCCCACTTCTTGGAAACCCAGCCTCCTTCCAGTCTCCCTGGACACGCTAGTAAACTCAGCCTTCCCATTCTCTCTGGACCTTCGTAGTTGTCCTGACTTTCACGGTTCTATGGGCAAGAAGTCCCCCAACATAGATTTTGTCTCCCGAGTAGGTCACCCTTCCTGGCTGGAGCACACTGCGGTTTTCACTCCAAGGCTGTGTCTCTGAATGGCAGCAACTGCCCTGAGCTATCCTCAAGCGTTTATTATAAGGACTGTGTGCACCTGAACACACATCCTGCTGGTTTTTAACAAAACCTGGACACAGGGTTGGGAATTTCTTCCTTCTCAAGACGCTTCAAAATCCTTCAAACTACGAAGCCCAATCCAACAATACAAAAATCTGGAGAAACTGGAAGTATTACTTCCTGACATCATTGCTTACTACTAGTGAAATCTGTGAATGATTACAGAGGTCACATGGTACAAAGCTATTCACAACAGCCTTGTACCATGTGACAAGCTGTGACCAATCACAGCTCTCACAGTATTTCTCAATGGCTGCAAGAATGCAGCTAGAGAGAATGAGAAATGATTGCTTTTACATCCTTTATGGGTGTAAAAGCAATCAGTGAAAAAAAAAGAAGAAAAAAATCTTCATCACCCCCCAGAAGTAGTACAGTGTCACTATGGTGACACTGTACTGCTAGGGTGACAGTATGTTAAAAAAAATAAATAAATAATAATATAAAACAATATAATAAAAATATAAAAAGAAAAATTAGAAAAATTATAATTTTTGGTTATAAACTAATTTGTTTTTTTTTTTAACTAAAAAGATAGATGAATACATTTTGGCCAAGATTTCTGAAGAACTATTATTTATTTGCAAAAAATAAGAAAAAAAAAACACTTTTTTTTTCAAACTTTTTTGACTTTTTCAGTTATATAGCAAAAAAAAAAAAATTTGCCTGCGGTGAATAAATACCACCAAAATAAAGTTTTATCTGTCTCAAAAAAAAAATGCTAAAAAATTTATATGGATACAGTGTTGCATGACCGCGCAGTTGTCATTCAAAGTGTGATAGCGCTGAAAGCTGGAAATTGTCCTGGACAGGAAGGGGGGAAAGTGTCCGGACTGGAAGGGGGTGAAAGTGTCCGGACTGGAAGGGGGTAAAAGTGTCCGGACTGGAAGGAGTGAAAGTGTCCGGACTGGAAGTGGTTAACCTCCCTGGCGGTATTCCCGAGTGTAGCTCGGGGTAAAGTTTCAGCACCACAACCAGTAACCCCGAGCTACACTCGGGAATACACTGCAGCGTTGCTCTCCGGGATCCCTCCTGCACTTACCTTGTCCTGCACTCCCGCGATGTCCCCCCCTGCAGTGTCCCCGGCAATGTCCTCCGGCCGATGCCGGCATCTGTCTTCTGGGTTCTGTTCCGTCGGGACGTACGGGGGATGGAACTGGCGGGAAATTTGAAAGTTGTAAAAGTGACATTCACTAAATTCACTAAAATCACATAGTATAACATTCCTGTATCAAACCATTTCACATACATTTTGTCCCGAGTGCTTTGTCCGGCGCCCTGCCTGCATTTTTACTGTTCTTTCTGCCTGGAAACTGAGAAACGTCCATGGCGTCCAAAAAGCGTCCCTTTAGGTCAGACGCGGTTTTTAGACCGGCTAGAGAACAGCGATAGTAAATCAGAACCACTTGCAGAATTGAGTGATAATGATTCGTGGGGGAAATTCCTCATCAGACACTGAAAACGATTCTGCGACTTTGCTCAATGATGTGCGAACTTTGCGCTATATTTCACATTTCACTGTTTTTGGTTTGATTACATTATTGAATTAAATTAATTATTATTATATTATTATTTTTTATGATTATTTATTAAATTATAATTTATGATTTCGTGTTTCAAATGTTATCCTCCCCGGGATGTTTACTAGACTCTTGTTCGGACAGATTTCAGTGAGTCCGGACTGGAAGGGGGGGAAAGCGTCCGTCCGGACTGGAAGGGGGGGAAAGCGTCCGGACTGGAAGGGGGGGAAAGCGTCCGGACTGGAAGGGGGGGAAAGCGTCCGGACTGGAAGGGGGTGAAAGCGTCCGGACTGGAAGGGGGGAAAGTGTCCGGACTGGAAGCGGTTAAAGTCATAAATTGCTGTTGCTAATATTGTGAATGTTTACAATTTTTTTGATAAAAAAAATAGCACTGAAAGCTGAAAATTGGTCTGGACAGGAAGGGGGGGAAAGTGTCCGGACTGGAAGGGGGGGAAAGTGTCCGGACTGGAAGGGGGGGAAAGTGTCCGGACTGGAAGGGGGGGAAAGTGTCCGGACTGGAAGGGGGGGAAAGTGTCCGGACTGGAAGGGGGGGGGGAAAGTGTCCGGACTGGAAGGGGGGGAAAGTGTCCGGACTGGAAGGGGGGGGAAAGTGTCCGGACTGGAGGGGGGAAAGTGTCCGGACTGGAAGGGGGGGAAAGTGTCTGGACTGGTAGGGGGGGAAAGTGTCTGGACTGGTAGGGGGGGAAAGTGTCTGGACTGGTAGGGGGGGAAAGTGTCTGGACTGGTAGGGGGGGAAAGTGTCTGGACTGGTAGGGGGGGAAAGTGTCTGGACTGGTAGGGGGGGAAAGTGTCTGGACTGGTAGGGGGGGAAAGTGTCTGGACTGGTAGGGGGGGAAAGTGTCCGGACTGGAAGGGGGTGAAAGTGTCCGGACTGGAAGGGGGGAAAGTGTCCGGGCTTGAAGTAAGTGGTTAAGATCATTTTATATATATATATATATATATATATATATATATAAAATCATTTATCATTCATTTCTATAAAAGGCGATTCCTTTGCACAGCAGCAAAATTAAAAAAACAAAACAAATGAGCCTGTAGGAAGTTTCTGCTCCCTTTGGATGTAAAACACTTTTTTTTTGGAAGGGGGGGAAAGTGTCCGGACTGGAAGGGGGTGAAAGTGTCCGGACTGGAAGGGGAAAAGTGTCCGGACTGGAAGGGGGTAAAGTGTCCGGACTGGAAGGGGTGAAAGTGTCCGGACTGGAAGGGGGTGAAAGTGTCCAGACTGGAAGGGGTGTAAAGTGTCCGGACTGGAAGGGGGTGAAAGTGTCCGGACTGGAAGGGGGTAAAGTGTCCGGACTGGAAGGGGGGTGAAAGTGTCCAGACTAGAAGGGGGGAAAGTGTCCGGACTGGAAGGGGGTGAAAGTGTCCGGACTGGAAGGGGGTGAAAGTGTCCGGACTGGAAGGGGGTGAAAGTGTCCGGACTGGAAGTAAGTGGTTAAGATCATTTTTATATATATATAATAATTTAGCATTAATTTCTATAAAAGGTGATTCCTTTGCGCAGCAGTAAAATTAAAAAAAAAAAAAAAACCAATGAGCCTGTAGGAAGTTTCCGCTCCCTTTGGATGCCTGGCATCAGACTAATAAAATCTAAACAGCTCTAGTCAAATCGTATTCGTGATGTCGCTAAATGGGAACACGCCGCTTAACATAATAGGCAATTTAGCATATAAATATGCCCCATAAAAGCCGTGATGTCGGTAGCACGGAACAATAAATGTTAACCTTCGGGCAAGCTGTTATCAACGGGCTGCGGGGCTCCTGCAATTTTAATGAACTTGTTTGTACATACCACGTCTCGCGTAGCGGCAACACAATGACTTTAGGACCAAGAGGACGTTTCTTGATGAAGATAAATGGTGCATTTAAACGCCTTTACCAGATGGGCTACCAATTATTTTCTCGACTATAGATCTGTTACTTCTTCCGCTGATACTTCTTGCTGTGTTTTTTTTTTTTTTTTCTTTAACTTTGACAGCAGAAAAAAAAAAAAAGCATTAAAAATTCATTAAAATGTTCTAATTCATCATGCATTTTATCTTTCACGGTGGTAAAAAAAAAAAAAAAAGAAAAAAGTGAAGAGTGCCTACCCTGGAGATATTATACTAGAACTAAGGTCGAAGAGTGTATATCTTTTCCTTTGTCAATAATGAGCCTCATTACCATTGAAATGCTGATTGGATTCAATCAAGCAAGGTTTTGCTCTCCTTATTCCACTTGATTGAAAATTGACAGGGGTCCTTGGTTACGGCTCTCCGTTTCCGATGCCCTCCTTCGCCTTTTAGTTTCTACGCCGGGGCCCGGGGTCAGAAAAAAATTTAAAAAAAAAGAAACTTTCCGATTCCACCTTATCTGCAAGGGATGCTAATTACCATTCAGAAAAGGCTCTTCTCTTGCACGCCTCCACACCCAGAGTGCGCTTTTTTTTGATTTCACACCGACCAGACTTGTCAATTAAAAAGGAGGGGAAAAAAAAACAATTCCATTTGCACGTGCGAGGTTGAGGTGTTTTATTTATTTATTAATTTTGTCAGTGTAGATAAAGGAAGCGAGAGACGGTTTTGTTGCGAACAGTTTTGGAAGGGTGAGGTATACACCGCTGTCGTGTAAAAAAAAAATAAAAAATAAAAAAATCCCACCCTAGGCCAAATAAACAAACATTATAGTGATAGGTTAAATATTTTCTATGTGTTGATGAGGATAATTAAACTTCTATTTTTTTTTCTTTTCTTGCAAAAATGTGAACCTCTTTTATTGATGCATTTAAAAATCAAGCCTTTGGGATGCGCAGCAGCATATAGGAAGGACCAGGGGCGGACTGACCGTTTGGAAACTCCGGCACTGCCCGAGGGCCCGGGGTCAGTAGGTTGACTGGATGTTCCCTTTCTGGGTACAGTCCCCAGTTTTAGGAGGCTGTACCCAGATAAAAAGTGTCTCTGTATGAGTCTTCCCTTTTAATAATGCGAGCAGAAAGAGGGAAGCGCCATCTAAGTGCAGGAAACCAATTATTAAGCTCATAAATTGGCAACTCACGTGTTTGGTCGGAATGGAATGCTGTCCCTTCTTTCAATGGTTTGTGACCAATTTTTTAAGGACGTGTTAAAAATTGAGGTGTGGCATTACGGGCATGGTTACAAATTTTTTGGGTGTAGTCAGAAGGGTGTCCCCAGATTTCCATGTGAAAATCTGGTCACCTAAACCTTAGATCAACCCAGGGGCGGACTGACCATTTGGAAACTTGGGCACTGCCCGAGGGCCTGGGGTCAGTAGGGGGCCCCATGAGATGCCCCTGGTACCTTTTTCATAGTTTTTTTTCAGTTTGGGCAAGGACACAGAGGCCCCATGATCCCCTATTGCCCGGGGGCCCCATGAGTTGTCAGTCCGCCCCTGGGAAGGACAGTTCAGCTGCTCAGTACCACCCGTATTTTGGGGTGTAGCGAGTAACTTGGTGAAAAATGTGATTTCCCTCTCCCCCCAAAATAGCATGTGGGTGGAACCAGGGGCGAACTGACCATTTGGAAACTCCGGCACTGCCCGAGGGCCTGGGGTCAGTAGGGGGCCCCATGAGTTGCCCCTGGTACCTTTTTCATAGGCTTTTTTGAGTTTGGGCAAGGACACAGGGGCCCCATGATCCCCTATTGCCTGGGGGCCCCATGAGTTGTCAGTCCGCCCCTGGAAAGGATAGTTCAGCTGCTCAGTACCACCCGTGTGTTGGGGTGTAGCGAGTAACTTGGTGAAAAATGTGATTTTCCCCCCCCCCCCCAAAATAGCATGTGGGTGGAACCAGGGGCGGACTGACCATTTGGAAACTCGGGCACTGCATAGGTCAATGGTCTCCAAACTGCGGCCCGAGGGCCAGATGTGGCCCTTTGCTTGCCCTTATCTGGCCTTTGGGGCGCTGTTCATCTCATCGTTATCAACAGTGGCACACTATTCCTCCCAATAAAACCAATGATGGGTCACTCATACGGGGGCACTTTCTATTCCCACTGGCCTCCCTAAATCCTGAAGGACAGTAAACTGGCCTTTTGCATGGACAGTTTAAAGACCCCTGGTATAGGTAAATGAGACCCCCAGCTGCGCCATTTATAAAAAGAACAAAGCACATTGCTGCAGTCATGGGGTACCATTGTCACCATCAGGAACCGACGCCGAGAAATGCCACACGCAGCCATCACTGCAGTGCATGTATTAAAAATAGCGGGAAAAGAGGCTGTAGGGTATCAGCAATGGTGATCAGGGGCGGACTGACCATTTGGAAAACTTGGGCACTGCCCGAGGGCCTGGGGTCAGTAGGGGGCCCCATGAGTTGCCCCTGGTACCTTTTTCATAGGCTTTTTTGAGTTTGGCGAGGACACAGGGGCCCCATGATCCCCTATTACCCGGGACCCCATGAGTTGTCAGTCCGCCCCTGGGAAGGACAGTTCAGCTGCTCAGTACCCACCCATATGTTTGGGGTGTAGCGAGTAACTTGGTGAAAAATGCGATGATCCCCCCCCCCCCCCCCAAAATAGCATGTGGGTGGAACCAGGGGCGGACTGACCATTTGGAAACTCGGGCACTGCATAGGTCAATGGTCTCCAAACTGCGGCCCGAGGGCCAGATGTGGCCCTTTGCTTGCCTTTATCTGGCCTTTGGGGCGCTGTTCATCTCATCGTTATCAACAGTGGCACACTATTCCTCCCAAAAAAACCAATGATGGGTCACTCATACGGGGGCACTTTCTATTCCCACTGGCCTCCCTAAATCCTGAAGGACAGTAAACTGGCCCTTTGCATGGACAGTTTAAAGACCCCTGGTATAGGTAAATGAGACCCCCAGCTGCGCCATTTATAAAAAGAACAAAGCAATTGCATGTAAATAGAATAAAAGAATTATAGTAAGCTGTAGGTTTTTTTCTGCTTTCTGTGACTTTATTAGAAATCCTATACAATTTAAATAATGCATTTTTCATTAAAAATTAACTGCCTTGTTGATTTGATTTTGCAAGAATGCAGCATAGACGATCAAGGAGAGGAAATGGCATTGCAGACAGTAATTGGAAGAATAATACTAAATATTGTATATTCACAATGGGGCAGTTTGATTAGTAATGTGTTGTTATTCATAATAGATTTTTCCCATAAAGCAGCTGGACTTGGCTCCTGGGGTTCGGCAATGCTATGTTTTTGGCAAAGGGTTTTCGGTGAGACGTGGAGTCTAACTGAATGACATCGAGTTGGCTAAAGCGCTGTGCGGTGTACAAAATGCTGTTTTTCGGCCTTAGTCAAGGATGTCCAACTGGCGGCTTCTAGAACTACAAGTCCCATCATGCCTCTGCCTGTGGGAGTCATGCTTGTAACTGTCAATCTTGCAATGCCTAATGGGTCTTGTAGTTTGGCAACAGCTGGAGGGCCGCCAGTTTGACACCCGTGTCCTAGGTGGTATATCACCATCAGCGGTGGACTGACAACACATGGGGCCCCCGGGCAATAGGGGATCATGGGGCCCCTGTGTCCTTGCCCAAACTCAATAAAGCCTATGAAAAAGGTACCAGGGGCATCTCATGGGACCCCTACTGACCCCGGGACCCCGGGCAGTGCCCGAGTTTCCAAATGGCCAGTCCGCCCTGATCACCATTGCTGATACCCTACAGCCTCTTTTTCTGCTATTTCGGGAATACATGCAGTGCAGTGATGGCTGTGTGGCGTTTCTTGGCATTGGTTCCTGATGGTAACAATGGTATCCCATGTCTGCAGCAATGTACTTTTTTTTTTTTTTATAAATAAGTTGGGGGCGCAATACTGGGGGTCTCATTTACTATACCGAGGGTCTCATTTACCTATACATTTACCTATACCGGGGGTCTCATTTTTACCATTTATATACCGGGGGTCTCATTTACCTATAGCGGGGGTCTCATTTTACCTATACCTATACCGGGGGTCTCATTTACCTATACCGGGGGTCTCATTTACCTATACCGAGGGGTCTCATTTACCTATACCGGGGGTCTCATTTACCTATACCGGGGGTCTCATTTACCTATACCGGTGGTCTCATTTACCTATACCGGGGGTCTCATTTACCTATACGGGGGTCTCATTTACCTATACCGGGGGTCTCATTTAGTTATACCGGGGGTCTCATTTACCTATACCGGGGGTCTCATTTACTTATACCGGGGGTCTCATTTACCTACCTATTTACCCGGGGGTCTCATTTACCTATACCGGGGGATCTCATTTACCTATACCGGGGGTCTCATTTACCTATATCGGGGGGGTTTCATTTACCTATACCGGTGGTCTCATTTACTTACCTATACCGGGGGTCTCATTTACCTATACCGGTGGTTTCATTTACCTATACCGGTGGTCTCATTTACTTATATGGGGGGTCTCATTTACCTATACCGGAGGTCTCATTTACCTATACCAGTGGTTTCATTTACCTATACCGGGGGGGTCTCATTTACCTATACCGGTGGTCTCATTTACCTATACCGGGGGGGGGGTCTCATTTACCTATACCAGGGGTCTTTAAACTGTCCAAGCAAAGGGTCAGTTTACTGTCCTTCAGGCTTTACTGTCCTTCAGGGGGGGCCAGTGTGAGTAGAAAGTGCCCCCGTATGAGTGACCCATCATTGGTTTTATTGGGAGGAATAGTGTGCCACTGTTGATAACGATGAGATGAACAGCTCCCCAAAGGCCAGGTAAGGGCAAGCAAAGGGCCACATCTTGGCCCTCGGGCCGCAGTTTGGAGACCACTGACCTATACCATACCCTTATCCCCCCCCCACATAATAAAAGTGCATGGCTTCCCCTTTAATTCCTACCAGACGTATCAGCAGGGTGTGTATTTACCACAAGGCAAACAAGGCATTTCCCATGGGTGGCATTTTTTTAGAGGGGGGGGCAGCACTGCCCCCTGGAAGAAGGAACATATGCAGCATGGGGACCAGGAGGGAGTGAGGCTGGGGGCTGTTTGATGGTGTATGCAGGGCCCGACTGTCATTCCCAGGGATGTCCAGAGCTGTGAAGGTGAGTGTCGTTCTCTCTTGTGGGGGGGGGGGGGGGGGTTACTGGCAGGCTCTCTTGGGTGGGGGGGGGGGGATGGGGCAGGGGTGTTGTTGATTACTGTCAGTTTCTCTATGTGGTGGGGGGGGGCTGGTCGGTGTCAGGCTCTCTCTCTGCCAGGGTGGGGTGGGGGGGGGGGGTGGGCATCCGATTTCTGTATTGCCTGGGGAGCATAAAACCTAATTACACCACTGCGAATCATGTCTTCTGTGAATCTTAAGGGGGATCCCATGCAAAAAATAAAAGTGTGAGGTCTCCTACAAATTCTATACTAGACCCTTTGGGGGAGATTTACTAAAACTGGAACACTCAGAATCTGGTGCAGCTGTGCATGGGAGCCAATCACCTTCTACTCCAAAAGGTCCCCCAGGCACACACCTCCCAAAGGATAGAGCCCCCTTAGATGCCAGGGCTCATGGTCCGAAGGTAAGAGGCTATCCTGCAGTATCCTCCAAAAAGACCCGGTCCCGGTTGTGTCTGTCAGATTAGCCAATCAGCTTCTAACCTCAGCTTGTTCAGTGAAGCTTTGGCATCTTTGGAATCTGACTGGTTCCTGTGCAGAGTTGCAGATTTTGCACTCTCCGGTTTTAGTAAATAACCACCTTTGGGTCTGATATGGATTTCAAGATGGAACCCCATGCAAAAATCAAGGTCACCCAAAAATCTGCGAAATACCGAACGTGATGTTCGGTTCCCGCCAAATGGGTAAATATTCATAGAATACCAACAGCCAAGGTTCGGTCTGAACATTATAGTAAAATTCCAGTCTATCAAGCCTTAAAAATGCCCTCCCACCCCCCCAACCTATAATAACTAACCTATGTAAAAAAGATGTATATACTCAGGGCTTTTTTTTTTTCAGGGAATAGGTGCAGGAACTCCACCCCTTATGAGTCACCCCTTGTCTCCGCCCCCACCCACCTCCAAGTACCGTCTATGAGTGCCACCCCCCCACCCACTGCCCAGTACTGCCCCTTTTTAGAGACTACAGAACCAAGTATCATTTCATGCTGCTAAGTAATGTAATGTGTTAATGATAATAAGAAAAGCAGTAAAATTCAGTAGATCCCCTGCAGCCAACAATAACAGATCCCCCATACAATAGACCCCCAGCAACAATGGAGCAAAAAATACCATCTCAGTAATTACAGACCCCCAGCAGCAACAACAGGTCTCCAAGCAGCCAGCATCAATAGGCCCTCCAGCAGCCACCAACAATAGACTACTCCCTCAACAAGAGATCCCTCCCAGCAACAACTGACCCCCAGCAACAACGGGCCCCCCAGCAACAATAGGCCCCCAATGCAAAAATAGATTCTCATCAGTCACAATAGACCCCCCCAGCCAGCAACAATGGACCCCCCACAGCTAAATACCACCCCAAGTAATTACAGACCCCCAGCAGCAACAACAGATCTCCAAGCAGCCAGCATCAATAGGCCCTCCAGCAGCCACCAACAATAGACTACTCCCTCAACAAGAGATCCCTCCCAGCAACAATAGACTACTCTCAACAAGACATTTCTCCAAAAAAACAATGGACCCCCCAGCAACAATAGGCCCCCCCCAATGCAAAAAATATATTCTCACCAGTCACAATAGACCCCCCCCAGTAAACAATGGACCCCCCCCCACAGCAAAATACCACCCCAGTAATACCACCCCAGTAATTACAGACCCCCCAGCAGCAACAACAGGTCTCCAAGCAGCCAGCATCAATAGGCCCTCCAGCAGCCAGCAACAATAGACCACTCCCTCAACAAGAGATCCCTCCCAACAACAACTGACGGACCCTCTCAAAAAGACATTTCTCCAAACAACAACAATGGACCCCCCCACCCCAGTAATTATAGACCCCCAGCAGCAACAAAAGGCCCCCATGCAAAAATAGATTCTCATCAGTCACAATAGACCCCCCAGCAACAATGGACCCCCCACAGCTAAATACCACCCCCCCAGTAATTAATTAGACCCCCAGCAGCAACAACAGATCTCCAAGCAGCCAGCATCAATAGGCCCTCCAGCAGCCACCAACAATTAGACTACTCCCTCAACAAGAGATCCCTCCCAGCAATAACGGACCCCCCGCAAACAACAACGGACCCCCCAGCAACAATAGGCCCCCATGCAAAAATAGATTCTCATCAGTCACAATAGACCCCCAGCAACAATGGACCCCCCACAGCTAAATACCACCCCAGTAATTACAGACCCCAGCAGCAACAACAGGTCTCCAAGCAGCCAGCATCAATAGGCCCTCCAGCAGCCAGCAACAATAGACCACTCCCTCAACAAGAGATCCCTCCCAGCAACAACTAGACCCCCAGCAACAATGGACCCCGACCCCACAGCAAAACACTAGACCACCCCTCAACAAGAAATCCCCTCCCAGCAACAATAGAGTACTCCCTCAACAAAAATACTTTCTCCAAACAACGGACCCCCCAGCAACAATAGGCCCCCCCCATGCAAAAATATATTCTCATTAGTCACAATAGGCCCCCCCCCCCCCACAGCAAAATACCACCCCAGTAATTATTGACCCCTAGCAGCAACAACAGGTCTCCAAGCAGCCAGCATCAATAGGCCCTCCAGCAGCCAGCAACAATAGACCATTCCCTCAACAAGAAATCCCTCCTAGCAACAACTGATCCCCAGCAACAATGGACCCCCCAGCAACAATAGGACCCCCATGCAAAAGCCGCTCCGGTCCAGTCATGTGATCCAGGTCCCCTGTGTCAGTCAGCGATGGTGGTATCACATAGGTGTGTTTTTATTTTTTTTTTATGTAGAGTAGCAAAACGGTACAGCTTAAAGTGAAATTAAAAAAGTTAAAAAGGTAAACTCTGAAAAGTAGCAGAGTTTTTCCCCTTATAACAAAATATACAGGAAAAAAAAAAATCATCTTCAACAATTAAACATGAAAGAAACTCTATCAGGTTACAAGAAATGAAAGGTCCTTGCAAGAGAAGAGGTGTCCTACTTACTGGTCCAATTGCCATTAGTTCTTCCCATTAGCAGGCACTGGAAAATTGTGGGCTTCAACAAAATGTCCGCCACCCATTACAATCAATGAGTAGTGTCTATAAGTGCATCTTGAAAAAGTATTCATACCCCTTGAAATTTTCCACATTGTGTCATGTTACAACCAAAAACGTAAATTTATTTTATTGGAATTTGATGTGATAGACCAACACAAAGTGACACATGATTGTGAAGTGGAAGGAATAAATGGTTATATAAATGGTTTTCAAAATTGTTGACAAATAAATACAGGTGTGGCATGCATTTTTTCAGATATTTATTTGTCAAAAATTGACAACATTTTTAAATTTGCTTTAACAAGCATGGATAATGATAAATAATTACCAAAAGGCACACATACACTACATTGCCAAAAATATTGGTCCGTCTGCCTTTCCACACACATGAACTTTAATGGCCTCCCAGTCTTAGCCCATAGGGTTCAATATTGAGTTGGCCCCTCCCTTTCCACGCACATGACCTTTAATGGCCCCTCCCAGTCTTAGTCCGTAGGGTTCACTATTGAGTTGGCCCCGCCCTTTGCAGCTATAACAGCTTCAACTCTTCTGGGAAGGCCGTCCACAAGGTTTAGGAGGGTGTCTATGGGAAGGTTGGACCATTCTTCCAGAAGCACATTTTTCAGGTCAGGCACTGATGTCGGGGGAGGAGGCCTGACTCGCAGTCTCCATTCTAATTCAACCCAAAGGTGATCTATGGGGTTGAGGTCAGGACTCTGTTCAGGCCAGTCAAGTTCCTCCACCCCAAACTGGCTCCTCCACATCTTTATGGATCTTGCTTTGTGCACTGGTGGGCAGTCATGTTGGAACAGGAAGGGACCATCCCCAAACTCTTCCCACAAAGTTGGGAGAATGAAATTGTCCAAAATGTCTTGGTGTGCTGATGCCTTAATAGTTCCCTTCACTGGAACTAGGGGGCCAAGCCCAACCCCTGAAAAACAACCCCACACCATAATCCCTCCTCCACCAAACTTTACACTTGGCACAATGCAGACAGGCAAGTACCGTTCTCCTGGCAACCACCAACCCCAGTCACGTCCATCAGATTGCCAGGCAGAGAAGCGTGATTGGTCACTCCAGAAAACACATCTCCACTGCTCTAGAGTCTAGTGGCGGCGTGCTTTACGCCACGGCATCCGGCGCTTTGCATTGCACTTGGTGATGGAAGGCTTGGATGCAGCTGCTCAGCCATGGAAACCCATTCCATGAAGCTCTCTACGCACTGTTGTTGGGCTCATCTGAAGGCCACACCAAGTTTGGAGGTCTTTAGCTATTGACTCTGCAGACAGTTGGAGACTTCTGCGCACTGTGCGCTTCAGCATGCGCTGACCCCGCCCTGTCATGTGACGTGGCCTACCACTTGGTGGCTGAGTTGCTGTTGTTCCCAGTTGCTTCCACTTTGTTATAATCCCACTAACAGTTGAGCGTGGAATATTTAGTAGCCAGGAAATGTCACGGATGGACTTATTGCACAGGAGGCCACCTATCACGGGACCACGCTTGGAGTCACTGAGCTTCTGAGAGCGACCCATTCTTTCACCAATATTTGTAGAAGCCGTCTCCATGCCTAGGTGATGATTTTATACACCTGTGTCCATGGGGGTGATTGGAACACCTGAATCCCATGATTTGGAGGGCGGGGCCAATACTTTTGGCAATAAAGAGTATGTGATATGACCTGTAATCAGAGTAGAGCCACGTGCGCACATTCCCACAAATAGCACTTCACTAACTGGTAACTCTTGACTCTTGCTCTTCAAAGATTAATGGTGTCTATTCATCTATTGTCATGTTTGTTTGTATTGATAGCATAACACTTTTTTTTTTTTTTTATTAGTTATTTCAGCCTTTGAAATCTTAACAGTGCTGTTACATCTACAGATACGTTTTTGCATAAAGCCAACGTCTATAGAGTTGTGTCTTCTTGAGAAAATACTGCTGAGGTCTTTTGATTTCTCTGTCCATCGGGGCTTTTATATAACTTCCGTTGTGAATCAGAAGTCATTATTCCAGGTTACAAGTAGCTTTTACTGGGCTTTCAATGAAGTGTTAATAAATATGCAACCATGTACGTTCAGCCTGATAATAGGCTTTTTCATAAAGGATGGTTCTTCTCTTCAACAACAACTTTTGCCTTTTCCGATAAAACATTTACTGGGGAGCGTTGTTGTACAATTAAATAATAATAAAAATTGCACATTTGCCAAAAGCAAGCAGTGGTGGATCATTACTCAAAGGAACAGACACAGTGGGGTTTATTTACTAAAGCTGAGTGGATCATTACTCAAAGAAACAGACACAGCTTGAATCTCCCAGAAGTGAGTCCACCCCTCACATTTGTGTAAATATTTGATTCTCTCTTTTCATGTGACAACACTGAAGAAATGACACTTTGCTACATTGTGACGTAGTCAGTGTACAGCTTGTATAACATGCAAATTTGCTGTCCCCTCGAAATAACTCAACACACCGCCATTAACCACTTGAGCTCCAGAGGATTTACCCCCCTTAATGACCACGCCTCTTTTTGCTACTAATTCAACTGATAATTGCGCGGTCATGCAATGCTGCACCCAAACAAAATTGACGTCCTTTTTTTCACACAAATAGAGCTTTCTTTCGGTGTAATTTGATCACCTGTGCGCTTTTTATTTTTCACGCTATAAAAAAAAAAAAGCCAAAAATTTTAAAGAAAAACAATATTTTTTAATTTCAGCTATAAAAAATATATAGTAAACTCAAAGTTGGTTATAAATTTAGGCCAAAATGTATTCTGCTCCATGTTTTTGGTAAAAAAAAATCCCAATATGTGTATATTGATTGCTTTGTGTGGAAGTTATAGCGTCTACAAACTATGGTATAGATACTGCAATTTACGCCATTTTTCTGCTATACAGCACTGCGCTAGTTTAACGGACAATTGCGCGGTCATGCAATACGGTACATAAATGAAATTTACATCCTTTTTTTTCCCACAAATTGAGCTTTCTTTCGGTGGTATTTGATCGCCTGTGCGGTTTTTATTTTTTGCGCTATAAAAAAAAGGCTGACAGTTTTGAGGAAAAAAAAATATATTTTGGACTTTTTGCTATAAAACATGTCCAGTAAAAAAAAAATGCAAAAATCAAATTTAGTCATAAATTTCTGCCAAAATGCATTCTGCGACATGTCTTTGCTAAAAAAAAAAAAAACCAATACGTGTAAATTAATTGGTTTACGTGAAAGTTATAGCGTTTACAAATGGTGGGAAAGATACTGGGAGTTTTAGGGTTTTTTTTATACTAATAATGGCGGCGATCAGCGAATTATGGCGGCGATCAGCGACTTATGGCGGGACTGCGGGACTGCGGGACTGCGGCGGACATTCTGACATTGGGGGGTACTGACTTGGGGTCACTGACATCCCCAAAAACACTAATACAGTGATCAGTGCAAAAAAATACACTGACACTGTACTAATGGCACTGGGGAGGAGGGGGTTAACTTTATTTTGCAGGGAAGGGTTATCTGAATGAGGGGGAGTGTTTTACTAGGGGGCGGGTGTGTACTGGACGGGACAAGGCTGATCTAGCAAGAGAAACTGTTCTTTCTCGATCAGCTCGTCCTCGAGCTGACAGGGAAGTGACAGACAGAACAGCTACTGCAGCTGTGCTGTCTGTCACTGTTTGCCGCCGATGGGCAGGAAACAGCCGGTAAAGACCGGCTGTGACCCGGCGACTGACATCCGCGCGCGCGCCTCCTATCTGTTTACAAAACACGCGTTTTAAAACGTGGTTTTGTCTGCCAGTGCCGCCCTGCCGCTGTATTTCTACAGTGGCAGGGCGGCAAGTGGTTAATGTCTAAACCGCTGGCAACAAAAGTGAGTCCACCCCTAAGTGGCAAGGTCCAAATTGGGCCCAAAGTGTAAATATTTTGTGTGGCCGCCATTATTTTCCAGCACTGCCTTAACCCTCTTGGGCATGGAGTTCACCAGAGCTTCACAGGTTGCCACTGGAGTCCTCTTCCACTCCTCCTTGACGACATCATGGAGCTGGTGGATGTTAGAGACCTTTTGCTCCTCCACCTTCCGTTTGAGGATGCCCCACAAATGCTCAATAGGTTTTAGATCTGGAGACATGCTTGGCCAGTCCATCACCTTTACCCTCAGCTTCTTTAGCAAGCAATGGTCATCTTGGAGGTGTGTTTTGGGTAATTATCATGTTGGAATACTGCCCTGCGGCCCAGTCTCCGAAGGGAGTGGATTATACTCTGCTTCAGTATGTCACAGTACATATTGGCATTCATGGTTCCCTCAATGAACTGTAGCTCCCCACTGCAGGCAGCACTCATGCAGCCCCAGACCATGATACTCCCACCACCATGCTTGACTGTAGGTAAGACACACTTGTCTTTGTTCTCCTCACCTGGTTGCCACCACACACACTTGACACCATCTGAACCACATCAGTTCATCTTGGTCTCATCAGACCACAGGACATGGTTCCAGTAATCCATGTCCTTAGTCTGCTTGTCTTCAGTTTACATGTTTGTGGGCTTTCTTGTGCATCATCTTTAGAAGAGGCTTCCTTCTGGGACGACAGTTATACAGACCAATATAATGCAGTGTGTGGCGTATGGTCTGAGCACTGACAGGCTGACCCCAAACCCCTTCAACCTCTGCAGCAATGTTGGCAGCACTCATACGTCTATTTCCCAAAGACAACCTCTGGATATGACGCTGAGCACGTGCACTCAACTTCTTTGGTCAACCATGGCGAGGCCTGTTCTGAGTGGAACCTGTCCTGTTAGACCGCTGTATGGTCTTGGCCACCGTGTTGCAGCTCAGTTTCAGGGTCTTGGAAATCTTCTTATAGCCTAGGCCATCTTTATGTAGAGCAACAATTTTTTTTTCATATCCTCAGAGAGTTCTTTGCCATGAGGTGCCATGTTGAACTTCCAGTGACCAATATGAGAGAGTGAGAGCGATAACACCAAATGTAACCCACCTGCTCCCCATTCGCTCCCCATGTAACCCACCTGCTCCCCATTCAAACGGAAGGTGGAGGAGTGAAAGGTCTCTAACATCCACCAGCTCCATGATGTCGTCAAGGAGGAGTGGAAGAGGACTCCAGTGGCAACCTGTGAAGCTCTGGTGAACTCAATGCCCAAGAGGGTTAAGGCAGTGCTGGAAAATAATGGCGGCCACACAAAATATTTACACTTTGGGCCCAATTTGAACCTCATCACTTAGGGGTGGACTCACTTTTGTTGCCAGCGGTTTAGACATTAATGGCGGTGTTTTGGGTTATTTTGAGGGGACAGCAAATTTACATGTTATACAAGCTGTACACTGACTACGTTACATTGTAGCAAAGTGTCATTTCTTCAGTGTTGTCACATGAAAAAGAGAGAATCAAATATTTAGAAAAATGTGAGGGGTGGACTCACTTCTGGGAGATACTGTAGGTAAAAGGGTATGTACTCAGAGTTGAGCTGCGTGCGCTCAGGCCTACAAACACCACTTCAGTATCTGGCATCTCATAGAGTTTGTTCTAATAATGATATATTTATCTATAGTAATAATTGTGTCGTAGTGAAAAGATAACACTTCTCTCAGCCTTGAAAACCTTGACAGTGCTGTAAACATCCATGGATACGTTTATGAATAACGCTGACTTCTTTATCATTGTGTCTTGTTAGGAGAATATCGGTGGGGGTCTTTTGCTGTCTCTCTTTTCATTGGTCCCTTTTATATCATTTTAGTTGTAAGTCGGGGTAATTATTCGAGGTTAGAAGTAGCTTTTACTGGGCTTTCAATGAAGTATCAATAAATATGCTGCCACTTATCTTACACCTGATAATGGACTTTTTTCATCGTTTCACAGAGAATGGTTCTTCTCTTTCCCACTGACCTCTGCCTTTCTTTTTGTATCAATAAAACCGTTATAGCCAAAAGGCTGCCGTACTAAAGAGCGCACCAGTTTGTCCAATCTGCGATTATTGTTATAGGGTGGCAAACAAGCCTCTCCAGAGGTTAGTAAATGTACACTGCTAAAAAAAAATGAAAGGAAGACTATGAAAACACATCAGATCTCAATGGGGACAAATCTCCTGCTGGATCTCTATACTGACATGGACGGGGTGATGTGTTAGGAACGTAAGAACGCCCCATCGTTTGATGGAAATGAAAATGGTCGACCTAAAGAGGTCTGAATTCAAAGACACCCCGAAAATCAAAGTGAAAAAGTGATGCAGCTGAAATTTCATTGCAGCAACTCAAAATGGTACTCAGCAGTTTGTATGGCCCCCACGTGCTTCTATACATGCCTGACAACGTCGGGGGAGGCTCCTAATGAGACCACGGATGGTGTCCTGGGGTATTTCCTCCCAGATCTGGACCAGGGCATCACTGAGCTCCTGGACAGTCTGAGGTGCAACCTGGCGGTGTCAGATGGACTGAAACATGACATCCCAGAGGTGTTCTATGGGTTTAGGTCAGGAGAGCGTGGGGGCCATTCAATGGTATCAATTTCATCACCCTCCAGGAACTGCCTGCATACTCTCACCACATGAGGCTGGGCATTGTCGTGCACCAGGAGGAACCCAGGACCCACTGCACCAGGAGGAACCCAGGACCCACTGCACCAGGAAGAACCCAGGACCCACTGCACCAGGAAGACCCCAGGACCCACTGCACCAGGAGGAACCCAGGACCCACTGCACCAGGAGGAACCCAGGACCCACTGCACCAGGAGGAACCCAGGACCCACTGCACCAGGAGGAACCCAGGACTCACTGCACCAGTATAGTGTCTGACAATGGGTCCAAGGATTTCATCCTGATACCTAATGGCAGTCAGGGTGCCATTGTCTATCCTGTAGAGGTCTGTGTGTCCCTCCATGGATATGCCTTCCCAGACCATCCCTGACCACCACCAAAACGGTCATGCTGAACGATGTTACAGGCAGCAGAATGTTCTCCACGGCTTCTCCAGACCCTTTCACGTCTGTCACATGTGCTCAGGGGGAACCTGCTCTCATCTGTGAAAAGCACAGGGTGCCAGTGGTGGACCTGCCAATTCTGGTGTACAATGGCAAATGCCAATCGAGCTCTATGGTGCCGGGCAGTGAACACAGGGCCCGCTAGAGGGCATTGGGCCCTCAGGCCACCCTCATGAAGTCTGTTTCTGATTGCTTGGTCAGAGACATTCACACCAGTGGCCTGCTGGAGGTCATTTTGTAGGGCTCTGGCAGGGCTCATCCTGGTCCTTCTTGCACAAAGGAGCAGATACTGGTCCTGCTGATGGGTTAAGGACCTTCTACGGCCCTGTCCAGCTCTCCTAGAGGAACTGCTTGTCTCCTGGAATCTCCTCCATGCTCTTGAGAGAAGTTGGAAGACAAAGCAAACCTTCTGGCAATGGCACGTATTGATGTGCCATCCTGCAGGAGTTGCCTGTGTAGCCTCTGTAGGGTCCAGGTATGGCCTCATGCTACCAGTAGTGACACTGACCCGAGCCTAATGCAAAACTAGCGAAAAACAGTCAGAAAAGATGAGTAGGGAAAAAAATGTCAGTGGCCTCCACCTGTAAAACCATTCCTGTTTTGGGAGTCATCTCATTGTTGCCCATCCAGTGCACCTGTTGTTAATTTAATTAACCCCAAAGCAGCTGAAACTGATTAACAACCCACTCTGCTACTTACCTGACCAGATCCATATCCCAGTATTAAAATCCCAATATTAAAAAGTGTTCCTTTAATTTTTTTGAGCAGTGTATTTTCATGTGTAGCAGGCCTTAACCACTTCAGTACTGGGCACTTTTACCCCCCTTGCTACCCAGGTCAATTTTCAGCTTTCTTATGGTGGTATTTAATCACCACTATTTGTTTTTTTTTTTTTTGCTGAACAAAAAAAAGACCGAAAATGTAACAAAAACCTAGTTTTTCTTCATTTCTGAAATAAAATGTAGCAAATAAATAATTGTTCTTCATAAATTTAGTCACACGTGTTTTCTGCTATATTTCTTTGGTGAAAATAACCCAAATCCCAACCCAAAATAACCCAAATCAGTGTATATAATTTAGTCCATGGAGTTCACAATCTATGGTGTATATACGGATGTACTGAGGGCCGATCTCATTTCTAGAGGCCCAAAAATGTCAGAATAGTAAAAATACCCCCCAAATGACCCCTTTTTGGAAAGCAGCCAGTCTGAGGTATTTAGTAAGAGGCATGGCGAGTTTTTTGAAGTTGTAATTTTTTGTCATAATTTTTTAAAAAATTGGGAAATTAAAAAAAAAATCACATTTTTTTTTTACATACTGTCCCTAGTGCAGTACAGCATCATTATATGACTGATGTGGCGGTGATCAGGGACACTGCCTGGTGACAGTACAAAAAAATATATATTTTTTATTATTTTTTTTACTTAATTTTTTCTTTTTTTATTTATTTTTTTAATTTTTACAATTTCTCTGTGACCAGAGCAATATAATGTTACCATAGTAAGATTGTACTACTCTGGGGAAGTGATCGGTATATTTCTTTTACACATTATGATTGCCTACAGCAATGAATTTCAATGAATTTCATTGCTATAAGCAAGTATTTTACTGAATGAAATCGATTCATTCAGGGTTTTTTTTTGTATTTAGCTTTGATTGGCCCAGTCTGTACCAGTGATCACTGACCCCAATCACAGCTAGCAACTCAATTGTATACAATGGATGGCATGAAAGGAAGCCAGCCATTGCTTACAATTGTCATATGAGCTGCTGTGATTGGTCACAGCGGTCACATGGTACCAGCAGTGGGCCGGTACACAATCAGTCGTCGGCTCTGTCCGATGGACATAGCCGGAAACAGAGCGCGCTACAGCGTGGCCGCTACAGCCCACGATCACGGAGGGCGTCGTATGATGTCCACCCAGATAGCCGAAAATCCTGCCCCGCCCGTCCTTGTGCTATAGGACAGGCGGGAACGGTTTAACCACTTCAGTACCAGGCACGTTTAACCCCTTGCTGCCCAGGTCAGTTTTCAGCGCTGTCACATTGTGAATGACAATTGAGCGGTCATGCAACACTGTACCCATACTAAATTTTAATCATTATTATTATATATCATTATTATTTAGAATTTTACACAACTAGAGTTTTCTTTTGGCGGTATTTAATCACCACTGGGTTTTTAATTTTTTTGCTAAATAATCTAAAATAGAGCGAAAATTTTGAAAAATAAAATGCGTTTTTTTTTTTCGTTTCTGTTATAAATTTTGCAAATAAATAATTGTTTTTAGGCCAAAGTGTTTTCTGCTATATTTCTTTGGTGAAAATAACCCCAAATCCGTGTTTATCATTTAGTCTGTAGGAAATATATAGGGTACAAAAACTATGATATATATCTAAAAATTGATCAATCTTGACGCACTGATGGCCGATATAATTTCTTCAGGCCCCAGGACAGGACAGGACAAATATCCCCCCCACCCCCAAATGACTCCTTTTTGGAAAGTAGACAGTCCAAGGTATTTAGTAAGAGGCATGGTGAGTTTTTTGAAGTTGTAACTTTTTGTCATAAATTTTTGGAAATCGAAAAAAAAAAAAAACATTTTCACAATTCATTTTTTGGTTTGCATACTGTCACAAATGCGGTACAGCATCAGCACATAACTGGTGTGGTGGTGATCTGGGACACTGACTGCTGACAGTATGAAAACTAAAACGGAAAAAAAAAAAAAAACTTCCGATAAATGGCAATTGTCAGAGGACGGATCATGCTCTGATGATCAGTGCCCAGCAGTGCCGCTCACCTGTGCCCAGCAGTGCCACCCACCTGTGCCCAGCAGTGCAGCCCACCTGTGCCCAGCAGTGCAGCCCACCTGTGCCCAGCAGTGCCACCCACCTGTGCCCAGCAGTGCCACTCACCTGTGCTCAGCAGTGCCACCAACCTGTGCCCAGCAGTGCCACTCACCTGTGCCCAGCAGTGCCACCCACCTGTGCCCATCAGTGCAGCCCACCTGTGCCCAGCAGTGCCACTCACCTGTGCCCAGCAGTGCCACTCACCTGTGCCCAGCAGTGCCACCAACCTGTGCCCAGCAGTGCCACTCACCTGTGCCCAGCAGTTGCCACCCACCTGTGCCCATCAGTGCAGCCCCACCTGTGCCCAGCAGTGCCACTCACCTGTGCCCAGCAGTGCCACCCACCTGTGCCCATCAGTGCCTAGTAGTGAAAATAATTATACAAATTTCATATGGGTACAGTGTTGCATGACCGCCGCTCAATTATCATTCCAACTGCAACAGCTCTGAAAGCTGAAAACCGACCTGGGCAGGAAGGGGATATAAGTGCCTGGTAGACAAGGGATTAAAGTGTTTTATGCGCCATCCTGAGGAAGCGACCAGGTAGTGCCTCAAAACGCATTGACATTGTTTTATATTATTCTGTGAGCAATAAATATTGAATCAATGAAGAATCCACTTCTCAGCTTCTCCTTCATATTTGGGTGCCTCTGCTGACACCAGTTTCTCCCCTGTTGGGGCTCATAAACCTCTTATCTTGAACACTCTGGAATCCTGAGACCAGAGAGTGTAGGATCCAGGGGCGGACTGACAACTCATGGGCCCCCTGGGCAATAGGGGATCATGGGGCCCCTGTGTCTTTGCCCAAACTCAGAAAAGCCTATGAAAAAGGTACCAGGGGCATCTCATGGGGCCCCCTACTGACCCCGGGCCCTCGGGCAGTGCCCTAGTTTTCCAAATGGTCAGTCCGCCCCTGGTAGGATCATCCGGATCAACCCACCGAGCATTGAGAGCGACCTTATTCTGCAGAGGGACAGACATATTCTCTGCAGACTTTCACTCCAGGTTGTCTCATCCCCCATTAGGGAGCTTAGCAACCTCACAGATGTGAGTACACCCAGGGGCGGACTGACTATTTGGAAACTCGGGCGCTGCCCGAGGGCCCGGGGTCAGTAGGGGGCCCCATGAGATGCCCCTGGTACCTTTTTCATAGGTTTTTTTGAGTTTGGGCAAGGACACAGGGGCCCCATGATCCCCTATTGCCTCATGAGTTGTCAGTCCACCCCTGAGTACACCATTGCTATTTACCTTTTCATCCTTTATCTCATCCAATTTTCTGTCAAACTACTACACCATAAGGAACTTTGTCTCTTTTTTCCTTTTTTCTCTTTATTTTTGGAGGTACCCCAGATACTGTATGTTCCACCAATGTAAGGGGCCCCATGACAGCACAAAGAATTCCCGCCACAGAGTAAATGGCCACAAGATCAATGGGAAAGGCCCAGCCGGAGATCTGGGGGGCCCTTTACGGTTTCTTGCACTGGGGCTCCGAAGGTTCTAGTTGCAAAGTGAAGAGAAACCTCGCCAACAAGACACTAACAGAAAAAGTACTGGGGTTGTAACCCTTCCCGACTGTATTCACATGTAAAAGAACAAGTTTTGAGTAAACATGCTTTAACCTGGCTGTAACGGACCCGGAACCCAACTGCACTAGGGTATTTCCGTTAGTCTCCTGCTTCCCCGTCCGAACACAGATCCACGGACACCACCGCTGACCATACAAGACAGCACCAGACTCGAAGTAAAACCAGGAAATAGACTGATTTATTTTAACACAGACACAAAATATAAACATTCAAGGGAAAAACCCACCTACCTGCATATGGACACAGGGTGGGGCAAAGCAAATCTAGCAACCAGAGACACATCAGCAGACACCCCCCCACCAAGCCAATACACAAACACATACATCCCATAATAGTTTGCTCCCAAGCAAGACACACAATAGAACAATGGGATGCACCACATGGCAGTAAACAATGAGAAACCCCCCCACCCCACCTATACATGTCTACACAATATCAGGACATTCCACCTAGACAATGGTTGGATGAATTATGATCTCACTAAAGAGCAGATGGTCTGGCTCCTTCAATGCACATGTCTAGTTCAGAATCAACAACCAGGAATAGTCTTCATATACCCGTGTTCTTCACTCCTCACAGGACCTCCTACTCTCTAGCTCCCTGGTCTCCTCCTCCCATGCCCGACTGCAGGACTTCTCCAGGACTTCCCCCATCCTCTGGAACTCTCTACCCCAATCCATCAGACTGTCACCTACCCTCCTCACCTTCAGGCGCACCCTGAAAACCCATCTCTTCAGGGAAGCCTACCCCACCCTCACAGCCACTTCCTCCTGTACCTCTACCCCCTCCCTCCTAGATTGTAAGCTCGAAAGAGCAGGGCCCTCGAACCCCTCATGTATTGTATTGTTACTGTATTGTCTCATGTTCTGTCCCCCACTATAATGTACAGCGCTGAGCAAACCTTTTGGAGCTATATAAACACTGTATAATAATAATAATATAGCTGATAAATATTACTGTCACATCTGAAGTAATTCCAACTGCATTCTCAGCGTCCATTAGTCACCCTGTGCCCCTATGAGACACAGGGTGACTTACACATAAGAGGGATATGGGGAGCTGAGACAGGGGTCTCCCCACCTCTCTAAAGTGAGCTGTGTTCCATGGGCCCCCCACCCAAAGTGACTCCCGTCACACTGGCATATAAAAATCTGACTTTTGTTTTACTTCAATATACCTGTAATAAGAAGAATTAATAACCAGAATTATATAGGCCATTTTACCCTTTGAAATCTTTGGCATTTCATTTTTTGAATGCCACCAGTAGTTATTCTCACTAGGAAGACCAGCGAACCTTCCAAATCAGTGTACCGGAAGTTCTATCAAAGCTTTTCTAAATAGCACTTAGTACTATAATATTGTATTTGATGGTGTCGACAAAAAGACGTACGGAGGAGGGACACTCTACAGTTTTTTTTTTTTGTTCTTGTGGATGATAATGAATTACTTATGACTTCATGTTGTCACAATCTTTCTTTTCCCTGGTTGAATAGTGTCGTGTTGATCTGCAGAATTCTGACAAGCTGACATTTGTGTCTCCCCGCTACATTTTCACCGAGATCGCCTCTGACGTCCCCCGATGTTTAACTACATCCCTTAAAATATCACAAAAATGATTATCTGCAAAGTTCATAAGAAGTAAAGACTAAAAGAAGATTAAAGAGAGCTCCACAGTTCAAAGTGGCAGCATAAAATAGAACAATGTCGCTTAATTGATATTTTTTTTTTGTTTTTGAGAGGACATCGTTAAGTCTGTCTGGGAGGTTTTCTCTGCCAGGGAGTTCATTTGTTCTTCTTCACCAAGATATGTCAAAGCGTGAGGGTTGAGCTGTTTGGAGATTAAAAGCTGGACTGCTCAAAGATTTCTTATGTTTTTTATGTTTGTCTTGTAGCTCTGAAGAAGGGAGCGATTGTTGAGCTCCTGAAATGCGTTCGATGTTTTGTGTTGTGTACTGCGTCTCTGTGAACAAATATCAATATTAAAAGCTTTTGGACTCTCAGACCCTTTGTTTGGTGCTTTCAGTGAACTTTGTCCATGAGCGCAAATAGTGAGGGCTGGGCTGCTCAGATAAAGACACTTGGGGGTTTATTTACTAAAGCTGGAGAGTCCAAAATCAGACTCCCTTCTGCATAGAAACCAATCAGCTTCCAGGTTTTATTGCCAAAGCTTCATTGAACAAGCTGAGGTTAGAAGCTGGTTTCTATGCAGAAGGGAGTCTGATTTTGGACTCTCCAGCTTTAGTAAATAAACCCCTTGGTGTGTGCAGAGAGAGAGGGTTGGGGTGCTCATTGAGGGAGGGCTGGGATCCTCAATGAACAGCGGTTGGGCTACTTGGAGAGTGGCTGCTTAGGCATCAATAATGTAGACTGCATATAGAATGAGTATCACGTACCTGGTGATGGAGGCCAATGGAGAGAGGGCTTCCCTTGCGGCTAAGTTCTGGACTCCCCTGAGAGTAGTAGGACAGCGGGAGTCAGGCCCAAAGTTGCACAGGTCGCTTGTAGGAGTGCTGGTTGGTGGTCCACTCAGAAGCACAGCTGGTGCACGGAGATAGGTCTGCAGACAGGAGGCACCTGTGCGTGGTATGCAAGCCCTTCCGGGATTTGGATGTTTACTGGGTAGTTGGTTCAAGCCAAGGTCAGGTACCAGGTGGGAATCAGAGCGGACGTAGTCAGATGGGATAGACGAGGTCATTCGCAGAGGAGCGAGAGAGAGAGAGAGTATTCGTAAGCCAAGCCGAGGTCAGATCAGGGGTAATTCAGAGTAGATAGGTCCAGGAGCAAGCCGAGTCGGTAACAGGAAATCACAAGTCAGAATCACAGGAAACAGGAACCAGGAACAGGGCACCGGGAGCTAGAGATCATCCAGCAACTAAAGGCCGTCTGGCACCAGACTGAGGCTGATGTGTACTTCTGCGGCCATGTAGAGTACTAGCAGAAATGCTAGATCTTCCAGAACTTCTGCCGTGGACAGGACCCTGACAGTGAGGATTAGGCTGCTAAAATAATGATTCAAGCAATACAGTTGCTTGAATCAGGCAGGGCTGGGCATGGCTGCTATGAAACTGAAGGCTTGGAGAGTGAGTGCTGGACTGCTCAAAGAATGAGAGTAGAGCTGCTTGAAGCATGAGGGCAGAGCTGCTCAGAGACTGGCCTACTGGAGAGAGTGAGCGCTGGGCTGCTCAAAGAATGAGGGCTGGACTGTTTGGAGAGTAAGTGTGACATACCTAGTAGGAGGCCTAGATCAGCCTTTTTCAAACAGGGTGCCTAGGCATTCGTGCTGGAAGAAGTTGCTTATGAAGACTTGGCCCTGCAACTACAAGAGAGAAAATGTCCAAATGGCACAGATAGGTTCCAGATGTTGAGTAGCTATCTGGGAAGTGGACACCAGAGGACAATCCAGGGAATTTGCATGCAAGGTCTAAATTGGAACTCTGGAACAATAGCAGGACTGTAGTAATAGGTGGAATCTGCCATTAGCAGACCAGCTAGATAATGCCATGTAGGAAACAGGAGCAGCAACAGAGTGATGAAGATGACCAAGGTCACCGCCAGGCAGGCAGGAAGGTACCAAGTCACAGACAGAAGCAGAGATTGGTACAGGAAAGGATCAATAACAAGCAGACAACTAGGTACAGAACCAAGTGCAAAATCAGAGTCAAAGTCAAATTGGGTAAGCAGAAGGCACCGGGAAGTCCAAAAGGAAGGCCAGGAACAGAAGCTGAGTTACTATAAGCAGACAATCCTCAAGGCATAGGCAGGGGCGGACTGACACAATTTGGAAACTCGGGCACTGCCCAAGGGCCTGAGGTCAGTACCCGGGTCCCATGAGATGCCCCTGGTACCTTTCTCATAGGCTTTTTTAGTTTGGGCAAGGACACAGGAGTCCCATGATCCCCTATTGCCCGGGGGCCCCATGAGTTGTCAGTCCGCCCCTGAGCACAGGTCAGGTAACAGAGAAGTAGCTGAAGAACCAGTCAGCAGCGATCAGAAGTTAAGCAGGTCTTCTCATTTCAGGGGTGTAGTCGCAGATAAAAAGGGGATAATCCCCCAGGTTTCTGTGGCACCACAACTAGCACTGAGAGTCCCCATGCACCCAAAGAACTGCAACCATGCTCCTGCTGCCTATTAGGCTCCATGTACACAAGCCTACCCTGCGGCTGCCGGAAAATGCAAATTACGGCAAAACCGCTGTATTTTGCAGCGGTTTTGCCACGTTTTGCATTTTTCCCCTGGCTGGCGGTAAAAACGAACCTGAACGCGATTCTTCTGCATTCAGCAGAGGGAGGTATACCATCACCTAACCACAACAGCTCCTAAACTCTGCTAAAAGCCTATGTGTACATGGACACATAGGCTTTTATGGAGTTGAGTTTAGGAGCTTTGGCAAAAAAAAAAAAAATACCAAAAGCTCCTAAACTCGAGTTTAGCAGCTGCTGGTGTACACGAGCCCTTAGACCGGCAGGAGAAATTCACAGTGAGGAAGACCCTCTTTAGTTTCTCCTCAGCTTCCATCACATGACATACCTCAAGGAGGACTTCCCACCAACAAAGACAAATCTTGCCCAAGCTCAACTGTTATGTTGGGATAACAGGAGTCCAGTGCTCTGGCTAAAGTGTCCACTTTTGCAGCATAAGTCCATAGATAATAGCCGGCAACTCGATGACTTCTTATGAACGCTCCATTGGTTACATAAATGCAGTTATAATATCCAAAATTTGAATGCATTTTGGCCTACAAAGCCTTCCTCATAGCATGCAAAACTTAAATTAACATCTGTATTCGAGGTGGAGAACTATATTGGGGGGACAGGAATAAGGAATGAGGAAATTGTATTGGACTGTATTGGTGAGGGAAGGTAAATTTGTACTCGGGGGATCTTTACTGGAGGAAGATCTTTACTGGGAGAGGGAGCTCTCTACAGAGGGAGGGGATCTGTAATGGGAGAACCTGTACTGGGGGGTGATCTGTACTGGAGGGAAATTTTTACTGAGGGGGGGAATCTGTACTGGGGATCTTGTACTGTAGGGGAAGGTGGATCTGTACTGGCAGGAGGGATCATTACTAGTGGAAGGGGGAAGATCTGTACTGGTTGGGATTTTGACTATGGCAGGGAGGTATTTTTCTGTTGTACTCTGTCTACTGACCTGTGTGTTATGCACTTTTATTCACTGAAGCACACACAGCACACCACCTAATTATTTTCCCTTGGGTGTCCATGTTTAAACTCACCCCCCCCCCAAAAAAAAAAAAAATATATTTTCGGACCTGTTTTATTGGGCATTTGATGCCAACACTGATACCAGGCGCAAAGTGCATGCACAAACACGAACACTCCTGGACACAGGAGTATGCCCAGTGATTGTAAGTGTAGAGCATGCACTGAAGCCTATTGCAGTGGTCCAACAAGATAGTTGGGTTGCTAAGACCATGTAGCTGGTGAGGTGCAAGTCCTCAGATTTGCCCTGAAAGTCTTGGGGGGGGGGGGCTCATAGTTGGGGGGGGGGGGCTAATAGCCATATGATCAGGTGCTCCTCCTCTCTTTGGGGGAGTACTACCTAATTCTTGGGTGGATCCTGCTTTGGAGAGTCTCCTAAAGAATGGGGTCCTCCTGGTTTTGGCTGGGTGTACCGAAATCGCACTAGAACAATTGGTCTTCCTGGTTAGCTTGACTCTTGCCATAATCCAACACGAGGAATGGTCTAAATTATATATTCGTAATGTATTTCATAATAAACTGGATGCATTGTAGACTTCTATAGCACACAGATGATGGATGATTCCCGTTGACAAAGAAATACGGAGAGGATTCTGTGGACTCCCGCGTATCAACCATTAAGTTGATTTATGTATTTTTACCATTCCTTGTGTTTCAGGACGAGTATAATTAGCATGAGCCACGTACGGTGACTGACTGAGGCAGGTACGGCAGAAGAGGCTCTTCCGATGATTAATTGTATCAGATATATTTATATAATAAACAAAACATATTTATAGATGGGCTCATGTGATGAAGTGCGGTACGTGAGGATCAGTTTGCAGTGTGCGTGTGTCAGGATCGTGCTGGGATAGATTATCCAATCACATGGTGACTGTAAAATGTTAGTTGTGGCAGCTGAGACAAATCAAGAGACTCAATACAATATTTAAGCACTCGGTTCTGGCACCAACAAAAGGGACCTACAGGGCACAGTCATCCTTGCCAGTGATTTAAAATGATTACCAAGGACAATTTGCTGCTTAGCAGATTTCAGACCTATGCTACTGCAGAGAACCACCAAATGACAAACTACAGCAGACATCACAAAATGGCGGATGGAGATCCAGAGCTGGACCGAGCCACTGTCCCATCTGGACTTAAGGTCGTGCCATTTATGAGCTTTCCTTCCCCCTGACCTTCATGGTTGTCATTCTCAAGGAAGGCCCTGAGTAAGAAGAAAGAAGACCTGAACGAAGGGCCAGCATGACAGGGGTTAAAGGGGGTTGGGATAGGCAGAGTCCCATTAGCATAAGGGGAGTTAAAAATAGTTAAGGAAGGAGTGAGAGGAGCCACAAAGGGTGGTCTTACAGGGTGTGGTAGGGGGTTTTCAGTCTGAAGGGAGTTTTCACAGGGAAAACTTCCCTCCCGCCCGCCCGCCGTTGTTTGATGGATTGTCTTGGTGGTGGTGGTGGTTGTGCCATATTGGTGCTGGGGAACGTCCGGCGGGGTGCAAGGTCCTCATTGGTTACTGTGGGCACAAGAAAGGCACTTTGTAGGAACCCGTCTAAGGTACGGCTTCCTGTTGTTCTGGTGGAGGTTTCTGCAGTGGTGTCTCCGAGTTGGTGATGTTGCGGCTGGAGGCCTGGTTAAGCAGGACGCAGGTATTCGTTTTCTTGATGCCTATTGGGACCTTGAAAGAACGTATGTTTATACTGTGTTTTTCTGTTGTTTAAACCGTTATTTATTGATAGTTGTAGTAAAAGGCCATTTTTGGGCCATTAACTCCATTTGTTGTCAGTGTGGTTACTTAGGTTAAGTATGGGGGGTAGGTATTGGTTTAGTGGGACTTACAAGCCATCTTTAGTCCCCTGGTCAAGGCAGCATGGAGAATAGGAGACAGGATTGCAATCCACAGAGTTCGGACACAGCCACAATGCATCTGCATAAGTTACCTTTCCAAATTAACTAGCAGGTAATTAGTTGCTGGTGAGGACACTGGTGCAAGAACGGGATTGTGATATAAAATGAGGGGTCTGCGATGGGAAGAAACTGAGACATTGTGCAAACATACAATTTTGACCTTTGCTGGAAAAAAGTTTTATTGATCGAACCTCCATTAATTTTAATTCAATACCCCTGCACTATAGGCTAAATTCACAAAGCTTTAACACAAGGTTAACCCCTTCCTGCCCTTCCCCAAAGTCCCCAGAGTTGCGTGGAGTAAATCATTTCTCAACATGTCAAGAATTAAAATTGCTTACACTCATGAAATGGAGGAAAACTTCAGTACCCTATATTTTTCATAGGAGACACTTTAAAAGCTGCTACAGGTCTTCAGTTTAGCTTTACTGGGAATAATGGACCTAGAAATATTGATCTCACTGATATGTAATGTAATGTGTTTCCAGCGATCAACATTTTTGTGCGTAGATGTCCCCGATGTGTGCATTCATATTTGTACATGCATGTTTGTGGGGGTGGGCTCAAACATTTTCGAGAGGACTTGGGCAAAACTTAAATTGTTTGCGCTTTTTTTCCCAACTAAACTTTTATATCACATAGGGGACAAAAAGTCCTCTGTGTGATGTATTTCTTTGGTGACAGGTCATGTCTGTATCTAGGGGGGGTGCTGGGGATTTTAGTTTTGCCCCCCCCAAAAGTCAGCCCTAAACTGCCACTATCCTGCCCTAACCTGCCACTATACCACCCTAATCTGATACTTTCCCGCCTGAGTTTAACACTAAACTGCCCTAACCTGACACTATACTGTCGACTGACACTATACTGATCTCAGTTGTGTGTTGTGTGGAGAGGAGCTCTGCTGCCTGTGCCCTGGCTGTGTGCAGTGCAGAGATGGGAGAAGGAGCTGTGCCCCTGTCCTCTGCCCTGCCAGCAGTAACCCCTGTCCTCTGCCCTGCCAGCAGGAGTGTATTTACCACAAGGCAAACAAGACATTTGCCTAGGGTGGCATTTTTCAGAGGGGCAGCACCGCCACTGGAAGAAGGGACACTTGCAGCATGGGGACCAAGTGGGATCTGAGAGAGGCTGCGGGCTGCTTGATGGCGTATGCAGAGCCCGGCTCACGTTCCCAGGGATGTCTGAAGTTGTTAAGGTAAGTGTCATCTCTCTCTCTCGCCGGGGGGGGGGGGATGTGTGTTAATGGAAGACTCTCTGGGGGGTGGGCAGGGGTGTTGTTGGTCAATGTCAGGCTCTCTCCGCAAGGGAGGGCGTCCAGTTTTTGTGTTGACAAGGGCAGCATAAAACCTAAAAACTACTGCCTGCCAGCATTGACTCCTGTCCTCTGCCCTGCTGACCTCCGATCCTCTGACCCCTGACATTTTTTTTACTGCACCCCCACATCAGACAGACTAGATCCAGCCCTGTGACAGGTTCTCTTTATGAGACATCAGGGGCCTAAAAAACTCCTGATGTCTCAGCTGTCGTCCAATGAAGCCAATGGCTTCTTCCTTGGCCATACTGGCTAGAGAAAGTGACGCCAGGAACTGTAGACATACAGTGCTGTTTAAAAGCATTTGCCCCCTTCCTGATTTTTTATATTTTTTCATAATTGTCACACTTAAATGATTCAGATCATCAAACAAATTTTAATATTACACAAAGATAACCCAAGTAAATACAAAATGCAGTTTTTAAATGACGTTTTCATTTATTAAGGGAAAAAAGCTGTCCAAACTTGCTTGGCCCTATGTGAAAAAGTAATTGCCCCCTAAACCCCCTGCTGCATAACACAAGTGCGCTGTAGTTTAAGGTCAGGAACTGATGGCCGGACATTCTTCTTCAGGATTTTCTGGTAGAGAGCAGTTCCATCAATGATGGCAAGTCATCCAGGTCCTGAAGCTACAAAGCAGCCCCAGACCATCACACTACCACCACCATGTGAGACTGTTGAGATAATGTTCTTTTTATGAAACGCTGTGTGAGTTTAATGCCAGATGTAACAGGACGCATGCCTTCCAACACGTTCTCATCAGTCCACAAAATATTTGCCCAAAAGTCTTGGGGATAATCAAGATGTTTTTTGACAAATGTGAGAGGAGCCTTTATGCTCTTTTTGGGCAGCAGTGGCTTTGGCCTTGGAACTCTCCCATGCAGGCCATTTTTGCCATAGATTACCTTCTCAATGCTTTACCATCATATTTGCCCTCTGTCTTCAGCATTATATAAATACCCTTTTGGCTAAGATCAAGTGTAGTATCTGTTCTTATCAGTGTCTAGTAGGGGTGCTTCGATGTTGTCCTGGCCTTACGGCTGGGATGGCTGGCTGTAAAGTGACCCTGCTGATATGATGGGGGTCCTGAGGGATCTTCCATGATAACAGGAACCAGTACATCACTGTGTGAGGTGAGGCATGGTAGTAATTCATTGACAGAGGATCCTGAGGGGCCCAGTGCCTCCAGATTTGACTGTGCTACCTCATCTGGCCAGGGTCTGGGAAGACAGAGAGCCTGCAGTGCCCCCCCCTCCCCTTCCAAGGGTGCTGGAGTAGAACTATGGGTTTGGGACCCCATCGTGTGAAACAGCATCAAGACACAACATGCTTTTTCTGCACAACAACTTATGGTCTTTTGGGCCTCCAAACTGTCTAAAAAAGGGCCAGTTTACTGTCCTTCAGATTTTAAGTGGGTTGGACTGTTGCTATTGGGAGTAGAAAAGGTCCTGAAGTTAGTGGGAATAGACAATGTCCCGTCTTTGGTGTCAGTGGGAGCAATAGTGCCCCATAGCTGGTGTCATTGGCAGGAATTGTACCCCATCACTTGAGTCATTGGGCCCCATTGTTGGTGTCAATGTAAGGCACTGTGCCCCATCATTGATGTCAATGGGAGGCCTTGTGGTGCCCCTTCATTGGTGTCATGAGTTGAATTATGCCCCATTGTTGGTCTCAGTGGATGAAATAGTGCACCAAAAGCTGGATCAAAGCAAGCAAAGGGATGCAGTTTGGAAATCACTTGTTTAGGCAATTTGGCTGAGACAGGGACAATCTTTGTTACCAGGCTGAAAGACCTAGCCACATGACCTGCACTGCCACTTTTTTATTTTTGCAGGGTGTAGGTCTTTGGGCCTACCCTGAAGTCTAGGGGGAGGATGTGAGGTCATTAGGTTCCTTCCGCCCCTGCTTTGGGGGATTCTTTCTTCGGGAGAACCTCCCACCTAGTACTCGTTGGTTGACTTCACTTGACCATGAGGAGTGGAGTCTTCCTGGCCTTTTGGCTAGGTGACCTGATTGTGCTGTAATCCTTCAAGAGTCTTTTTCCCTGGGGAATAAGGGAAGGGTCCTTGCTCTTTAAGAGGGGACTTTAATATACAATCGAAGTGCACTTTGTTGTTCACTTTTGGTGTTTCAGTTTTTGCCCACCACAGTACATGCTTGTAGAGGAACCAAAACAAAAAAAATAATTTAAATCACTAACACAGAACAGGCATGAAATCAGGTGAAATCCAAATCTGCAAAGATGTTCTGGCTCACTGAAAGGGATTCATTATTTCCTGAAGGCGAGGTCACCAAGAGCAGACTCTAAATTTCTCTAAGCTTAAGTTACCATTAATAGTTCACTCTTTGGTTTTATGTATATCGAGTCAACACAGCACAGGACAAACAACTGTTACTTCTTCTGAGGTGTCGGAAACTTCGCAGGTTGCCAAGATTCTGCTTTCATCCCCTGCAACTAGTCAAATATCATTGCAGTGATAAAAAAGAATTAAAATAAAAATATCTTTGGTCTCTGGAAGGGTAAAATGGTCTACAAGCATTTCGACAAGCCTTTGACAACTGCTACTTCGCCATGTACAGATTTCCTAATATATTTTTGCTTCCAGTTTTATTACTCCCCGAGGCAAGAGATTTAGTTCAAAGACACAGCAAACTTTTTTCTACTCTATACTGGCTTTCATTTTGTCTGAAGTATTCGTAACAGACTGCATGGGATGAGAAAAAAATATATATATCACACCCTCTCAGAACTCGAACTGATAAAAAGTACATTTCAGAAGCAGAAATATTAAATGTAAGGCAGAAAAGGAAATATATCATAATGACGTAATATTTTTATGGCAGCCTTGGTCAAAGGTAGATGTTCAGTTCTTGATCCTAACCCAATGGTCTGGCCATATTGGAAGGTATATATCTGATGAAGAGCAACCAAGGTCCATGATCCTAACTCAATGGTCTTGTCATATTTGAAGGTATACAGTATCTTATTAAAAAAAAACAATTAAATGATCCTAATCCATCCAACTGGCCATATTAGAGCATATGTATCTTTCTAAGAGCCATCAGGGTCCTTGATCATAATCAAATGTTCTGAGCATATTAGAAGCTATATGCTCTATCTTAAAAAAGCGGTCAAGGTCCATGATCCTAACCTAGTGGTCTGGCCATATTGGAAGGTATATATTTTATGAAGAGCAATCAAGGTCCTTGATCCTAGCCCAATGGTCTGGCCATATTGGAAGGTATATATCTGATGAAGAGGAACCAAGGTCCATGATCCTAACTCAATGGTCTTGTCATATTTGAAGGTATACAGTATCTTATTAAAAAAAAACAATTAAATGATCCTAATCCATCCAACTGGCCATATTAGAGCATATGTATCTTTCGAAAAGCCATCAGGGTCCTTGATCATAATCAAATGATCTGGCCATATTAGAAGGTATATGTTCTATCTTAAAAAAGCGGTCAAGGTCCATGATCCTAACCTAGTGGTCTGGCCATATTGGAAGGTATATATTTTATGAAGAGCAATCAAGGTCCTTGATCCTAGCCCAATGGTCTGACCATTCTGGACAGTAAACATTTTATGAAGAGCAATCAAGATTCTTTATCCTAACCCAATGATTTGTCCATTTTGGAATACATATGTTTTTGAAGAGCAATCAAGACCTGGATGCTAACCCAATGGTATGGTCATATTAGAAGGTATATATCTTAAAAAGTGTCAAGGTCCATGATACTAACCCATCCAACAGGCCGTATTGGAAGGTATGTATCTTACAAAGAGCTGTCTGAGTCCTTCATATAACCCAACTGTTGGGCCGTATTACAATGTATATTTCTTATCAAAAAGCAATCAAGGCTCATGATCCTTACACAATGGTCTGGCCATATTGAAAGGTATATACATTACTGTATATTATCTAAATCCGTCATGATCATGTCCAGTGGTCAGTTATGTTGGAGGTGTAGTGTTCTATGTATAGCGTATAATAGAATTGTATTATGATCATGTCCAGTGGTCGGTCATTTTGGGGGGTGCAGTATTCTATGTATAGAGTGTAATAGCATTGTATTATCATGGTGTCCAGTGGTCGTTCATGTTAGAGGTGTAGTGTTCTATGTATAGCATATAATAGAATTGTATTATGATGGTGTCCAGTGATCGTTCATGTTGGGGTGTGTAGTGTTCCATGTATAAAGTGTAATAGGTTGATATTATGATCATGTGCAGTGGACGGTCATGTTGGAGGAATAGTGTTCTATGTATAGAGTGTAATAGAATTGTATTATGGTCATGTCCAGTGGTCGGCCATGTTGGGGGTGAGGTGTTCTATGTATAGAGTGTAATAGGATGATATTATTATGCTGTCCAGTGGTCGGCCATGTTTCATGTTGGGGGTGTAGAGTTTCTATGTATAGAGCGTAATAGGATGATATTATGATCGTGTCCAGTGGTTGGCCATATTGGAGGTGTAGTGTTTTATATAAAGTGTATTAGAAATGTATTATGATCATGTCCAGTGGTCGGCCATGTTGGGGGTGTAGTGTTCTATGTATAGAGTGTATTAGGATGATATTATGATGGTGTCCAGTGGTCGGCCATGTTGGGGGGTGTAGTATTCTATGAAAAGAGTGTAATAGAATTGTATTATGATGGTGTCCAGTGGTCGGCTATGTTGGGGGTGTAGTGTTCTATGTATAGAGTGTAAGAGAATGATATTATGGTTTTGTCCAGTGGTCAGCCATGTTGGGGTGTAGTGATCTACGTATAGAGTGTAATAGGATGATATTATGATGATGTTAAGTGGTCGGCCATGTTGGGGGTGTGGTGTTCTATGTATAGAGTGTAATAGGATGATATTATTATGGTGTCCAGTGGTCGGCCATGTTCCATGATGGGGGTGTAGAGTTCTATGTATAGAGCGTAATAGGATGATATTATGATCATGTCCAGTGGTTGGCCATATTGGAGGTGTAGTGTTTTATATAAAGTGTATTAGAAATGTATTATGATCATGTCCAGTGGTCGGCCATGCTGGGGGTGTAGTGTTCTATGTATAGAGTGTATTAGGATGATATTATGGTGGTGTCCAGTGGGTTGGCCATGTTGGGGGTGTAGTATTCTATGTATAGAGTGTAATAGAATGTATTATGGTGGTGTCCAGTGGTCGGCTATGTTGGGGGTGTAGTGTTCTATATATAGAGTGTAAAGAGAATGATATTATGGTTTTGTCCAGTGGTCGGCCATGTTGGGGGTGTAGTGATCTATATATAGAGTGTAATAGGATGATATTATGATGATGTTAAGTGGTCGGCCATGTTGGGGGTGTGGTGTTCTATGTATAGAGTGTAATAGGATGATATTATTATGGTGTCCAGTGGTCGGCCATGTTCCATGATGGGGGTGTAGAGTTCTATGTATAGAGCGTAATAGGATGATATTATGATCATGTCCAGTGGTCGGCAATGCTGGGGGTGTAGTGTTCTATGTATAGAGTGTAATAGGATGATATTATGGTGGTGTCCAGTGGTTGGCCATGTTGGGGTGTAGTGTTTATGTATAGAGTGTAATAGGATGCTATTATGGTGGTGTCCAGTGGTCGGCCATGTTGGGGGTGTAGTGTTCTATATATAGAGTGTAATAGGATGATATTATGGTGGTGTCCAGTGGTCGGTCATGTTGGGGGTGTAGTGTTCATATATAGAGTGTAATAGGATGATATTATGATGGTGTCTAGTGGTCGGTCATGTTGGGGGTGTAGTGTATATATAGAGTGTAATAGGATGATATTATGGTGGTGTCCAGTGGTCGGTCATGTTGGGGGTGTAGTGTTCTATGTATAGAGTGTAATAGGATGGTATTATGGTGGTGTCCAGTGGTTGGCCATGTTGGGGGTGTAGTGTTCTATGTATAGAGTGTAATAGGATGATATTATGGTGGTGTCCAGTGGAGGGTCATGTTGGGGTGTAGTGTTCTATGTATAGAGTGTAATAGGATGATATTATAATGGTGTCCAGTGGTTGGTCATGTTGGGGGTGTAGTGTTCTATGTATAGAGTGTAATAGGATGGTATTATGGTGGTGTCCACTGGTCAGTCATGTTGGCGGTGTAGTTATCCATGTATGGAGTGTAATAGGATGATACTATGATGGTGTCCAGTGGTCGGCCATGTTGGGGTGCAATGTTCTATGTATAGAGTGTAATAGGATGATATTATGATGGTGTCCAGTGGTCGGCCATGTTGGGGGTGTAGTGTTCTATGTATAGAGTGTAATAGGATGGTATTATGATGGTGTCCAGTGGTCGGCCATGTTGGGGGTATAGTGTCCCATGTAGTAGAACTGTTTTGTGATCAAGTTGTTGGGTCATGTGGAAGGTGGTGATCTATATTTCGTATAAATGTATTCTATCAGGACCATGTCCATGTCAGTACGGAGATGCAGTGTATTAGACAAGCACAGGATACACACATTGTTATCACTTCCATTTATGTTTTATCAGATCTAAATGAAGCCCCTAACTAGAAGAGAACATATTAGTTAAATTGATGAGCGCTCTCTGCATACCGCATGCAAAGTTCAAAGCAATTTCTTTGTAGGATTACCTCCACAACATAATAATCAGGGAGAACCTCAGCTGGATTGCTCGGCGTCGTTGACCCCTCCAGATGATACATAGACTCCGATAAGTGAAGTGTGAGATGTAAATTCAAGAAACAATGTTACCTTCAAGGTCACCTTGGTGCAAGTCATTAATACAGATGCATCCTGTTCATTTCAGGAGGAGTAACCTATCCACACTTCTGTCCTGGATGGATGAAAGGAAATATGACTTCATGAAGGCAATCAGAGCAAAGTGACTGATACGATGTTTACATGCGGAGTGATGCTGGAGATTTACAAAGCCGGGCGTTCCCCCACCCACCCCGCTGTCCCTGTGAGCTGTTCCTTGTTTTATAGGCACTTTACATATGGCATTTAAAAGTGATTGTTGGGAATGTAACCCCTTGCCTACCGGACACAGCTGATCACATGGTAAAAGGCCGCTGTGATTGTTTTGTTTTTATTTGGAAGGGTGCATGTAATCAGCACAGGGCCAATCAGCGCTGTCCAGACAGACGTCAGGGGTTCTGCATCCTCCTACAGCAAAATGAAAACTCCTCCTAAAAGCTTTAACCAGTGCTCTGCTGGACACTGATAGAAGTCACAAGACTGCTCTATACTGCTGATGAGAAAATGTATTAAGCAGTTTATAATTACTAAAACATTTGTATTTCCATGTTGTGTGCACTGTGTGAGACCAGATATAGTGAATGCGGGGTCCGGGGAGAGCGAATATAGTGAATGCAGGGTCCGGGGAGAGCGAATATAGTGAATGCAGGGTCCGGGGGGAGAGCGGATATAATGAATGCAGGGTCCGGGGAGACCGTATACAGTATAGTGAATGCAGGGTCCGGGGAGAGCGGATATAGTGAATGCGGGGTCCGGGGAGACCAGATATAGTAAATGCAGGGTCCGGGGAGACCAGATATAGTGAATGCGGGGTCCGGGGAGACCAGATATAGTAAATGCGGGGTCCGGGGAGAGCAGATATAGGGAATGCAGGGTCCGGGAGAGCGGATATAGGGAATGCAGGGTCCAGTGAGAGCGGGTATTGTGAATGCGGGGTCTGGGGAGAGCGGATATAGTAAATGCCGGGTCCTGAGATAGCGGATATAGTGAATGTGGGGTTTAGGGAAGGGGCAGACTGACAACTCATGGGGCCCCCAGGCAATAGGGGATCATGGGGCCCCAGTGTCCTTGCACAAACTCAAAAAAGCCTATGAAGAAAAGGTACCAGGGGCATCTCATGTGGCGCCTACTGACCCCGGGCCCTCGGGCAGTGCCTGAGTTTTCAAATGGTCAGTCTGCCCCTGGCTAGTACATCTCACACTTCCCTCCCCAGACTGACAATGCTGCTGTCAAAACATGGAGGCCCCTGTGCTCCTTCATCCAGAGTGGGGGGTGCAATAATACAGGAGGTGTGTTACTGGCCAAATCAACAAGTGAAAGCACAGGGGGAAAAGACTGAAAAAAGAAAATGAATGCAGCCACTACATCTAATGATTGGTAAGCTGAAAAAACAGGGGTCTTCAGAAAGTTTCAACACTTTTTTTTTGTTATATGTATATATATATATATATATATATATATATATATATATATATATACAGTTGTGTTCAAAATAATAGCAGTCAGACATCACTAACCGGATCAATCACTGTTTTTGGTGGAAATGATATTTCTACATGCCAAATAATTTCCTATCAGGTGTAGTAGAGTAATAGAAATCCAACAGACCCAACAGTCATGACATGCATGCTGCTGATTCTGTGTCATTGAATCACTCATTGAAAGGGGCGTGTTCAAAATAATAGCAGTGTGGAGTTCTATTAGTGAGGTCATTCATTCTTTGAAAAACAGGTGCCAATTATTGCCCTTATTTAAGGAAGGAAGGCAGCAAATGTTGTACATGCTGGTTACAGTGCATTTCTCTCTGAAAATCTGAAGAAAATGGGTCTTTCCAGACATTGTTCAGAAGAACAGCGTACCTTGATTAAAAAGTTGATTGAAGAGGGGAAAACATATAAAGAAGTGCAGAAAATGATCGGCTGCTCAGCTAAAATGATCGCAAATGCTTTAAATCGGCAACCAAAACCTGAAAGACGTTGAAGAAAGCAAAAAAACTACCATTGGAATGGATAGAAGAATAGCCAAAATGGCGCGGACTCAGTCAACAATCAGCTCCAGGAAGATGAAAGAAGGTGTGACGTTCCCTGTGAGGACTGTTACAATTAGAAGACCCCTATGTGAAGCCAAGCTATCTGCAAGAAGCCCCCGCAAAGTCCCACTGTTGGGAAAAAAAAAGACGTGTGCTGAAGAGGTTACAATCTGCCAAAGAGCACATTGACTGGCCTAAAGAGAAATGGCGCAATATTTTGTGGACTGATGAAAGTAAGATTGTTCTTTTTGGGTCTAGTGGGCGGAGACAGTTTGTCAGACGACCCCCAAACACTGAATTCAAGCCACAGTACTCTGTGAAGACAGTGAAGCATGGTGGTGCAAGCATCATGATATGGGGATGTTTCTCATACTACGGTATTGGGCCTATTTATCGCATACCAGGGATCATGGATCAGTTTGAAGACATCAGAATACTTGAAGAGGTCATGCTGCCTTATGCTGAAGAGGAAATGCCCTTGAAATGGGTGTTCCAACAAGACAACGACCCCAAACACACCAGTAAACGTGCAACATCTTGGTTCCAGACCAACAAGATTGACGTTATGGAGTGGCCAGCCCAATCCCCGGATCTTCATCCAATAGAAAACTTGTGGGGTGACACCAAAAATGCCGTTTCTGAGGCAAAACCAAGAAATAGAGAAGAACTGTGGAATGTAGTCCAATCATCCTGGGCTGGAATACCTGATCACAGGGGCCAGAAGTTGGGTGACTCCATGCAACACAGATGTACAGCAGTTCTCAGAAACAGTGCGACTACAACCAAATATTCATGAAGTCATTCAAAGGAAAGCAAAATCTTCAAACATTTCTCAGTTTATATAGTGAATGTTTGAGTTTGTAAAGAAGAATACAAACACTGCGATTTTTTTGAACCGTCTAATATTCACTTTTCTTCCATTTTTTTAGAGGAACAACACAAATTTGATGTATTTTTCTTCCTGTTTTGATTTGGAATAGAATGTGTCGTGTTCCCAATGCATTTGTGTGGATGGAAATAAAAGCTATTAGAAGGATTTTGAGCTTTGTTCTCTTTTTTCAACACACTGCTATTATTTTGAACACAACTGTGTATATATAATTGAATTTAAAAATGTGTGGAAACTTTTTGAAGACCCCTCATATATTACATTTCCCAGAACAGAAGTTCTCCCCCCCCCCTATTCCTTCTGCTTGCAGCCTAGGGACACATAACAGGTCCTAGGAGGTTGTGGGACCATTCGCAGGGTACACGCAGCTTGCTCATGCACAGTGGGGAGCTGCTGGCTGTGACATCACAACCGGCTTCCCACAGTTATCGTGGTGGACCTGAAGACCAGCGAAGAACTGGCCCAGGTGAGGACAGTGATAGATCCCTGGACAGGTAAATAGCTGTTGACCTTTAATTTTGTTTTTGGGGGGGGCAGTACTGAAGAACCTATTTAATATTGCTTTAATACTTAACTGAATGCAAAACATTTAGCTAAAATGCTAAATTTTCCAGAGATCTCATAATGTTTAAAATAAATTTCAGCAAAGCAAAAAATTTTTCTTGTCCCTGACACCTACACTCACCGGCCACTTTTTTAGGTCCACCTGTTCAATGGCTTGGTAACACGAATTGCTAACTAGCCAATCACATGGCAGCAACTCAATGCATTTAGGCATCTAGATGTGGTGAAGACAACTTGCTGAAGTTCAAACCGAGCATCAGAATGGAGAAGAAATGGGATTTAGGTGACTTTGAATGTGGCATGGTTGTTGGCGCCAGACGGGCTGGTCTGAGTATTTAAAAAACTGCTGATCTACTTTGATTTTCACGCACAACCATCTCTAGGGATTACAGAGAAGGGTCCGAAAAAGAGAAAATATCCAGTGAGCGGCAGTTGTGTGGAGGAAAATGCCTTGTTGATGTCAGAGGTCAGAGGAGAATGGACAGACTGGTTGGAGATGATAGAAAGGCAACAGTAATCCCAATCATCACTTGTTACAACCAAGGTAGCAGAAAACTGAAGCACAACATGCTAACCCTTGAAGCAGATGGGCTACAGCAGCTCAAGACCACACCGGGTGCCTCTCCTATCAGCTAAGAACAGGAAACGGAGGCTACAATTCGCACAGGCTCACCAAAAATTGGACAACAGAAGATTGGAAAAGAGTTGGCTGGTCTGATGAGTCTGGCTTTCCCTAGAGATGGTTGTGCTTGAAAATCCCAGTAGATCAGCAGTTTTTGAAATACTCAGACCAGCCCGTCTGGCACCAACAACCATGCCATGTTCAAAGTCAGATAAATCCACTTTCTTTCCCATTCTGATGCTCGGCTTGAACTTCAGCAAGTCATCTTCACCACATCTAGATGCCTAAATGCATTGAGTGGCTGCCATGTGATTGGCTGATCAGCAATTTGTGTTACCAAGCCATTGAACAGGTGTGCCTGATGAGTGTACAATGTATTCCAATGAAGGTTTTCTAATCGATACAAATGCTGTACAGAAAGTAATGCAAATGTGGGCATTGCTTTTTATTAACTTATATAGGTTGTTGAAATTTCCCATGTTGGAAGAGAAACACATCCTCTAGAGCAGGCATCAATAAATGGCAAACCAGGGTCCGGATGCGGACTGAGTCACTATCCCATCCGGACCCATGCGGACCCGCTATTTAGAAGCCTTTTCTTCCCCCCAGCTATCTTGCGGTCATCCTCACAGAGATGACAATGAAAGACAGGACAGTTCTGGAAGGAGGGCGGGAGCTGCCAAGCAGGTTACCAAGCAGGTGATTGGTTGCTAGGATGAAGGGCAGTCTTATCAATCAATCACTGTCTGCCAATCACTGTCTGTAAGGTAGGAGTGTGTGTGTGGGAGGGGAGCAAAGTAAAAGGGGTTAAGGACATTAGTGTGAAGGGGGGCTGCTGTAGATAAAAAGGAGGTGAGGACTGAATGTGGGGGGGACTGAGGACTGAATGTGGGGTGACTGAGGACTGAATGTGGGGGGCTGAGAACAGTAATGTTGGGGGACTGAGGATAGTAGTGTAGGGGGGGGACATTAAAATTAAAGTGTAGGAGCTGAGAATGAATGTGGGGGAGGGGGTGAGGACTGCGATGTTGGGGGCTGAGGACATTAAAGTGGGGGGGCTAAGAACTGTAATGTGGGGCTGAAGACAGTAATGTGGGGGGACTGAGGACTGAATGTGGGGGGCTTAGAACAGTAATGTTGGGGGACTGAGGATAGTAGTGTGGGGGGGGCATTAAAATTAAAGTGGAGGAGCTGAGAAATGAAATGTGTGGGGGCTGAGGACTGCAATGTTGGGGGATGAGGACATTAAAATGGGGGGGCCTAAGAACTGTAATATGGGGCTGAAGACAGTAATGTGGGGGGACTGAGGACTGAATGTGGGGGGCTTAGAACAGTAATGTTGGGGGATGTAGGATAATAGTTAGGGGGCATTAAAATTAAAGTGGAGGAGCTGAGAAATGAAATGTGGGGGGGGGGGCTGAGGACTGCAATGTTGGGGGATGAGGACATTAAAATGGGGGGGGGGGGGCCTAAGAACTGTAAAGTGGGGCTGAAGACAGTAATGTGGGGGGACTGAGGACTGAATGTGGGGGGCTTAGAACTGTAATGTTGGGGGAGTGAGGATAGTAGTGTGGGGGGGCATTAAAATTAAAGTGGAGGAGCTGAGAAATGAAATGTGTGGGGGGCTGAGGACTGCGATGTTGGGGGCTGAGGACATTAAAGTGGAAGGGGGGGCTGACAACTGTAATGTGGGGGGTTGAGGACAGTAATGTGGGGGGGTCTGAGGACAGAAATGTGGGGGGTCTGAGGACAATAATGCGGGGGGGATGATGTAAAAAGGGGTGGAGTGCTCTGCAGTGAAGGGGGCAGAGAACAGTACTGTTGGGGGGGGGGGTTTGATGTCAAGGAAGTGTGAGAACACTACTGTGAAAGGGGTGGAGGGGGGTGATGGAAAGGGGGAGCTGAGGACACTCATCAAGAGGGGATCTTGCTGTGAATGAGGAGGGGACTGTGATGTGCAGTGGGGATTGAGGACACTGATGTAGGAACAGGCTTAGATTTGTACATGTGCATTTGGTGCTCACGTCATGGGTAGGTCCGCCCATTCATTTTAATGAGCTGTACCACCCCTGAGAAACACAAAGGCCCCAACTCTCTTTTTCAAAATTGAACCGCAGCAACACACGGTTCGGTGCACACGAAAATGCACCACAGGGGCCTACAGGAGATTCGGACCTCTGATGGATGAAACGTTTACTGCTCTGACCTCGGTGAATTTTAATTCAATACCCCTGATATAGAGCAGTGATTCCCAACCTTTCTCCAGTCAAGGCACCCTTTAAACAATTCAATACCGGGCAATTTTTCCCCTTCCTGCCCAGGCCAGTTTTCAGGTTTCAGCGCTCTCACACTTTGAATGACAATTGCGCGGTCATACAACATTGTACCCAAACTAAAATTTTTATCATTTTCTTCACACAACTAGAGCTTTCTTTTGGTGGTATTTAATCACCGCTGGGGTTTTATTTTTTGCTAAATTAACGAAAAAAAAACAAAAACTTTTGAAAAAAAAAAAACACACGTTTTTCTTTGTTTCTGTTGTAAAAGTTTGCAAATAAATAATTGTTCTTCATAAATTTAGGCCGAGATGTATTCTGCTACATGTCTTTGGTGAAAATAACCCAAATTAGGATGTATTATTTAGTTTGTAGGAAAGTTATAGAGTTCACAAACTATGGTATAGATCTGAATATTGATCAATCCTGAAGTACTGACAGCCAATCTAATTTCTTGAGGTCCAAGAATGTCAGAACAGTACAGATATCCCCCAAATGTCAGGACAGTACAGATATCCCCCCAAATGTCAGAACAGTACAGATATCCCCAAATGTCAGGACAGTACAGATATCCCCCAAATGTCAGAACAGTACAGATATCCCCCCAAATGTCAGAACAGTACAGATATCCCCCAAATGTCAGGACAGTACAGATATCCCCGAAATGTCAGGACAGGACAGATATCCCCCAAATGTCAGAACAGTACAGATATCCCCCAAATGTCAGGACAGTACAGATATCCCCCAAATGTCAGGACAGTACAGATACCCCCCAAATGTCAGGACAATACAGATATCCCCCAAATGTCAGGACAGTACAGATATCCCCCAAATGACCCCTTTTTGCAGAGTAGACAGTCCGACGTACTTCATAAGAGGCATGGCGAGTTTTTTGAAGTTGTATTTTTTTTGTCATAATTATTCGGAAAATGAAAAATTTAAAAAATTAGTTTGACTATTTTTTTTTTTTACATACTGTCACCAGTGCAGTACAGCGTCATCATATAACTGACATGGCGGTGATCAGGGACACTGACTGGTGACAGTATGAAAAAAAAAAATTTATTAGTTTTTATTACATTTTTTTTCCATACTTCACTATGACCAAAGTAGTACAATGTTACCATGGTAACATTGTACTACTTTGGGGAAGTGATCAGTATTTTTTTTTTTTTTTTACACAATTTGCTTATAGCAAAGAATTACTTTGCTATAAGCAAGCATTTACCTGAATGACATCGATTCATTCAGGGTTATTTTTTTGTGCTTAGCTGTGATTTGGCCACAGCTAATCACATGACATGTGCATGTGACCTGCTGTGACCATTCACAGCTAGGCACTAGTATACAATGAATGGCATGAATGAAGTCATCCATTGTATACAACTGTCATGTGACCTGCTGTGATTGGTCACAGCAGGTCACATGGTACCGGCAACGGGGGCCGATACTCAGATCTGTCATCGGCCGTGTCCGAGGTACACGGCCGGTGACAGATTGCGCCGCTGTGCCGCTCTGCAGGAGCGCAATCTGCGCATGTGCGGGAGGACGCTATATGGCGTCCACCCGGAACGCTGATGACATTTGCCGGCCGCCATTCGGCCATAGGGAGGGCGGCAAATGGTTAAAATGATGGACAATCTTGAGGCACTCCATTCTTAAATGTAAAATACTAACCTAATAGTTTTACATATTTCAGCAGCCTCTATGCACATAAGACCCCCAACATTAGAGGAGACTTATTTCAAAGCAAATATATATTTTTTGCACTGGTATAGACTAGTATTCCAGAAATTCTTCATCCTCATTTTCTCTTCCTCATGAAGCTAGTGTGACTCCAATACTGACAGAGAAGGGTGGGGGGTCAACCAAGCATGTTATGCAGATGCCTGATGTCTTCCTTATCAACCAACGATGTCAATGGTTGTTAAGAAACCTGTGGCTTTGTCTAACAAAAGTGGTAAAATGGAAATGAGCGAGCGCCAATACAAATTAGCAGCTGATACACCAAAGGCAACCAAAAAAAAAAACCTTGCAACATATGATCCAATAAAAGGCGCAGCGCTTAAAACATAAAACATATAAAACTGATCCGATTGTCCAAATACGTGACAAATTAGTCATGCATATATATTTGAGGAGGAGCCATACGCGGTGACGTCACTCTGCCGCCGAGACCACAAGGAGGTCCGGCGGCCATCTTTCGTACATGGCATCCTTCTTTTTGGCTCCTTGTGAGCTAACACCTTCCTAGAGCCTGGAGGGTGCTAGCTGTGTGACAGAGTAACCAGGGAGGAAGGAGATCCTTTGGACCTGACCAGGCTGACCATCTCTTAAAGGGAACCTCTGGCTGTATTTTATATACCATGCGCTTCATGATCTTTCTTCTGGTGAGTGTGCATTTTTTTTAACATCTCTGACACATAACCTGGGCGGTTGTGAAGCACAGATCGCCTACCTGAAGATACCTTTGATCACAATAAGCACGTTTGATCTATTATTTGGACTATTCAAATATTTTGCACTTTGATTAGTGGTTTAAGAGATATATTTATCACGTGCATAGCACTTTTTTACATATATATGCATGACTAATTTGTCACGTATTTGGACAATCGGATCAGTTTGATATGTTTTATGTTTTAAGCGCTGCACCTTTTATTGGATTATTTGTCTAACAAAAACCCAGGCTTGATTCACCCACTGCCTTGTACACAATTTTTGGTCAATTTGGAGCAAATTTTAGATATTTTGCCAAGGCACCCCTGAAGAACCCAGAAAGTACCCCAGGGTCCTAGACACCCTGGCTGAAAAAGGCTGCACTAGAGTAATTCATCTTTTTCATTGCAGATTATGAATGGATTCCAAGCAGAAGCAATGTGCTTGATGATGGAGGGGTGCAGGCTTTTCGTCATCCACCATCCACAGAAAGCTACAAAACGTTTATGGAGATGATACCATTGGCAAGAATCACCAATGGCAATAAATGGCTCTTGCCAATGGTGTCATCTCTATAAACATTCTGTAGTCTTCTCTGGATGTGGGACACAGGGCCGTGGATAAGGGGGTACCACCAGTCCTCCTGTACAGTGCCCAAGCCAGCAGGGGAGCCCAGGCCGCTGGGTGAATCAAATGTGTGCAGGGAGGGTGATCGGCATGGCAGGGTGGGGGGCAATTACTGGATCCAATTCCCTGTATGGATCTCTCTGCAGCAGCTGAAAGCTGGCTTCTTCTCCTCTCCCTCCCACTGGCTTTTATTTTCCAGTAATTGCCAACCCACCACCCTCCCTATGCACCATACATTTCTGCCTGCTGCCAGGACCCCCGTGTGCCCCCACCCCTACAGTGCTGCTGAATTCTCTCTTTTTCTTCCCCCTTTCCAGCTGCAAGCACACAAAAGAATCTTTCAGGATGGAGAGTGGGGGAAGGGGCTAGTACAAATGTCACATTTACCAGCCCCTTCCTTTCCCGAATATACACAATGAGAGATTGGTACAATCACTCACTGCGTTCATTCATAACTGAAGCCTAGTAAACTGTGTATTTGTGTGTGTGTGTGGGGGGGGGGGGGGGGGGGGCTGTCAGGTTGGCTGTATAGAGCCCCGCGGTTTCTAACAACAGTCCTGGTGGAACAGCCTGCACCCCTCCATCGTCAAGAAGTCCATGACGGCACATGGCTTCTGATAGAAATCCATTATTTACCTGCAATGAAAAAGAAGAAGACAATGTACTATAGATGGAAGAGTTACTCTAACAACATGTGAAATTTGAACTTTGAATTTTAAACCAGTTTTTGCATTACTTCCGGTACATCCCTTGTATCAATTAGTAGCCAACATTCTGAGGATGGGGGATCAGTCCTTCATCAAGGACTCAATGAGGACATGACATTCTGCTTGGAATCCCTTTTTACCTGAAATGAAAAAGAAGAACAAGAAGAGCTACTCTACCAACATGTGAAATTTGAACAGCCTATGCTGTCAGCACCTGTGGCAGTGAGCCCTTGCAGATAGACAACTTGGGGTTCCCCAGGGCGCAGAGTCTAAGCCCCAGCCTGCTTCTTCACCAGAGCCCCTGATGGTGGTGATGGACTTGCAGCAAGCTGGGACCAGGCCACGGCCGCCGGGTACGCCCAGCTGAGGAGGATGAGGAAGAGCAGAGTACAATAGGAGGAGACACACAGAAATCTGAAGACTAGTCAAGGTCAGGACAGGCGGAAAACAAGCACAGTCAGAGAACGAAGTCGGGGTCAGTACACAAGTAGTCAATACAGGAGATAGCAACACTCAGGAGCTCTGACCACTAGGAAGTTGCTCAGGCAAAGTGGCCTAGACCGAGCATGTCTAATATAGGCAGGCAAACAAGGAGGCGGGCCAGGAAGTGAATGAATAAAACCCAGAGAACAGCAGACGATGCCCATAGGTGAGCACAGACAAACCACACATGTGAAAGAGATCAGGAACAGCACTGCAGCAAGGAGGTAAGAATACACAAACAAGAAAACTGCAGGCTAACTTGTGACATATACAAGTTAATAAAAAAAGTCTTGCCTGCTCTTGCATTGCTCATATAAACCTATCCAACATTCTGTGGATGGGGGACTCTCCTTCATCAAGAACTCAATGAGGACATGATGCTTCTGTTTGAAATCCATTTTTACTTGAGGGAAGAATGTAGCAACCAAATGCATGTACTCCTGCGCTGAACTGTGGACTCCCCGCTATCGGTATCCCCACATAGATTTAGAGAAATTCAGGCCTTGCTGTCCTCAACGGACCAGGGAAATCCAAAAGAAACTGTAGAAGACAAAAAGAGGGTGCACAGACCTAGTGCATTACCTTAAAAATAGGATTTATTGATAAATTTAAAATACTCACAAGATAAAGTGATGTAAAATCAGATATACATGAGAAGCATGTCACAAGGGATGCAGAGTAGTACAGGAACCCCTGTAGGTGGTCTGGTGGGGGACTGGGAGCCTCTGGATAGCTGGTGGCTGAATCGTTTCGAGGAAGCGCCTCTTCTTCAGAGACAGTGTGTGTGTGTGCACAACCTGAGTCCTCTCTTATATAAGCTGGAAACATGTGATAATGGATATTGGGGTACACCCCCAAAAAGGCGGAGACATCGGGAGGGGGGAGAAGAATGTGGAGGAGGGTGGTGGTGAATACATACATGGAATGTGTAAACACGTGTACAATTAATAATGGTTAATGCAATGAATATGGGACAGGTGCCTGGGAGGCTGAAAGGGCGGGATGATAAGAGCCGCCTGGGGAGCTCTGGTGGGAGACGGCCAACATGTGGCATCTGTTATGGTGTGTCTGGTCTCCGGTGCGTTCCATGGGACCAGAAGAGGAAGTGTATGACAAGGCTGGTGGCTGTGCGCAAGCACGAATGCAGGAGGGAGCGGGTGGTGAAATGAAGCCAACATTCTGAGGATGGGGGACCCCTCCTTCATCAAGGACTCAATGAGGACATGTCGCTTCTGCTTGGAATCCATTTTTACCTGAAATGAAAAGAGGAAGAAGACGAAGAAGAAGAGTTACTCTAGAGGAAGAGTTACTCTACAAACATATAAAGCTTGAACAGCCTATGCAAGTTATTAAAAAAAGTATTGCCTGCTCTTTGCATTATTATATTTATGCAGTATTTATAAAGCGCCAATAGTTCACTCAGCGCTGTACATTACAAAAGGGGGACAGAACATGTGACAGAACAATACCAATACAATGCAAAACATGAGGGACTTGAGGGCCCTGCTCTTTCAAGCTTACAATCTAGGAGGGAGGGGATGGTGGCACAAGAGGAGATAGCTGTGGGGGATGGAGTGGTAGGAAGAGTGGAGGAGGTCGGCAAGTTAGCAGGGGGGTGGGGTAGGCTTCCCTGAAGAGATGGGTTTTCAGGGTGCGCCTAAAGGAGAGGAGAGTAGGTGATAATCTGATTGGTTGGGGCAGGGAGTTCCAGAGGATGGGTGACACCCTGGAGAAGTCCTGGAGGCGGGCATGGGAGGAGGAGACGAGGGAACTAGAGAGAAGGAGGTCTTGTGAGGAGCAGAGTGTGCTTGCTGGGCGGTACTTGGATATTAGGTCAGTGATGTAGTTCGGGGCAGTATGGTGGACAGCTTTGTACGTCGGTGTTAGGATTTTGAATTTGATCCGTTGCGCAATCGGAAGCCAGTGGAGGGATTGGCAGAGGGGGGTGGAGGACACTGAGTGGAGGCCAGTGGAGGGATTGGCAGAGAGGGGAGGCGGAAACGGAGCGGTTAGAAAGGTGAATGAGTCTGGCAGCCGTATTCAGGATGGGACTGAAGCGGGGATAGCCAGCGGCGAGGGAGGCCAGTGAGGAGGGAGTTGTAGTAGTCGAGTCGTGATATGATGAGGGAGTGGATGAGCTGTTTAGTGTTTTCTGGGGTTAGGAACGTGCGTAAATTAAACCTTTCATTTATACCCCTGTATGGTTTATTGTCTTCAGAAAGCTTGGGTGGGAACTTGTGAGTTTGAGGAAAACTTCCTTGCCTGTTGGAACCATCACTGTCAGTTAAAAAGCGATGTAGAGCCTAAAACTCATGTTTCACTGCGCATTGTAAAGTGAAATATCAACGTCAAGAGCATCCAGCCGTTAACAGCCTTTAAACTAGGCTCCTTGGCATCCTTTCTGTCTAAACGTACCGGCATGCCAGATGGCACTGTTCAATTTTGATGTGAAATTAAGAAAAAGCCACTTTGAGGACAAGTTTACACGAGGTCTTCTATTACTTTTAAAACCTGCATGGAAGAACAAAGGCTTTGCGATGATAAGGCAGAGACAACCTATCTGATGGGGGGAAAAAAAGAGGTTTCTTAACAGTTCAACATAATTCTCCGGAACAGTCTCTCTCGGAATTTTTTACTCTCTGTAGTTTTGGTGTCCGCGAGAAAAGCTCCGGCTCTCTGTTGACTCGCCATTGATTTCCGACGCCCTCGTTTTCTTCCTTGTTTAATTTTGTTGCCTGAAAAAACTCTTAGTTGTTGGGGAAGTGAAGATAAAATTCAGACAGCTTGAGTTACTGTGCAGTAAAAGAAAGTTTTTGCTGTGGTACAAAAGAGATAATTTGCCATGCTACAGAATAAAGAATTTTATTTTTTTAATGGTACTGGATGGTGTGCTATTTAGATCAAATACTGGAGACTGTAAACTTCAGGGTGATACTAAACAACATTGAAGTCCTAGAAATCTTCTCAAATAATATGTAATACAACTTTTTTTATTAAAAAAAATAAAGTCGAACTTTACCTTGTTGAAAAAAATAGAAATATCCATTTCCCAGAGTTTCAAATATATATGTAGACCAGGGTTTCTCAACCAGGGTTCCATGGAACAACAGGGTTCCTCCAGAGGTTGCTAGGGGTTCCTTGATCAATGAGCAATTTCTGCCTCTCAGATAAGTTCCCACTGACACCATTGATCTTTTTAGCTATCTATAAGGGGGTAATTCTTCCCAATGACCACACAAGTGTAAGGAACATTCTTCCCAATGACCGCAAGTGTAAGGAACATTCTTCCCAATGACCACCAGTGTAAGGAGCATTCTTTCTAATGACCACAAGTGTAAGGAGCATTCTTCCCAATGACCACCAGTGTAAGGAGCATTCTTTCCAATGACCACAAGTGTAAGGAGCATTCTTCCCACTGACCACAAGTGTAAGGAGCATTCTTCCCAATGACCACAAGTGTAAGGAGCATTCTTCCCAATGACCACAAGTGTAAGGAGCATTCCTCCCAATGACAACAACTGTAAGGGGCATTCTTCCAAATGACCACAAGTGTAAGGAGCATTCTTCCCTATGACCACAAGTGTAAGGGGCATTCTTCCCACTGACCACAAGTGTAAGGAGCATTCTTCCCAATGACCACAAGTGTAAGGAGCACTCCTCCCAATGACCACAAGTGTAAGGAGCATTCTTCCAAATGACCACAAGTGTAAGGAGCATTCTTCCTAATGACCACAAGTGTAAGGAGCATTCTTCCCACTGACCACAAGTGTAAGGAGCATTCTTCCCACTGACCACCAGTGTAAGGAGCATTCTTCCCAATGACCACCAGTGTAAGGAGCATTCTTCCCACTGACCACCAGTGTAAGGAGAATTCCTCCCAATGACCACCAGTGTAAGGAACATTCTTCCCAATGACCACCAGTGTAAGGAGCATTCTTTCCAATGACCACAAGTGTAAGGAGCATTCTTTCCACTGACCACAAGTGTAAGGAGCATTCTTCCTAATGACCACAAGTGTAAGGAGCATTCTTCCCAATGACCATAAGTGTAAGGAGCACTCCTCCAATGACCACAAGTGTAAGGAGCATTCTTCCTAATGACCACAAGTGTAAGGAGCACTCCTCCCAATGACCACAAGTGTAAGGAGCATTCTTCCAAATGACCACAAGTGTAAGGAGCATTCTTCCTAATGACCACAAGTGTAAGGAGCATTCTTTCCACTGACCACAAGTGTAAGGAGCATTCTTCCTAATGACCACAAGTGTAAGGAGCATTCTTCCCACTGACCACAAGTGTAAGGAGCATTCTTCCCACTGACCACCAGTGTAAGGAGCATTCTTCCCAATGACCACCAGTGTAAGGAGAATTCCTCCCAATGACCACCAGTGTAAGGAACATTCTTCCCAATGACCACCAGTGTAAGGAGCATTCTTCCCAATGACCACCAGTGTAAGGTGCATTCTTCCCACTGACCACCAGTGTAAGGAGAATTCCTCCCAATGACCACCAGTGTAAGGTGCATTCTTCCCAATGACCACCAGTGTAAGGTCCATTCTTCCCACTAACCATCACAATAATGTAGATATAATAACTTTTAGCCGGGGTTCCTTGAGACCAGAAAGTAATTTCAAGGGTTCCTCCAAATTGAAAAGGTTGAAAAAGCTGGGGTAGATTTACCCAGGGTTTTTTTTCTCAGAGAATAGGTGCTGGAACTCCCCCCTTCTGAATCACTTCTTGTCTCCACCCCCCTACCCACCTCCGAACACAGTCCCTTGGTTCCACCCCTACCCATCTCCCAATACACAGCCAAGTATAGTTTTGTGGTGCTAAGTAATTTGTATGGAGTTTGTCTCCTAGATTGTAAGCTCTAACGAGCCGGGCCCGCTATATCCTCTTGTACCAAATTGTATTGTAACTGTATTGTCTACCTTCATTTTGTAAAGCGCAGCGCAAACTGTTGGCGCCATATAAATCCTGTATAATAATAATGTTAACAAGGAAAGCAGTAAAATAGACCCCCCCCAGCAACAATGGACCTCGGCAACAAGATACCACCACAGCAACATAGACCCCAGCAGCAAAAGCAGATCCCCCAGCAGCCAGCATCAATAGACTTTTCAGCAGCCAGCAAAAATAGCCCCCTCCCTCAACACTGGATCCCTTCCAGCAACAATAGACCCCCACCAGCAACAATAGACCACCATGCACAAATAGATCCCCTCCAGTGACAATAGATCCCACAGCACCACCATGCACAAATATATCCCCTCCAGTGACAATAGATCCCCAGCGGCCAGCATCAATAGATCCTCGAGCACACCCCAGCACCTCTTGACATTACATACATTGAATGCTGGAGGTGCTAGACCTGAGTTCCCCCACTTTCCCACTGCAAAAAAGCCTTGGATTTACCATTCCAAACATTTAGTACTGCTTGTCTCATGTGTTGAATGACAACCAGCGTGATGCAACCCAGTTTTTTTTATCCAAGACTGTCACAAACCTGTCCTTTTTATTCTCCAAAACAATGTTGTAAATGTTTTCTGTGTGCCACATTTGAATACATTTACCTGTTGTGGGAGTGAGGCCAATCTATTTAAGCAGTGATAGACATAGCGATAAAAACCCATGAGGGCCTCTGACCTTTTTTCCACTCTATCCAAGACAAACTTTTGACTAATGTTCCACTTACAGGCTTTTTTTTACAGACTCTTTTTGAACTCACCAAATTCACAAACCTACCTGAGAACCCCACAGAGGACCCAGGATTGGGAACCCAAGGGTGACCAAGCTCATATTTCAAGGAGACAATTTTTTTTTCACTTGCGTACTTGGAAGGTGTCTTGTTCCCACCCCATAGGGTGACTGCAGCAGATGTAAGTCATTTTCCAATTTTTGTTTTTTTTTCTATGGTTGCACTTTTTTTAACCAATTTTCCATTTTTAACAAATTAAATACACTTAAAGGGCTCTCCCACCTCCCTCTTCTCTTTTCTGGTGAACACCCTGAGCTGCACAGAGACCACTGGCCAGTCCTTCAGAAATGAACAACTCGGACCTTATTTGACAACCACATCCCAGATCCTATTCCACCTGTCTTGCTGATTCTGGATTCTCCTGTTGCTGACTCCTTCCTTTGATAACAGATACAGTAGTCATGGCTTCCTGGCCTGACCCTTGCTTGGGTAATGGACTCTGCCACTGAATGCTGGTGGCCAGTCCTAACTTATACACACTTGGCATACTGCCAGTCACCAGTCCTGTACATTCCAGTACCTGCCTAGAATCTTTTCTGCATTTTGAGGCCGTCTTACAAAGTATGTGAACTCTTTCTTAGGGTTGCTGGGGAATGCCCTGGTCCTGCAAATACATAGCTCTATAGTAGTCTGTTCTCTCGCCTCTGTGACCAAGCTCTGATGGGCAGGGCGAAACACGTTAGTGGGTGTGACTTGAGCGGTGCTGAGGCTACACCATACACCACAGGTGTCAAACTGGCAGCCCTCCAGCCGTTGCCAAACTACAAGTCCCATGAGGCATTGCAAGACTGACAGTTACAAGCATGACTCCCAAAGGTGGAGGCCGATGATGCTGATAACAAATTCTCTAGTAGTCCATCCTCCTCTCATCTCTGTGACCAAGCCCTGATGAGCAGGGAGTAACACGTTATTGGGTGTGGCTTGAGCAATGCTGAGGCTACACCATACACCACAGGTGTCAAACTGGCGGCCCTCCAGCCGTTGCCAAACTACAAGTTCCATGAGGCATTGCAAGATTGACTGTTACAAGCATGACTTCCAAAGGCAGAGGCATGATGGGACTTGTAGTTTCGCAACAGCTGGAGGTCTGCCAGTTTGGCACCTTTTTTGGGTGTGGTTTGAGTGTGGGTGAGGACACAGGGGCCCCATGATCCCCTATTGCCCGGGGCCCCAGGAGTTGTCAGTCCACCGCTGCTCCCCAATCCGCACAATACTATAGCACTATGCCTGCAGTCCTGGGGCATCCAAATGCTGATAGGCATACTAGCCTTCAAGCCCAACTCCACCCAAAATTTATTTCTTGCCTATACCTCCCTCCCACCCTCCTCTAGCCCATTCCACCCAGTGTAAAGTTCTCCTTGTTGATGCCATTCCCTCATGAGGGGGCCACTAATCCAGTGCCTCTTATTAACTTTCGCCATCCAGTTCCCTTCGCTCCTATTGGTCTGATGTCATCTTCTTAAGGATCCAAAGAGAACCTCTCCACTGGCCAGCAAATGGGAATTGTCCACATCAAGCAAGCAGTGATGTAGTAGAAATCTGGAGAAAGAACCCCTTCAGGAAGTAAAGAGTGAGAAGAAGGATCCAGTACTGGATGATCACACTTTGGGTAAGTGAAAATAGGGGTTCAGAGAGCTTTTTCTGTAATTCCAGTGATCAACTAAAGGTGGATGAGAGGGAGAAGTTTTATGGGGTTACATTTATCCTGGAGTTGGCCATTAAGGAAATGCTGGCTTCTGCAAGGTATCTATAAAACTGTGCATAGTCTCTCTGTTTTTGCAGAACAGGACAGGAATAAGTGAACCTTACAATATGTAACATAGGGCAGAAAGTGAGGAGAAATCTCCTCAGATGACACATAATACAAGAAAAAACATGACGGAGCTTCTGACCTTTCCCAGTCTACCCAAGACTCAAAAAGTTCCTTGAGCTGGGCATTAAATGAAACAGTATATTAGATATTCAAAACACATGGTCAATAGAAATTTAGGATGATTTCCTTTAATTTGGCAGCGAGGGTTAACATATAACCAACAGCGTATAGGGAGTGCTACTCTTGGATGGGTGTAGGGGGGTGCGCTTGGTATCAAAGTTAATTACTAATGAGGGTATATTTAAGATGTTTATTGAAGTTAACAGGTAACAGGTTAACTCACTTCGAGGGAAATAAATTAAAATAAATCAAATGCGCTGCTAGGCAGGATGAGTGGATCCCTTTTCACTTCAACTGTGTAAGCTGCACAGACCAATAGGTGTTCCCACTCCCAATTAGATATATAGCAAAATATATATAAGGATATATATATATATATATATATATATATATATATATATATATATATATAGTGCTGTGCTAACACATCATAAAAAATGTTAAATAATAAAGTAAAAACCCTGCATAATACAACCCAGGGCAATAGTAAGTGACTCAACAAACCATTGATAGACTCATAATATAAGCCAATGAAATATTAAATAATAAAAAATATTGTAAAAATTGAGAGGACTCAAAATAAACACCCGGCTTCCCTTCTAGGTGAAATTAAAATGTGTAGTACATGTGAAACCATATTGAATTGATAAGAAACAAACAGAGATCTTACAAAATGATACAAAAAAAGAGAGGTAAATAGACAACCCTCCTAAGTACTATGCAACAACATATAATAAATACAGTCGTAGAGACATACATATGATGAGCAACTAAAATATATAAATATTCAACATATATCAAGTGCAAGTGCACAGTGATACGTAAAAGTCCCCAAAAATATTGATCAATCCATGATATGTGAAAACACACTCTTCAAAATGTCCACTTCCAACACCGCTGTGTCCATCTCCACCACGGGTGTGCACTTACCTCCCAATTCTGACCTAACAGGCCAACTTGCACTTGAAGTCCTCCTTCATTTGGATACCACAGAAGTAGGGGTCCGCTTTGGTACACCATAGTTGGGCACAGGGGCGGACTGACAACTCATGGGGCCCCCGGGCAATAGGGGATCATGGGGCCCGTGTCCTTGCCCAAATGCAAAAAAGCCTATGAAAAAGGTACCAGGGGCATCTCATGGGGCCCCCTACTGACCCCGGGCCCTTGGGCAGTGCCCGAGTTTCCAAATGGTCAGTCCGCCCCTGGTTGGGCATATAGCTCAAACAGAAACACAAGGGCTCCTCATAGTGTAGTAGATATTGACATCACTCTGCTCCACCCAAGACATCTTCCTCTCTAGCTTCCTCATCACCTCCTCCCACGCTCGCCTCCAGGACTTCTCCAGAGCCTCTCCCATCCTATGAAACTCCCTACCACAGTATGTCTGGTCAGCCCCCACCCTGTCTGCCTTTAGGCGATATTTGAAAACTCACTTCTTCAGGGAAGTCTACCCCACCTCCACCTAAGAACTGTACTTGAGCCACCTTCACCAGATCATCCCCAGCAGCTATCACCTTTTGTATCACCTCCCCCTTCCTTTAGATTGTAAGCTCCATGAGCCGGGCCCTCCTATTCCTTCTGTACTGAAATGTATTGTAATTGTATTGTCTCCCTTATATTGTAAAGCGCTGCGCAAACTGTTGATGCTATATAAGCCCTGTATACTAATAATAATTTATTGATGGGGTATAAAAAATTCATACACTCAGATAGAGCTAGGGGCTAATAGCCCTATTCAAGCATAGAGGTAGACCAAGATGGCTGCTCTCATCCCCCACACAGGAAATGACGTCACCACGCTTCCGACGGACTGTCCAACACTTTTTATTTTCATGCTGTTTGTTTTGTTTCCTGAGTACTTTCACGCATACACACACCTGATTCTCTTTCATGGCCGATGATGCTGATAACAAATTCTCTAGTAGTATGTTCTCCTCTCACCTCTTGTCAGGGCAGGAGCTGGGAAATGGACAGGCAGGCCTAATAACAATGTAACGCACAGGCTGACGACAACCACCACCCACAGACCGAAGTCCCTCAGGGCGCGGAGTCTAAGTCCAGGCTGCCCTTCACCAGGACCCCTGATGGTGGGGATGGACTTGACGCAGCCAGGAACCAGGTCGCGGCCCCCGAGGCACCCCAGCTGCGGTAATGGCCGCCGCCAATGGCGTGTAGCTAGTGGTAAAGACAATAGAGTAGTCGGGCAGGCCGGGTCAACAACAACGAGACAAAACGGTACAGGACAGCAGACGAGAATCACAGGTCACGAGTCGGGTTAAGCAACGGAGCGTCAGATCAAAGGAGAACACAAAGAATGGTCAGGTCACAAGCCGAGTCAGATTCCAGGAGAGTCACGAGAGTCAGAACAGAGTAACAGCAACACAAAGACACAAGACACAAGTGCAAAGAGCATGTGCGGAACACAGGCTTATATGTCATCAGCCACACCCCTCTGGGGGATGGACCTCAGAGACCTGAAGGCATAAAAGATTCCCACCATGCTCTGCAGAAATCCAAGATGGATGCCAGCACATGGAGTAACATAACCTCTGGTAAAAAGGTAGGACATTGACACCTCTGTGACCAAGCCATAATGGGTAGGGCGAAACACGTTAGTGGGTGTGACTTGAGCGGTGCTGAGGCTACACCATACACCACAGGTGTCAAACTGGCAGCCCTCCAGCCGTTGCCAAACTACAAGTCCCATGAGGCATTGCAAGACTGACAGTTACAAGCATGACTCCCAAAGGTGGAGGCCGATGATGCTGATAACAAATTCTCTAGTAGTCCGTCCTCCTCTCATCTCTGTGACCAAGCCCTGATGGGCAAGGCGAAACACGTTAGTGGGCGTGATTTGAGCTGTGCTGAGGCTACACCATGCACCACAGGTGTCAAACTGGCGGCCCTCCAGCCGTTGCCAAACTACAAGTCCCATGAGGCATTGCAAGACTGACAGTTACAAGCATGACTCCCAAAGGCAGAGGCATGATGGGACTTGCAACAGCTGGAGGTCTGCCAGTTTGGCACCTTTTTTGAGTGTGGTTTGAGTGTTGGTGAGGACACAGGGGCCCCATGATCCCCTATTGCCTGGGGCCCCAGGAGTTGTCAGTCCACCGCTGCTCCCCAATCCACAGATCTGATCCATCTTGCGGGGATCGTCGGCTTGCTTTAAAACTTACCTTTCGTGGAGCTCGTGGAGAGATCAGTTAACCCCGTATAGGTTGCAAGCTGACAATCCCCGCAGGATGGATCGGATCTGCGGATTGGGGAGGATAATGGATTGGACTCGATCCATTATACTCAATCCGCAGATCTGATCCATCCTGTGGGGATCGTCAGAGGGGGTGTCACCAAGTGTTCCGGCACCGGGGGACACCAACCCTAGGGATGCCCCTGCCGCGAAGCAACTGCGCATGTGCTGGTTTCAGGCCAAAGAAGCCGATCCCCGGTCGGAGATCGGCTTCTTCGGCCTGAAACCGACACATGCGCAGTTGCTTCAAGGGATACATATCTTCAAGGGATACTCATTTTACCGCTACACCTGCACCACTCTGGAGGGGTGACACCATGTGTTACCACACCGGGTGACACCAACCCTAAGGACGCCTCTGAGCCTAAGGCAAAACATTGTCATCAAAGAGCGGTTTCAAATTTTGGCGGCACAACCCCTTTGAATTACAATCTGGTAGTCAAAGTAAGAGCCACGTTCTTTGTTCCGGCCTCTTGTTTTGTGCGTACAATGCATCAAAGCGGATACAATGTATTCATTTTGGACGGCTTTGCAAGCAGCCCATGATACAGTAATATTTTCTGCAGATGGAGCTTTAAACTAATTTTTCCCCAAAGAATTTCCTTCCATCTATGCAATTTGAGAAAAAAAAAACGGCCTTTGCAAAAATTGCTATCACCGCACATGTCAAAATATTGTTTTGGAGTCGGCAGCGGCAGAGAAATGACCATTAACACCGGTAATGTCGGCGAAAAAACTAATTAAGATGTTATGAAAAAGACTTGTTAACTGGATGAGGAAAATTGCGTTTACTTCCCAGGGAAAAGGAAAAAATTGTCATTTTTCTAATTTCACGGCACGCTTTGTGCTGGAGATTGCAGTCGGTGAACGGTCAGACAATACGCAGGATTCACAATCGCTTTGTGGTAATGTGTGGGAAAAAAAAGAAATTCAAATGTCTGTCATCGTTTGTCAGCTGGTGAGGAAAAGCTATGGAGCTGAAAAGCTGAGATTATTAACCATTCGTGGGTAGATCCGAGTACAATGTGCTTCAAGGGATACAACTGTCAAAACAAGCATGTAACATGTTCACTATACAAAGGTCACATTAACATATGTGCATTGCCATGTTATTAGAAATCAGTGTTAACCCATGTGTTTATCCTATAGTTCAGGGGTCTCCAAACTTTCTAAACAAAGAGGCAGTTTGCTGCCCTTCAAACTCTAGGGGGGCTGGACTGTGGCCAGTGGGGGAGGAAAATGTTGGAGCCAATGGGAGTAAACAATGGCCCACCCTTGGTGTGAATGGGAGTAAACAATGCCCCATCATTGCTGTCAATGGGAGTCACAGTGCCCTATTATTAGTATCAATAGTGTTCCATCATTGGTGTCAGTGGGAGGAATAGTGACTCATCATTGGTAATCAATGGGAGCCATAATGCCCCATCATTGGTATCAACAGAGTCATAGTGCTCTATTGGTAATATCATCAATATTGCCCCATCATTGGTATCAATGGGAGTCATAGTGCCCTATTATCATAGTATCAATGGGAGTCATAGTGCCCCATCATTGGTATCAATGGGGGAGTCATAATGCCCCCATCATTGGTATCAATGGGAGTCATAGTGCTCTATTATTAGTATCAATATTGCCCATCATTGGTATCAATGGGAGTCATAGTGCCCTATTATTAGTATCAATGGAGAGTCATAGTGCCCCATCATTGGTATCAATGGGAGTCATAATAGCCCCCTCATTGGTATCAATGGGAGTCATAGTGGGAGTCATAGTGCTATTATTAGTATCAATATTGCCCCATCATTGGTATCAATGGGAGTCATAGTGCCCAATGGGAGTCATAGTGCCCCATTATTAGTATCAATGGGGGGAGTCATAGTGCCCCATCATTGGTATCAATGGAAGTCATAGTGCCCCATCATTGATATCAATGGGAGTCATAGTGCCCCATCATTGGTATCAATGGGAGTCATAGTGCCCTATTATTATTAGTATCAATAGTGCCCCATCATTGGTACCAATGGGAGTCATAGTGCCCTATTATTGGTATCAATAGTGCCCCATCATTGGTATCACTGGGGAGTCATAGTGCCTCATCATTGGTATCAATTGGAGTTATAGTGCCCTATTTTTTAGTATCAATAGTGCTCCATCATTGGTGTCAGAGGGAGGAATATTGCCCCATCAATGGTATAAATTGAAGAAATAGTGCCCCATCATTGGTGTTGTGGGAAGAATAGTTTCTCATTGTCAGTTGCAGGAACTATGCCACATGGATGTTGACAGTGGAAAGAATAATACCCCGAGAGCCGGATAAAAGCAAGCATAGGGCCACAGTTTTGAGACCATTGGCATAGATGAGCAAATGTGATAACGTTCAATACATGATTAACTCCTACTCAATGCCTTCTCAACTCCCACCTTTCTCACGATTTGTTTCCCTGGAACACATTCTTGCCTAAAGGCTGCTGTAAACAAAGCTTAAAAAAGAATAAAAAGCTGTTTACATTAGGAATCGTGGACAGAATCACCACATTTCTGCCTCAAATTCAAAATCTTTCGACCCATGTTCATCTGCTATTATTCTTAATGGCACTGCAAGCATGGTGTTGTTCTGCTGTGATTGTCCCACAACAGAGTCTTGCGGCTATCGCTGCAAAAATACTCATTTAAAAATCTCAGTAAGCTTGTTGTCCAAAAAGGAGAAGGAGCTTCTTTTGGGAGACAAACATGCATAGGGAGGCCCACTGATGAGGACAAAGACCTCTTCTTCACAACCCAGGCCCGGTGGTTGTGGGGGGTCTTCGATTGGGGGTCTTGTCGGATAAACAAATGTGATAGCATTCCATGCATGGTTAACTCCTACTCAATGCCTTCTCAACTCCTACTCTTAGTTCTAGCCATTTGTTTCCTTGAAACACAATCTTGCCTCAAGGTTGCAGTTAACAAAGCTCAAAAAAGAAGAAGAAAAATCTGTTTTCTGAGGCCCCGTTCACACTAGGCGATTTGGAGTTGCAGGCAGAAATGTTGCGATTCCAGATTACGGCAGACACGTGGCATACATTTTGGTATCATTATTCTTAATGGAACCCCAAATGCGAGATGATTCTGCCGTGATTGGTGTGCGAGAGAATCGCGAGGCAATCGCGTCAAAACACTCATTTAAAAATAGCACTAAGCTTGTAGCCCAAAAAGGTGCATGTGCTTCTTTTGGGTGACAAACATGCATAGGGATGCCCATTGATGAGGACAAGGGCCTCTTCCCCACAACCCAGGTCTGGTAGTTGTGGGGGTCTTCTCAAGAGGAGGACATCATGAAAATGCAATTCTTGAGCCTGAGAGGCGCAAGAGGAGGACATCATGAAGATTCAGTTATTGAACCTGAGAGGAGCAAGAGAAGGGCATCATCAAGATGCAATCTTGAGCCTGAGAGGCACAAGATAAGGACATCATGAAAATACAATTCTTAAGTCTGAAAGGGACAAGAGGAGGATATCATTAATATGCAATTCTTGAGCCTGAGAGGCACAAGAGGAGGACATCATCAAGAAACAATTCTTGAGATGAGAGGCGCAAGAGGAGGACATCATGAAAATGCTGAAAGAGCAAGAGAAGGACATCATGAAGATGCAATTCTTGCGCCTGAAAGACGCAAGAGGAGGACATCATGTAGATGCAATTCTTGAGCCTGAAAGACACAAGAGAAGGACATCATGTAGATGCACTTCTTGAGCCTGAAAGACAAGGACATCATGAAGATGCAATTCTTGAGCCTGAAAGATGCAAGAGGAGGACATTATCAAGAAACAATTCTTGAGATGAGAGGAGCAAGAGGAGGACATCATGAAGATGCAATTCTTGAGATGAGACACACAAGAGTAGGACTTCATGAAAATGCAATTCTTGAGATGAGAGACACAAGAGTAGGACATCATGAAGATGCAATTCTTGAGATGAGACACACAAGAGTAGGACATCATGAAGATGCAATTCTTGAGATGAGAGACACAAGAGTAGGATATCATGAAGATGCAATTCTTGAGATGAGAGACACAAGAGTAGGACATCATGTAGATGCAATTCTTGAGATGAGACACACAAGAGTAGGACATCATGAAGATGCAATTCTTGAGATGAGAGACACAAGAGGAGGACATCATGAAGATGCAATTCTTGAGATGAGAGACACAAGAGGAGGACATCATGAAGATGCAATTCTTATGCCTGAAAGACACAAGAGAAGGACATCATGTAGATGCAATTCTTATGCCTGAAAGACACAAGAGAAGGACATCATGTAGATGCAATTCTTATGCCTGAAAGACACAAGAGAAGGACATCATGTAGATGCAATTCTTATGCCTGAAAGACACAAGAGAAGGACATCATGTAGATGCCATCTTGAGTCTGAGAGAGACAAGAGGAAGATATCCTCAAGATGTAATTCTTGAGCCTGAGAGGCACAAGAGGAGGACATCATCAACCCCATGTAAGCTCCAACACCATTCAACATTGAGCTACTTTTGACTCTGGTGGAGGAATGGAGCAGCAAGGACGATGAATGGAAGTGAGTCAAGAAAGGGCTTTAATAAGACTCTGTGCCTTTAAAAAAGCCTCTGTAACTAATCTCATCTCTATACAAAACTAAGAGAAACCAAAAATTGTCTTTGGATACGCTGTAAGTTTGAGGGATGTTTTGTCGAAGAACTAATTTATATAACTTTTTTTGGCAATGGTACAACTTTTTACATTACCTTATTTTATGTAGCAGCTGTTGGCGTGTTCATAAATAACATACCGAAGGAATATATAGAGACCTTTTCTCCATATACAGAAAATTTCAAACAGTAAACCTAAACCTAAATTTCTCTACATCTTTGGATGGATGGATGCGTTAACTTGCTTGGAAGTACCCTTCACAATAGCTTTGAAAAGTTTCAATTTTCTTCTGTTGAGTTTGCGTCCATATGACAATCTTACCAAGTGTCTTTTTTTTTTTCCTATAGGCATTCTAGCTGGCGGGGGTTGCGGATAACATATTCTGCACTTGTATAATAAATTTTGCAACCGTCTGTGAGTAATATCAGAACTTTCTTGGTTTATGAGATGACTCTAAGCGTAACCCTAGACTAATCCGAGGAACATATTGAAGGAATGCATTATAGAAAAGTGTCAAGATTTAAGCATGCCTGGTGGAGACAGGAAGTGCCTGGATGGTGCTTTGCTCTTCAATTGTTCGGAGAGCCAGAGATCGGAGAGGGAATACAGAATCGAGACTCGTGTAATGTGCAATTTCCCCCGTTCCAAGTCTGCGCCGTCTTTTCGCCATTTTCTTCCCCCCCACCAGCTTGACAGGGTGACATTAATATTTTTGTCACCGGAGGAAATATTACAAAACATTTCAATTCTGATCTGTTGCAAGGGCTATAAATAAGCAGTTTCTCATCTTCCTGACCAATAATAGATTATAAATAAAACATTAACAAGGATCAGGCAAAGGCATTCGAATAAATGTTTTTTTCATGGTGGCCTGAGCAGTACATTCTCCCCTCCGCTTTGAGAAATAGGAAATAGGAACTGTAGTTTTTATATTTATATTCTTTTAGAATGATGACCTGAATATCCACTTCTTTTTTTAAAAAAATGTAGGCAAAAAACAGCTGAGATAAAAATAAATATACAAAAAGTTAAGCTGGCCTCACACCTTGGAAATTCAATCAGACTGAACACTCTTCTACAATTATGTAGTACAAGAGCCAGTCTGTCTAGGTTTGAATTGAGTGAACTGTTTAGGCAGCTCTTTTGCTACATAGCTTTCATAGATGTAAAGGAGATGGAATAGAAGATTGAACATGCAGATTGAAAAGGTGTATGGCAAGCTTTAAGAATGAGGATAGGGATTTTGGCAAAAGTTTTCTATTTTTTTATTTTTTTTTTATGCAGAATTACTGATTATGCCTACATTTTGCTGAAGTGGAAGCTCTGAGTAAAATTCACTGAGCTGATTACAGAATTTTTTTTGGGGGGATGAGTTTTACTTATTTATTTTTTTTTATTCATAAGGTGTAGGGTTTTTTTTTACTGGGGAGGGGGAACGTGGAGCAAAGATCCCAACATCAATTTACTAAGCACTTTGGGTCCCCAGGGAGAAAAGCATGAAATTATAAAGGAAAAAAAAAAATAATGATATTGATTCTAATATTAAAACCAACAATACAAATGTATTACTATTATTATTATTTAAATAATACTTATACTTTTAATTTAATAATACATAATAACAATAATCATAATAAGATTATTATAATAATAATAATAATAATAATAATATTATTATTATTATTATTATTATTATTAATAATAATAACAATAATAATCATAATCATAAACATCACATCGTCATAATAATCATAATAATAATAATCTCAATAATCATCATCATCATAATAATAACAATCATCATCATAATACTTATACTTATAATATAATGTATTATGAAATAATAATCATAAAAACACATATTATTATTACTATTATTATTATTATTATTGGTATTTATTATTATTAGTATTATTATTATTGTTGGTATTATTATTAGTATTATTATTATTTAAATAATACTTATACTTTTAATTTAATAATACATAATAACACTAATCATAATAAGATTATTATTACTATGATTATTATTATTATTATTATTATTATTAATAATAACAATAATAATCATAATCATAAAATCATTATCATAATCATCATAATAAATCATCATCGTCATAATAAATAATAATAATAATCATCATCATCATCATCATAACAATCATCATCATAATACTTATACTTATAATATAATGTCTTATGAAATAATAATCATAAAAACATATTATTATTATCATTAATATTATTGGTATTATTATTAGTATTATTATTATTTTTGGTATTATTATTATTATTATTATTTAAATAATACTTATACTTTTTAATTTAATAATACATAATAAACACTAATCATAATAAGATTAATATTATTATATTATTATTATTATTATTATTATAATAATAATATGAATAACAATAATAATCATAATCATAAACATCATCATCATCATCATAATAATCATTATCGTCATAATAATAATAATAAATAATCATCATCATCATAATCATCATCATAATACTTATACTTATAATATAATGTATTAAAAATAATAATCATAAAACACATATTATTATTATTATTATTATTATTTATTATTATTAGTATTATTATTATTATTATTTAAATAATACTTATACTTTTAATTTAATAATATATAATAACACTAACTATAATAAGATTATTATTATTATTATTATTATTATTATTTAGAGTAGTTTTGTTTCTTTAGTGTTCTTTTTTGGGAATTGTTTCTCCTTCTTTCATTTTTTTTCATGCAATTGACCATTATTTGGGTACTGTCGATTTAAAATGTATCTACAACAAAATTTTTTTTTTTTTTAAGTTTTGCATAGAATGTGGTATGAGTGGAATTGCTGCTTTTTTCTGCTGCCTGTGTCCCTATGATGAAGACTCATTCTCTCTCTATGTAAAATGGTGTAAGTGTGATTTAGGAATGAAAATGGTGCTGACATCTCTGGAATTACAAATAACAAAACATAGAATATATTGTGGGTGTGTGGGATTTTTAAAGCACCAGTCCAAATAGATTCATATAGTAAATGATTAAAAAAGATAAAAAACATAGGATGAACATAATGCAATGCCATTATACTGTCATGACCATGACCATGCTGATGCAAATATCTAGTCAAAGCTCTATGGTCAGCAGATGGACTTCTGCATATATGAGATGTCTTTATTCACTATAGATGCCCAAAATATTTTGACTTTCTCTTCTTCAGTGCCAAAATTTAACCTTGATATTGAAAACAGAACACATACAGCCATGAAAAATAAATATCAAAATTAGAATGTTTATATGAACCAGAACCCTGACCTCAAACCCAACTGAATACATTTGGAATGAATTGAAACATCAACTGTGAGCCAGGTCTTCTCATCCAACATCAGTACTTCATCCCACAAATATGTTTTGGCTGAAAGGACACAAATCATTGTGGAAAGCCTTCCCAGAAGAGGGAATTCTCCATGTTAATGTCCATGATTTGGAATGGAATCTCCAATAAGCTCATATGGGTTACAGTCTGGGGAAGGACCTTTTCTGCTCCAGCATGTCTGTGCCACTGTGTACAAAGCCAGCTATATAAAGACATGCTTATATGAGTGTGATGGGAGGAACTCGAGTGGCCTACACAGAGCCCTGACCTTGACCCTACTGAATAAATTGGAACACCAATTGTGACCCAGATCCTCTTCCCCCTCCTTCAGTACCTCACCTCCCCAATGTTTTTTGGCTGAATAGATACAAATCTTGCGGAAAGCCTTCCCAGAAGAGTGGATGCTCCATATTAATGCCATGATTTGGAATGGGATGTCCAACAAGTTCAATTGGATTACAGGCTGGGGAAGGACCTTTTCTATTCTAGCCTGACTGTGCTCCTGTGTACAAAGTCAGCTCCATAAAGAAATAGTTTGACCAATTTGTTGTGGAGGAACTTGGGTAGCCTTAACAGAGCCCTGACCTTAAACCTACTGAAAACCTTTGTAATCAATTGGAGCAATGATTTTGACCTGTGTCTTCTCCTCCAACGTCAGTACCTGACCTCACAAATGTTTTTTGGTCGAATAGACACAAAACTTGTTGAACACCTTCCCAGAAGAATGGATGCTCCATATTGATGCCCATGACTTTGAATGGGATAACCAGCAAGCACATATGGGTTATAGTCTGGGGAAGGACCTTTTATGTTCTAGCATGACTGTGCCCCTATACACAAAGCCAGCTCCATAAAGACAAGGTATGACCAGTTTGGTGAGGAGGAACTCGAGTGGCCTTCACATTATTGCCTATGGCCTTGGAATGGGATGTCCAATAAACCTATAGGGGTGTGATGGTCACCTGTCCATAAATATTTGGCTGAATAGTGTAATTTTTCAAAAAAAAGTGTGACTGAGTCTTGACCTCAACCCTAATGAACATCTTTGGGATAGATTGGAACACCGATTGTGACCAGGTCTTTTTCTCCAACATCAGTAGCTGACCTCAAGATTGTGTCTGAATAGACACAAACCTTGTGGAAAGCCTTCGTAGAAGAGTGGAGGCTCCACGTGAATGCCCATAATTTCGAATGTGATGTCCAATATGCTCATATGTATGGGTTATCGTCTGGGGAAGGACCTTTTCTGTTCTAGCATGACTGTGCCCTATACACAAAGCCAGCTCTATAAAGACAAGGTATAACCAGTTTGTTGAGGAGGAACTTGAGTGGCCTTCACATTAATGCCTATGCCTTGGAATGGGATGTCCAATAAACCTATAGAGGTGTGATGGTCACCTGTCCATAAATATTTGGCTGAATGGTGTAATTTTTCAAAAAAAGTGTGACTGAGTCTTGACCTCAACCCTAATGAACATCTTTGGGATAAATTGGAACACCGATTGTGACCCAGGTCTTTTTCTCCAACATCAGTAGCTGACCTCAAGATTGTGTCTGAATAGACACAAACCTTGAGGAAAGCCTTCCCAGAAGAGTGGAGGCTCCACATGAATGTCCATAATTTTGAATGTGATGTCCAATATGCTCATACATATGGGTTATAGTCTGGGGAAGGACCTTTTCTGTTCTAGCATACACAAAGCCAGCTCCATAAAGACAAGGTATGACCAGTTTGTTGAGGAGGACCTAGAGTGGCCTTCACATTAATGCCCAGTGCCTTGGAATGGGATGTCCAATAAACCTATAGAGGTGTGATGGTCATCTGTCCATAAATATTTGACTGAGTCTTGACCTCAACCCTAATGAACATCTTTGGGATAAATTGGAACACCAATTTTGACCCAGGTTTTTTTTCTCCAACATCAGTAGCTGACCTCACAATTGTGTCTGAATAGACACACACCTTGTGGAAAGCCTTCCCAGAAGAGTGGAGGCTGCACATGAATGCCCATAATTCGAATGTGATGTCCAATATGCTCATACATATGGGTTATAGTCTGGGGAAGGACCTTTTCTGTTCTAGTATGACTGTGTCCGATACACAAAACTGACTTCATAAAGACATGGTTTGGCTAGTTTGTTGAGGAGGAACTCAAGTGGCCTTTACATTAATACTCATGGTCTTGGAATGGGATATCCAATAAACCTATAGAGGTGTGACGGTCACCTGTCCATAAATATTTGGCTGAAGTGTAATTTTTCAAAAAAGAGTGGAAGAGTGGAGGCTGCACATGAATGCCCATAATTTTGAATGTGATGTCCAATATGCTCATACATATGGGTTATAGTCTGGGGAAGGACTTTCTGTTCTAGCATGACTGTGCCCTATACACAAAACTGGCTAAATAAAGACATGGTTTGGCCAGCTTGTTGTGGAGGAACTTAAGTGGCCTCTACATTGGAATGGGATGTCACCTGTTCACAAATGTTTGACCGAACAATGTGACTTAGAATGGCATGGACTTCTTAAAGTCCTAGATGTAAAAGGTTTTATTGACTATTTTTATTAATATTATTATACAGGATTTATATAGCGCCAACAGTTTGCTCAGCGCTGTACATTATAATGGGAGACAGTACACGAGACAGTACAGTAACAATACGATTCAATACTCGAGGGGTTCGAGGGCCCTGCTCCTTGGAGCTTACAATCTAGGAGGGAGGGGATAGTGGTACAGGAGGAAATAGCTGTGTGGGATGGAGTGGTAGGAAGAGTGGAGGAGTTCAGTAATTAGCTAGTAATTAGCTGAGGGTAGGCTTCCCTGAACAGATAGGTTTTCAGAGTACGCCTAAAGGTGAGCAGAGTAGGTGAAAGTCTGATGGATTGGGGTAGGGAGTTTCAGAGGAGGGGGAAGCCCTGGAGAAGTCCTGGAAATGAGCATGGGACGAGGAGACCAGGTAAATAGAGAGTTGGAGGTCTTGTGAGGAGCGGAGAGTACGTTTTGGGTGGTAGATGGATATCAGGTCGGTGATGTAGTTTGGGGCAGTATTATGAACAGCTTTGTACGTCAATGTTAGCATTTTGAATTTTATCCGTTGGGCAATCGGAAGCCAGTGGAGGGATTGGCAGAGAGGGGTGGAGGACACTGAGTGGAGGTCAGTGGAGGGATTGGCAGAAAGGGGTGGAGGACACTGAGTGGAGGTCAGTGGAAGGATTGGCAGAGAGGGGTGGAGGACACTGAGTGGAGGCCAGTGGAGGGATTGGCAGAGAGGGGTGGAGGACACTGAGTGGAGGTCAGTGGAGGGATTGGCAGAGAGGGTTGGAGAACACTGAGTGGAGGTCAGCGGATGGATTGGCAGAGAGGGGTGGAGGATACTGAGTGGAGGTCAGTGGAGGGATTGGCAGAGAGGGTTGGAGGACACTGAGTGGAGGTCAGCGGATGGATTGGCAGAGAGGGGTGGAGGACACTGAGTGGAGGTCAGCGGATGGATTGGCAGAGAGGGGTGGAGGACATTGAGTGGAGGTCAGCGGAGGGATTGGCAGAGAGGGGTGGAGGACACTGAGTGGAGGTCAGTGGAGGGATTGGCAGAGAGGGGTGGAGGACACTGAGTGGAGGTCAGTGGAGAGATTGGCAGAGAGGGGTGGCAGATATGGAGCGGTTAGTAAAGTGGATGAGTCTGGCCGCAGAATTCAAGATAGACTGAAGCGGGGATAGCCTGCGGTAGACTACGCGTGTATATAATTTGAGGCTGATTTACTAACCAAATTGCAAAGGTTCACCCCCTAAAAAAAAAAACAAAACTAAGTGAAACAGAGTGAACATCCATTTCAATTATCCAATCAAGTGCAGATGAAAAAAAAAAATAAACAAGAATTTGCTTTTCACACAATTGGATAATTGAAATAAATCTTCACTCTTTTCTTGCGGGAACATTCTAAATTCCTTCTGTAAATCAGCCTCGCTGTCTCTTTTCTTTCTTTTCAATCCAAGTATTTTTTTTTTTTTTTCCTTTGTGATTGGCGTAGGCGTCTAAATGCATGTTGCCTTGAAAAAAAAAAAAATAAATAAATAAAAAATAATAAAAAAATAAAAAGTTTCAACTGAAAATTCCACCGTGTTTGCTTAGCTCGATCAATGACATTCTAACAGTACAAGCAAACACATTAATTCTTGTCAGAGGAGCCGAGGTCTCAAATTGCTGAGTGAGTTATTGTGAATAAACCTTCCACTGGAAAAGTGTTATATCACAGCGGTTCTGCTGACTGGGGCTCTGGCATTTGGAAGCAGCTCCGCCATTTATCTTCTACAAATTAATTTTAAATAAAATTAAGAGGCTTAGTGGATAACAAGGCAGAAATACAGTATCAGCTTACGGCCGAGCGCGCTGTTTTCACCTGGATATATTTTACACACTGCATCAGGAATGCTAATTTATGGATACTACGGGCTTAAAGGTCATCTCCACCCAACGGTAACCGAAAAAAAAAAAAAAAAAAAAAACATTTTAAGGGAGAATATGAAAATAGAGTGTTCGTGCATTTAAAGAGGAACACCGGCTGAATTATTCACATTCCTTTTTTTTTTTTGGAGATAAGGAGCGCCTTACACAGCTGGAGCTGAATATCACCTTCAAAATATACAAATTTTATTCATCCTGTTCGTTTAGATTACAATTACTTGGCGCTGATATTTACAAATCTACGTGTCCGGAGATCAAATGACACATATATTCGTAGGATAACACGGATTTGGTATGTACGCCGTTCTCTTCGCCGCCACGCTTTAAAATATGTCATGTGCCGTCTAGATTCATGAATATGCAAAAATATAAGCGTGTGAAGGTTGGGGCATTTTATTTGAAAACCGCACTCTAGATTGGGGTCTCCAAACTATTCAGTACAAGGGCCACATCATATATTTTACAAATATTTAGGGGCCGAAATATACCCATCAGATTCCCCCCTTACAATAAGATCCTCATCAGAGTTCTCCTTACATCAGGGTCCCCATCAGAGCCCCCCCTTAAACCCTTAAACTAGACCCCCCCTCCTTACATCAGGGTCCCCATCAGAGCCCCCCCTTAAACCCTTAAACTAGACCCCCCCTCCTTACATCAGGGTCCCTATCAAAGCCCCCCCCCCCTTAAACTAGACCCCCCTCCTTACATCAGGGTCCCTATCAGAGCCCGCCCCCCCCTTAAACTAGACCCCCCTCCTTACATTAGGGTCTCCATCACAGCCCCTATTACATCATACTTTCTATCAGAGCCCCCCTTGCATTAGTATGTAAGCCCCCTTAAATCATAGTCCCTATCAGAGCTCCATGTTACATTAAAGACCCTATCAAAGCACCCCTTACATTAGGGTCCTCCTTACATCAGGATCCTCCTAACATCCGAATTCCCATCAGAGTCCTCCTTACATCAGGGTCTACATCAAAGCAACCCTTACTTAAGGGTCCTCCTTACATCAGGGTTCCCATCAGAGCCCACCCCCCTTTAAACTAGACCCCCCTCCTTACATTAGGGTCCTCCTTACATCAGGGTTCCCATCAGAGGCCCCCTTAAACTAGAACCCCCTCTTTACATTAGGGTCCCCATCACATCAGAGCTCCCCTTACATTAGTATGTAAGCCCCCTTAAATCATAGTCCCTATCAGAGCTCCATGTTACATTATAGTCCCCATCAAAGCACCCCTTACATCAGTGTCCTCTTTACATCAGAGGTCCCATCAGAGTCCCCCTTACATTAGGGTCTACATCAAAGCAACCCTTACTTAAGGGTCCTCCTTACATCAGGGTTCCCATCAGAGGCCCCCTTAAACTAAAACCCCCTCTTTACATTAGGGTCCCCATCATAGCCCTCTTACATCATACTCTTTATCAGAGCCCCCCTTACATTAGTATGTAAGCCCCCTTAAATCATAGTCCCTATCAGAGCTCCATGTTACATTAGAGTCCCCATCAAAGCACCCCTTACATCAGGGTCCTCCTAACATCAGAATCCCCATCAGAGTCCCCCTTACATGAGGGTCTACATCAAAGCAACCCTTACTTAAGGGTCCTCCTCACATCAGGGTTCCCATCAGAGCACCCCCCTTAAATTAGACCCCCCTCCTTACATTAGGGTCCCCATCATAGCCCCTCTTACATCATACTCTTTATCAGAGCACCCCTTACATTAGTATGTAAGCCCCCTTAACTCATAGTCCCTATCAGAGCTCCATGTTACTTTAGAGTCCCCATCAAAGCACCCCTTACATTAGGGTCTACATCAAAGCAACCCTTACTTAAGGGTCCTCCTTACATCAGGGTTCCCATCAGAGGCCCCCTTAAACTAGACCCCCCCTCCTTACATTAGGGTCCCCATCACAGCCCCTCTTACATCATACTTTCTATCAGAGCCCCCCTTACATTAGTATGTAAGCCCCCTTAAATCATAGTCCCTATCAGAGCTCCATGTTACATTAGAGTCCCCATCAAAGCACCCCTTACATCAGGGTCCTCCTAAAATCAGAATTCCCATCAGAGTCCCCCTTATATTAGGGTCTACATCAAAGCAACCCTTACTTATGGGTCCTCCTTACATCAGGGTAACCATCAGAGGCCCCCTTAAACTAGACCCCTCTCTTTACATTAGGGTCCCCATCATAGTCCCTCTTACATCATACACTTTATCAGAGCCCCCCTTACATTAGTATGTAAGCCCCCTTAAATCATAGTCCCTATCAGAGCTCCATGTTACATTAGAGTCCCCATCAAAGCACCCCTTACATCAGGGTCCTACTAACATCAGAATCCTCATCAGAGTCCCCCTTACATGAGGGTCTACATCAAAGCAACCCTTACTTAAGGGTCCTCCTTACATCAGGATTCCCATCAGAGCCCCCCCCCTCTTAAACTAGACCCCCCTCCTTACATTAGGGTCCCCATCACAGCCCCTATTACATCATACTTTCTATCAGAGCCCCCGTTGCATTAGTATGTAAGCCCCCTTAAATCATAGTCCCTATCAGAGCTCCATGTTACATTAGAGTCCCCATCAAAGCACCCCTTACATCAGGGTCCTCCTTACATCAGAGGTCCCATCAGAGTCCCCCTTACATCAGGGTCTACATCAAAGCAACCCTTACTTAAGGGTCCTCCTTACATCAGGGTTCCCATCAGAGGCCCCCTTAAACTAGACCCCCCTCCTTACATCAGAGTTCCCATCACAGCCCCCCTTACATCATAGTCTTTATCAGAGCCCCCCCCCCCCCCTTACATTAGTATGTAAGCCCCCTAAAATCATAGTCCCTGTCAGAGCCCCTTTACATTTGAGTTCCCATCAAAGCACCCCTTACATTAGGGTCCTCCTAACATCAGAGTTCCCATCAGAGTCCCCATTACATCAGGGTCTACATCAAAGCAACATTTACTTAAGGGTCCTCCTTACATCAGAGATCCCCTTAAACTAGACCCCCCTCCTTACATCAGGGTCCCCATCACAGCCCCCCTTACATCATAGTCTCTATCAGAGACCCCCCCCCCCATACATTAGTATGTAAGTCCCCTTAAATCATAGTCCCTGTCAGAGCCCCCCTTACATTAGAGTTGCCATCAAAGCACCCCTTACATCAGGGTCCTCCTTACATCAGAGGTCCCCATCAGAGTCCCCCTTACATCAGGGTCTCCATCAAAGCTCCCCTTACTTAAGGGTTCTTCTTACATCAGGGTCTCCATCAGAGTCCTCCTTAAACTAGACACCCTCCTTACATCAGGGTCCCTATCAGAGTACCCCTCACATCAGGGTCCCCATCACAGCCCTCCTTTACATCTCTGCCAGAGCACCACTTATATTTGTATATAAGCTCCTTTTACACCATAGTCCCTATCAATAGTCCCCCCTTTAGAGTCTCCTTCAAAACACCCATTAAATCAGGGGCCCCTTACATCAGGGTCTCCATTGAAGCACCCCTTATGTAAGGGTCCTCCTTACATCAGAGCCCCCATCAAAGTCTCCCTTACGCCAAAATCTGCATCAGAGGCCCTCTTAGATCAGGATCCCCATCAAAGCCCCTTGCCCTTACATTAAAGTCCCTATCATCAGAATCCTCATTAGAGTCCCCTTTACATTAGGGTCTCCATCAGACCACCCCTTACTTTAGGGTCCTCTTTACATCAGAGTCCCCCTTACAACAGGATCCCCATCAGAGCCCCCTTACTTTGGGGTCACCATCAGAGTCCCTCATTATATGGGGGTGAGGTTGGAGTGAAGTCTATAGGCAGCCTTTGCTGACCTTATTGCTCAATCACATTAAGGAAACCCATTCATCCTAGCTGTGGTCCAGATGCAATCTTGTAGTGGGCTGTAGTTTGGAGCAGGTGCGGACTGATAACTCATGGGGCCCCCCGGGCAATAGGGGATCATGGGGCCCCTGTGTCCTTGCCCAAACTCAAAAAAGCCTATGAAAAAGGTACCAGGGGCATCTCATGGGGCCCCCTACTGACCCCAGGCCCTCGGGCAGTGCCCGAGTTTCCAAATGGTCAGTCCGCCCCTGGTTTGGAGACCCTTACTCTAGACCAGGGGTGTCAAACTCAATTTCATTGTGAGCCACATCAGCATTATGGTTGCCCTCAAAGGGCTGGTTGCATCTGTATGGCTAGATGTTCAGAGCACCCCACTCCCCTTACATCAGGTGTCAAGATCCCCCCCGCCATCAGATGTCAAGAGTCCCCCACCCTTCCTTACATCACAGCGCACTCCCTTACCTTGTGCTGCTGCCGGGAAGAAGATGGGAGTGGAGCTGGAAGCAGAAAGTGTAGAGTATGGAGGAGGACCAGAGGAGGGCTGGAGTCAGCTGAATGCCAAGACCAGAGGAGGTGGAGATGAGAGGGTGTTGTGGCTGCACAGAGAGGTGCAGGATCTGTAGGAATTCTGTCCTCCTCTCTGCTACCAAATGCTGAGACAAGGTGGAGACAGAGACGAAGGGGGTGCCACAGCTGCAGGAGAGGTATGAGGGCCACATGAAATGGCCTGGCAGGCCAGAATTGGCCCTCAGGCCTTGTGTTTGACACACGTTCTCTAGACAGATATGAAACAGGCAAATTAGGCAGCTCTGTAGTCATTGATACATTGTGAAATGTATTTTTTAAATACAAGCAGTGTAAGCATGGCTTTTTTTTATCTGGAACTTGGTGGAACTTAGTTCCCTCACATCTGGATCAGGTCCTCTACTCCCTGCTCACCACTATCACTTGTAAACACAGAAGTCCGGCTACAGGTGATACAGGTGCCCGGGATGCAGTGCAGTTGCCGACACCCCCACTGGATGTTCTCCCTCAAGTAAGAGAGCCTAAGCCACCTACAGTGTGAGGGAAGGTCCCGGGAGCCAGCTGGGTGCTTCAGCTTAATACAGCAAAAGTCATGTGGAAGATGGTGAAACTTTTAAGGAATGGGGACAATATGGCAGTGAAGGGGGAAGTTGCATTCAGAGGTCATAGCTGAAGAGGGTGAAAGGAGATGTGGATAGGGATGCAGAGGTAAGCAACTGTGGAAGAAGACTGAACTCTGCACTCTGTATGCAGCACACCCCTGAACTCTGCACTCTGTATACAGTGCACCCCTGAACTCTGCATTGTGTACACAGCGCACCCCTGAACTCTGCACTCTGTATGCAGTGCACCCCCCAACTCTGCACTCCGAATGCAGCGCACACCCAAACTCTGCACTCTGAATGCAGCACACACCTGAACTCTGCATTCTGTGTGTAGTGCACCCCTGAACTCTGCACTCTGTATACAGCGCACCCCTGAACTCTGCACTCTGTATACAGTGCACCCCTGAACTCTGCATTCTGTGTGTAGTGCACCCCTGAACTCTGCACTCTGTATACAGTGCACCCCTGAACTCTGCATTTTGTATGCAGCGCACACCTGAACTCTGCATTCTGTATGCAGCGCACATCTGAACTCTGCACTGTGTACACAGCGCACCCCTGAACTCTGCACTCTGTATGTAGTGCACCCTCGAACTCTGCACTCCGAATGCAGCGCACACCTGAACTCTGCATTCTGTATGCAGCGCAATCTGAACTCTGCATTCTATGTGCAGTGCACCCCTGAACTCTGCACTCTGTATGTAGTGCACCCCTGAACTCTGCACTCTGTATACAGTGCACCCCTGAACTCTGCATTGTGTACACAGCGCACCCCTGAACTCTGCACTCTGTATGCAGTGCACCCCCCAACTCTGCACTCCGAATGCAGCGCACACCTGAACGCTGCATTCTGTATGCAGCACACACCTGAACTCTGCATTCTGTATGCAGCGCAATCTGAACTCTGCATTCTATGTGCAGTGCACCCCTGAACTCTGCACTCTGTATGTAGTGCACCCCTGAACTCTGCACTCTGTATACAGTGCACCCCTGAACTCTGCACTCTGTATACAGTGCACCCCTGAACTCTGCATTGTGTACACAGCGCACCCCTGAACTCTGCACTCTGTATGCAGTGCACCCCCCAACTCTGCACTCCGAATGCAGCACACACCTGAACTCTGCACTCTGTAAACCTTTTTGTAGGGTTTTTGTGGTAAAGACTTACAGCATTTTTTTAGGCTATTATTATTGTCTGTGTGAGTCTAATTGGTGAGATTTACTCCCATTATCCATTGTGTCACCTGAACAACAAGGGAAGGAAAATCTCTCGAACTGGGTCATAGCAATGAAAATATGTTTTTTAAAGAACGGCGCAGGATTGGAATCTTTTTTTTTTTGCTTTGTATCTGTTGGGGAGATTGTTCATTGCTTCTTGCTTTCCTCAATGGGGAAGGGAATTATTGATTAGGGCAGAGATAAGAAGAATGAAAAAGAATGACCACCCCAACTGGGTCACTATTATGGTAATCTCAGAATACTTACCAGGACTTCCAATGGTAGTCTCAAAATCTCTGCCAGGACTTCCAAGAGTATTCACAAAATCCCTGCCAGGACATCAAATGGTACTCTCAGAATCTCTTTCAGGACTTACAGTGGTAATCTCAGAATCCCTGCCAGGACATCCAATGGTACTCACAAAATCCGTGGCAGGACATCCAATGGTACTCTCAGAATCCCTTCCAGGACATTCAATGGTACTCTCAGAATCCCTGCCAGGACTTCCAATGGTACTCTCAAACGCCCTGCCAGGACTTCCAATGGTACTCTCAGAATCCCTGCAAGGACATCCAATGGTACTCTCAGAATCCCTGCCAGGACTTCCAATGGTACTCTAAAACGCCCTGCCAGGACTTCCAATGGTACTCTCAGAATCCCTTCCAGGACATCCAATGGTACTCTCAGAATCCCTTCCAGGACATTCAAAGGTACTCTCAAAATCCCTGCCCAGATATCCAATGGTACTCTCAGAATCCCTGCCAGGACATCCAATGGTACTCTCAGAATCCCTGAAAGGACTTCCAATAGTACTCACAGAATTCCTTCTATGACTTACAATGGTACTCTCAGAATCCCAGCCAGGACATCCAATGGTACTCTCAGAATCCAAGCCAGGACTTCCAATGGTACTCTCAGAATCCCTGCCAGGACATCCAATGATACACTCAGAATCCCTGTCAGGATATACAATGATACTCTCAGAATCCCAGCCAGGACTTCCAATGGTACTCTCAGAATCCTTGCCAGGATTTACAGTGGTACTCTTAGGATCTCTGCCAGGGCTTCCAATTGTACTCTCAGAATCCATTCCAGTGCTTCCAATGGTACTCTAAGTATCCCTGTCAGGACATCCAATTGTACTTGCAAAACTCCTGTCAGGGCATCCAACGGTACTGACAGAAAATCTGCCAGGACATCCAATTTGCAAAATCTCTGGCAGGACTTCCAGACTTCCCAGTAACAATGCTGGCAGTTTTTTAAATGCAAAAATCATCATGTTTGCTACAATAGAGTTCAATGGAGAAGCTGCTGAAGCACATGTACCACATTCTTGTCGTGTTTTTAAGCGTTTTGCCGCATTTTACATTTTTTTATTCTGCCCAGCAACAAAACATTTTTCCCTTAAAAACAAAAAAACACTGCTAAACGGACAAAAACACAATGCATTGGTGTGAAGGAAGCTTTTTTTTTTTGCCATCTGTGTAGATTCCACTTGACTTGTACACACAAGAGGACATGAGAGGAAATTTCTTCAAATTGTGCAGAAACAGTTATCAAAGAAGCATATCCCTGTTTGGATATTTCCATTCATTTCTGTTTTGGTGGCAATACAAAGTTTTGGGTTTTCCTTCACTTACACTGGTTGGCAGCTGAAATAGTGAGGGCAAATCTTCCTAGCATGGACACAGACAGCAATAGAAAAAAAAAAAAAAAAGAAAAAAAATGACAGAGGTCTTAACATTTCCTTTTTTTCTACCCAAAACTTAAAAAAAAAATTGTGGGTTTAGATAGAGTATAAGCCGTTTCCTTGTTTTGTTTTTTCCATGGAAAACAACTATAAAAAAAAGAAACCCATTCATCCTAAAGCATTGTCTGCAATGACTCACGGCAACCAATCATTTTCAAAATGGCCTTGAAATAAATGATAGCTGACGCCAGAAAACTTGACTCAGACTCATGTCTGTGAGGCAATACAGGCAGCTCTTGTTTCAAACAATTTGATAACGGCCAGACCCCATTGTGTTTTGCTGCAAGTGAATGCATTTCCTGAAGCAATGTATTTAGTGGCTATTGAGGAATTTTGTAACTATTATATATCTGTATATGTAACTCGAGAGTCCTGACTTAAATCTTACTTTCACCTGGGGTGAAATGGAATGTCAACTGCAAGCCAGGTCTTCTCATTCACAGAACCAAAGAACCAGTACTTACAAATACTCTTCTGGATCAGTGGGTACATATTTCCATGGGCACAAATCTCGTGGAAAGCCTTCCCAGGAGAGTGGAGGTCAAAGGCATGGATTGAAGAACTTGAGTGGTCTGCAATCCTAATCTCAATTCTACTGAACATCTTTGGGATGAATTGGAATGCTGATGGTAAGCCAGGTCTTCTCATCCAACATTAATATGTGACCTTATAGATACCCTTTTATCTGAATGGGCACAAATCTCGTGGAAAGCCTTCCCAGAAGAGAGGAGGTCAAAGGCATGGATTGAAGAACTTGAGTGGTCTTCAATCATAATCTCAATTCTACTGAACATCTTTGGGATGAATTGGAATGCTGATGGTAAGCCAGGTCTTCTCATCCAACATCAATATGTGACCTTATAGATACCCTTTTATCTGAATGGGCACACACAGTCGTGTCTAAAAATATTGGCACCCCTGCATTTCTGTCAGATAATGAAGAAAAGAAGAGGCATCCAAATGTCCAGTAGAGAGATGGAAGAAACTCATTGATGGATACAGGAAGCCATAGATCTCAGATATTTTTTCCAAGAGGTGCGCTACCAAATATTAAATTGAGGGTTCCAATAATTTTGTCCAGTCAATTTATGGAGTTTTGGGTAGAATGTGTCAGATTTGGCTTTTTGTTTCTCCACTTTTTTTTTGGTCATACCAATACAAACAAAAAAAAATAAACATGAGAATGCCGAAACATTTGTAATTGCAACAATTTTCTGGGCGAAATGGTGCATTATCTGACAGAAATGCAGGGGGGTGCCAATATTTTTGGCCATGACTGTATTCCCGCAGACACAAATCTTGTGGAAAGCCTTCCCAAAGGAGGCGAGGTCACAAGCATGGTCTGAGGAATGTGAATAGTCTACATAGAGCGCCCATCCTAAGTCTACTGAGCACCATTGAGATGAATTGGAATGCCCATTATAAGCCAGGTCTTTTTATCCAGCATCAATACCCGACTTCACGAATTCTCTTTTGGCTGAATGGACACAAATTCCCAGAGACAAAAGTCTTGTGAAAAGCCTTCCCAGACATGGTTTGAAGAACTTGAGTGGTCTGCACAGAGCCCTGACCTCAACTCTACTGAACACCTTAGAGATAATTTGGAATACCAATTTTGAGCCAGGTCTTCTCATCCAATCTTACAAATCCTCATATGTCTGAATTGCACACACACACTCCAAAAATGTAGGGGAAGTCTTTTCAGATGTGTAAAGGCTGTTAAAGCGACAAAGCAAGATGGAAGGGAGTAGCTCTATGTTAATGGAAACGTATTTGGAAATGGAATGTTAAGCAAGCTCTTGTACAGTGGGGATCGAAAGTTTGGGCACCCCAGCTAAAAATTTGTATTAATGTGCATAAAGAAGCCAAGGAAAGATGGAAAAATCTCCAAAAGGCATCAAATTACAGATTAGACATTCTTATAATATATCAACAAAAGTTAGATTTTATTTCCATCATTTACACTTTCAATATAACAGAAAACAAAAAAATGGCGTCTGCAAAAGTTTGGGCACCCTGCAGAATTTATAGCATGCACTGCCCCCTTTGCAAAGCTGAGACCTGCCAGTGTCATGGATTGTTCTCAATCATCTTCTGGGAAGACCAGGTGATGTCAATCTCAAAGGTTTTAAATGCCCAGACTCATCTGACCTTGCCCCAACAATCAGCACCATGGGTTCTTCTAAGCAGTTGTCTAGAAAACTGAAACTGAAAATAGTTGACGCTCACAAAGCTGGAGAAGGCTATAAGAAGATAGCAAAGCGTTTTCAGATGTCAATATCCTCTGTTCGGAATGTAATTAAGAAATGGCAGTCATCAGGAATAGTGGAAGTTAAAGCAAGGTCTGGAAGACCAAGAAAAATATCAGACAGAACAGCTCGCAGGATTGTGAGAAAAACAATTCAAAACCCACGTTTGACTGCACAATCCCTCCAGAAAGATCTGGCAGACACTGGAGTTGTGGTACACTATTCCACTATAAAGAGATACTTGTACAAATATGGTCTTCATGGAAGAGTCATCAGAAGAAAACCTCTTCTACGTCCTCACCACAAAAATCATCGTTTGAACTTTGCAAATGAACATATAGACAAGCCTGATGCATTTTGCAAACAAGTTCTGTGGACCGATGAGGTTAAAATTGAACTTTTTGGCAGGAATGAGCAAAGCTACGTTTGGAGAAGAAGGGGCACAGAATTTAATGAAAATGTTAAGGATGGGGTTGGATCAATGATGCTTTGGGGTGGTGTTGCAGCCAGTGGCACAGGGAACATCTCACGAGTAGAAGGAAAAATGGATTCAATAAAATTTCAGCAAATTTTGGATGGTAACTTGATGCCATCTGTGAAAAAGCTGAAGTTAAAGAGAGGATGGCTTCTGCAAATGGATAATGATCCTAAACAAACCTCGAAATCCACGGGGGATTACATCAAAGAGGCGTAAACTGAAGGTTTTGCCATGGCCTTCACAATCTCCTGACCTCAACATCATTGAAAATCTATGGATAGACCTTAAAAGAGCCGTGCGTGACAGACAGCCCAGAAATCTCAAAGAACTGGAAGACTTTTGTAAGGAAGAATGGGCAAAGATACCTCAAACAAGAATTGAAAGACTCTTGGCTGGCTACAAAAAGCGTTTACAAGCTGTGATACTTGCCAAAGGGGGCAGTACAAGATATTAACTGCGGGGTGCCCAAACTTTTACAGACGCCATTTTTTTGTTTTCTGTTATTTTGAAAGTGTAAATGATGGAAATAAAATCTAACTTTTGTTGACATATTATAAGAATGTCTAATCTGTAATTTGATGCCTTTTGGAGATTTTTCCATCTTTCCTTGGCTTCTTTATGCACATTAATACAAATTTTTAGCTGGGGTGCCCAAACTTTCGATCCCCACTGTAGGTGTGATGGTCTGGTGTTTACACATTTGTGGCTATATAGTGTTGCCCAACCTATTATCTGGTAGTCATATGAGACCCTGTATCACTTATTGTGGAGTCCTTGGGGCACTTGAAGTTAGTAGTGTTTTGGTGCTTACTCAGTAAAGGACAAATATTCTTTCGACTGGCTTCTAGTAATTAAATTTTTAGCTTATGTATCACTATCTTCTCTTTGTTTCTTCTTAGAATGGATTTTGCTGAGAAATATCAAATGTGCCACAAGTACATTTTAAGGGGGCTTTGAGTTTTTTGCTATTTGGTTTGTAAAGAGGCTGCAATAGCAGCAATCTTTAGCAGACTCATGTAGAGTGTCCTGTCTTTGGTCACCTCCTGAAGCATATCCCTAAGCTCCAGCAACTCTTATATAATGTTCAGGGTCTTTGATCATCACCTGTAGCATGCATTCAGTCTCTGATCATCTCCGGTAGCATGTCCATAGTCTTTGACCATCTCCTGTTGCCTGTCTTCCGTCTTCTACAGTTTTTTGAAGCATTACATTTACTAAATATGATCTGCAGCCCGTTGTTGATGTCATGGGCCTCATTTGAGGTGATCTGTATCAGGTAAGTTGACCTGATCTAGTGTATTTTCTTGGAATGATGCCATCCATCTAGAATAGGTTGACTGGATGTTTCCTTTCTAGGTACAGTCCCCAGTTTTAGGAGGCTGTACCCAGATAAAAAGTGTCCCCATATGAGTCTTCACTTTTAATAATGCGAGCAGAAAAAAGGGAAGCGCCATCTAAGTGCAGGAAATCAATTATTAAGCTCATAAATTGGCAACTCACATGTTTTGTCAGTATGGAATGCTCTCCCTTCTTTCAATGGTTTGTGACCAATTTTTTAAGGACGTGTTAAAAATTGAGGTGTGGCATTACGGGAGCGGTTACAAATTTTTTGGGGGTAGTCAGATGGATGTCCCCAGATTTCCATGTGAAAATCTGGTCACCTGAACCTTAGATCAACCCAGGGGACGGACTGACCATTTGGAAACTCGGGCACTGCCAGAGGGCCCGGGGTCAGTAGGGGGCCCCATGAGATGCCCCTGGTACCTTTTTCATAGGCTTTTTTGAGTTTGGGCAAGGACACAGGGGCCCCATGATCCCCTATTTCCCAGGGGCCCCATGAGTTGTCAGTCCACCCCTGTATCAACCAGTACAGTTGAAGTCCTATTTTGATATGACATCTACTTTGATACAGATGGGACACAAGATGTTATCCTTTCAAATTTCCTTATCCACCATTAAACAGGCAAATCGTATGGAAAAATAAAAAATCCCAGGAAACATTTTAAACATTTATTTATTGCTGACATAGAAACACAGTTAAAAAGGTAACATGACATCTGAAGTGAAGACTACAGATAATGTATTCAAGCCCCATTAGAATTAACATTTATGTCTAGGTAAATACATGCAGCTCGGAGCTCTGAGTGCCACAGGAGAATTCTATATACTTATATGAAAAGAGACAGAAGGGAGTGGAGGGGAGGAGGGGGTACACTTTGTATTAGAGACCCTCAGGGATTCTTCTTGAACCATTATCAGATGGGAAAGTGAAGTAGATTCTCTTTTTTTTTTTTCTGCACATTTAAAAACATTTTATTAAAGAAAATACATTGGGGACAATATCAAAAAATTGCAACTCTACTTATTTGCTGGGCACAGAGAAAAATAAAATTAAAAACAATAGCTATTTCAGCATTCATCTGATCCCTTGACAAGTGGAAAATTCTAGAAGCGTACAAGATAAATACAGCATTTACAGCGGGATAAATTACAGTATTTTACGCCAACATTTGTTTGTAGGTTATATAAAACAGCTTACATTGAGACAGCACGCTACCCAACCAATATTTACACGATTTCTTTATTTTTATATGTGTGCATATCTATCTTTTTCTCCTTCTCCCCCCTCTCTCTCTCTATATTTATATCCTAGAACAAAAGAATCTCTGAAATAGAAGTATGGATATTGAAAAAGATACCAAACTATATATATCTGGCTCGTACTATATGGCCAGAGACCAACGATTTTTTTGCTCTTCCAACCTTGTGGTAGCAGTTTTGGGAAGGCCGTTTTCTGTTCCAGCATGACTGTTCATGAAGTAAGCTCCATAAAAACATGGTTTGACCAGTTTGGTTTGGAGGAACTCAAATGGCCTACAAAGACTCCTGACCTCAAACCTTTGGGATGCATGGAACACCGATTGTGGGCAAAGCCTTCTAATAAAACGTCACAAATGAGCAAAAAGTACCAAGACACACTCCAACATAATGTGGAAAGTCTTCCCAGAACAGTGGTAGCTGTTGTACCCAGAAAACCAACTCTATATTAATGGCCAAGGTTTTGTAATGGAATGTCCAACAAGCTCATTTGGGGTACAGTTCATGGAAGGACCTTTTCTGTTCCAGCATGACTGAGCCCCTGTGTAAAAAGTAATCTTTCTAAACACATGGTTTGACCAGTTTGCTGTGCAGGAGCTCGAATGGCCCACAAGTTCTCTAACCTCAATCCTACTGAAAACCTTTGGGATGAATTGGAATGCCGATTGTGAGCCAGTACCTGACCTCGCAAATGGGTGAAAAGTACCAAGACACTCCAAAATCATGTTGAAAGTCTTCCCAGAAAAGTGGTAGCTGTTGTAGCCAGAAAAGAGAGTCAACTCCATATTAATGGCCATGGTTTTGTAACGGGATGTCCAACAAGCTTGTATGGGCTACAGTTTTGGGAAGGCACTTTCTGTTTCAGCACAACTGTGCCTCTGTGTACAAAGTAAGATCCATAAATACACAACCAGTGTTGTTTAGAGGAGCTCAATGGCCTACAGAGAGCCCTGATCTCCATCCAACTGAAACCCTTTGATGAATTGGACCACCAATGGTGAGCTAGGTCTTATAATCCAACATCAGTAGCTGACCTCACAAATGGGTACAAAGTACCAAGACACACTCCAAAATCATGTGTAAAGTTTTCCAAGAAGAGTGGTAGCTGTTGTAGCCAGAAAATAGTCAACTCCATATTAATGGCCATGCTTTTGTACCGAGATGTCCAACAAGCTCATATGAGCTACAGTTTGGAGAAAGACCTTTTCTGTTCCAACTGTACAAAAAAAAGCTTCCAACTTTGTGGTACCCATTTGGTGAAGGCCCTTTTCTTTTCCAGCATGACTGCGCCCCTGTGTACAAAGCCAGCTCCATAAAGACATGGTTTGACCAGTTTGTTGTGGAGGAATTTGAGTGATCTTCACAGAGCCCTGACTCACCTAGGGAAACCCTTACTAAAACCAACTCATCGGGAGTCAAAATGAAAAATGCCCCCCATTTTGGTGGCCAGTAGGAAGAATGCAGTCCTTACAGTGGTGGTCAGAATGCCAACCTCACAGACAGTTAAATAGATGTTTGGTGTCAGGTTGCTGATTTTGCCAAGTGGTATTGGCCCTAGAAGTACAGTATGCAGGCACCATCAAAATGGAGAACAATTGGCTAAAGGAAACCAAAAAACTAGCTGGAGAATCTTTAGAGTTCCATTGAACAATGGTTAAGAATGACTGCTCTCTGGTATCTCTGTATTTCTGTACTGTAGGTTCTGATACTGTTTTCTTCTTCTTCCACTAAACATATTGACATATTGGTTGGTTAATTGTCCTGTTGTAAGGGATTTCCGGTGAGACGAATTGGGAATAGAAATGCGCATAGAAACGTCCGGAGAAGAGTGATCGGTTGTGCGCATGCGCGCGAAAATGCGCGATTGCGCACTTGCACATGCACGGCGAAGATTGACACCAGACGGACTATTTAAAGGGAGTCTCTGTCCATGTTGAGTGCTGACTCGTCTTCAGCTCCCCCGTGTCCTGCTTGTTCCTGTGTGATTCCCTTGTTGCTGACCCGGATTGTTCCTGACCTGACTCTGATTACTCTCCTGATTGATACTGGTTCCTGACTTTGGCTCTGCTCCTGACTTCGGGTTGCTTCTGATTCTGTACCGTGCTGTCCGCCCGTTGATGACCCCGGCTATTCCTATGATATTGCTCCTGTCTCTCACCCTCACTTCCTGCCTTGCTCTGGTGCACGTCTGGCGATCTACAAAACCAGCTCTGCCTGTTACTACTGTGCCTGAATCAGAGGATCATCAGTCTTCCAAGGTCATCATCTGCAAGAGCTGCAAACAACATCTACTGGCGCTCTTGTCCCCCTGGGTCCCTAGACAGCCTCTGTTCCAACTCCAGTGGGGTCAGGGCTAGTGACACAAGTGAGGCCGACCTCATCATTTCAGTCTCCCATCAGGTACGTGACACCTGTACTCACAATGAAAGAATACATGCCTTTGTGATGCTGACTTAAGATTGTATGTTCCTTTGCAGAACAGGGGCAGTTCATTATTGAACTATATACAAGACTAAATTATTTCTATACATAGGGTGTGAACCATGACCTCCAACAAGGAGTAGGATGACTTTGTCCTTGTTTCTCATATAGCGATAGCATCCCAAACATTTTGACCTCAAGTATCTCACATTAGAATCACTGGAAAAGCATAACCTGGATCTGATCAGTTTGCTGAGAAAGAAACAAATAGCTACATTCTTTCTTTTTCAAGTAACTGAATCCAGTAAGGATTTGTGTGGTTGCAGCAAGCATACAAATTTGAAAATTTCATACTGACAGTTTGTAAAAATGTTAGCAGGATGTTTTTCAACACAATGTTGAACTTGGCCCTTGGGGTGATTGTCAGCTTCAGGAGGAAATATTTAAGAGATGCCAGGTTTTCAATACATGGTCAAACCATCAAATACAAAGACATTTTCAAACAAGGTTCCTGGCTCTGGTAAGGCAGCTTGTAGAACAAACAGACCTCCCTTGAAGGTTCGAAGTATTTTTCCATTCGTGTCTTCATTCCATTTATCTAAGACCCAATGTAGGAGAAGCGATGTGTACCCCAAAATGCACTCCATGTTTTTTAGGTGATTAAACTGCAAACATTTAAAAGTATTGTGGACTCTTTCATCTTTTGGTTTAGTACCCATTTCTTTATGTCTACACTTTGGGTGACTGTTTAAAGTTTGAGTTTGTGGCATTAACAGTATTCCAAAAAGTTTGTGAACACCTGACCAACACAACTACATTGCATGGCCAAAAATATGTGAACAGCATTACGTTCAGGTGTTCCCAGAGAAGGGTACTGTTAATGCTGCATCATGAAAATACATTTTGGACAATTGTGCACTTTCACTCTTGTGGTAACAGTTTGAGAAAGATCCTTTTTTGTTCCAGCATGGCTGTGACCCCATATACAAAGCCAGATCCAAGAAAGACTGGGTTTGACCGGGTTGATGTGAGGGACCTCAAGATCTGTTCAGAGTCCTGACCTAAACCCCACTGAGCACCTTTGGAATAAATTGCAAAGTTTACTGCATGCCAGGTCTTATCATCTAACATCAGATCCTGAATCAATGCTGGGACAGGGTCATCCAGAGCCCAGGATGAAGATATGTATCTGCAACCCCATCCCCTGCTGCTATTGCATACCTTAGATGGGTATACCACTCTGCTCTCCTGAACAGAGGCAGACTGACAACTCATGGGGCCCCCGGGCAATAGGGGATCATGGGGCCCCTGTGTCCTCTCCCACACTCAAACCACACCCAAAAAAGCCTATGAAAGGTACCAGGGACATCTCATGGGCCCCCTACAGACCCTGGGCCCTCGGGCATTGCCCGAGTTCCCCAATGGTCAGTCCGCCCCTGCTCCTGAAAACCTTCTCTATCCCCTCAAGCTCCAGATAGTTGGCATAGAGAGTGCATTGGACATGTGTCCTTTCCATTGTTTTCTAGCAACTGGAGGTGGGTGGTTACGCATGCACTGTGTGTTTTTCATCTCAGCTGAAGATGGTTGGGGTGAGGGTGGCAGAGAGTGAATATACTAGAGCTCAGAGTGATGGCAGTAAGTGTCAGAGCCAACAGAAAGCCGTGGCCTGGTAAGAGGGAAGCCACATCTGCTAGTTGCCTGCCACTGATCTGGAGTGTGTACTTGGTGCTTGCCATTTGGTGCCCCCACCACGCATGAGGACGGTTCCCCCCACGCATGAGGACACTGCCCCCCCCTTTACTTGACCTTGTGGAAACCCTTCTCAGAAGAGTGACAACGGGGGACAACTCCAAATTAATGGCCATGGTTCTGGAAAAGGATGTCCAACAAGCTCCTATTGGTGTGATGGTCAGGTGCCCACAAAACTTCGGCCATATAGTGTATAGTCCTTCAATTTACAGTCTACCAGGAACTCTTCTCCAAACGGTAAAATCGTTCCTCCTTTGATTGTGTTTTCCTACAGAAACCATTATGGTGATTTTGAGATCTGGGATTTTTCCAAGCTCCAACGAAGAGGCCTTGTAAATTAACCTACCTGAAATGACTTCAAAATTTAATAACTTTCATTTTGCTGCAGCCCGCTTAATATTCATGTGTGCATTGGTGCCCATGAACAACCAAATCATTTGCATTCTTGTTTTATAAACGTACCTGACATTATGCAAAGCAAATTAATTTTTGTTTATTGCCGCATAAAATAAAGAAATCGTGAAAATGACGCCCTTCTCTAAAAACCATTAAACACGTTTTTTTCTGTCTTTTTTTTTTTTTTTTTTTAGATTGTATTTTCTACTCAGTCTAAAAGCTCATCTGTTTATTTGAGTCTATGAAATTTTTGAGTTTCGTATGCACTAAATAAAGACAAACTCAATGTACTATATACAATATACAAACTAAAGCATGTAAAATGAGTGCTCTGTGCTCTATTTCATCCATACATGAATTTACTTGAAGCGTTTTCTGGATATTATTGGTTAGTCGTGTTAAATAAAACTACTTCGAAAAAAATGGACCGTCTTCTACCATATAGTTAATCCGTTTAACGAATAGCAAGGCTAGTATAGAGATTGATTCTAAACTAAAATCCAAGGTTGATTTAGCAGTCATTGGTGTGAAATTTACATACATGTGTATAAAAACATGGGTATGGGGTGAAATCCTCATTAAACCCATAATCTACTTTTCAGTATGTTTTGCATCATGCACTTTATACAGTTTTTCTTAAGCAAATTTTTTTTGGTAAATCATTGATTGATGCCAACTGTCCCGAATTTGCTGGGACAGTCCCAAGTTTTGGAGCTCTATCCCGCTGATGCTATGTCCTGGGCCATGTCCCATGTTCACAGCATCAACCTTATTTAAAGAACCACTTATGTGCAAAGAGGCATTCATTATTTTTTTGGGTGTTGGGGGGTCAGTCTGCAAACAGGTGGTACCCCCATATTTAAAGGTGGGGTTTGGGTGCTACCAACCCATAGAGTGGGCATGATGGCAGGTCCCTCTATATTTGTGGTAGGGTATGAATGGGACCAACCCATACATTGGGCATGGCACATCCACCAGGAAAGTGGGCAGGATTAATAGTGTTCTGGGTTTCTGCGTGGGAGTGGGCAGGATTAATAGTGTTCTGGGTTTCTATGCGGGGTGGGCAGGATTAATAGTGTTCTGGGTTTCTATGCGGGGAGTGGGCAGGATTAATAGTGTTCTGGGTTTCTATGCGGGGGCGGGAGTGGGCAGGATTAATAATGTTCTGGGTTCTATGCGGGAGTGGGCAGGATTAATAGTGTTCTGGGTTTCTGCGTGGGAGTGGGCAGGATTAATAGTGTTCTGGGTTTCTGCGTGGGAGTGGGCAGGATTAATAATGTTCTGGGTTTCTGTGCGGGAGTGGGCAGGATTAATAATGTTCTGGGTTTCTGCGTGGGAGTGGGCAGGATTAACAGGTTCTGGTTTATCATGTGGGCAGGATTAATAGTGTTCTGGGTTTCTGCGTGGGAGTGGGCAGGATTAATAGTGTTCTGGGTTTCTGGTGGGAGTGGGCAGGAAAATAATGTTCTGGGTTTCTGCGTGGGAGTGGGCAGGATTAATAGTGTTCTGGGTTTCTATGCGGGAGTGGCAGGATTATGGGTGTTCTGGGTTTCTGACGTGGGAGTGGGCAGGATTAATAGTGTTCTGGGTTTCCGTGGGAGTGGGCAGGATTAATAAGTGTTCTGGGTTTCTGTGCGGGAGTGGGCAGGATTAATAATGTTCTGGGTTTCTGCGTGGGGAGTGGGCAGGATTAATAGTGTTCTGGTTTCTGCGTGGGAGTGGGCAGGATTAATAGTGTTCTGGGTTTCTGTGTGGGAGTGGGCAGGATTAATAGTGTTCTGGGTTTCTGCGTGGGAGTGGGCAGGATTATTAATGTTCTGGGTTTCTGCGTGGGAGTGGGCAGGATTAATAGTGTTCTGGGTTTCTGCGTGGGAGTGGGCAGGATTATTAATGTTCTGGGTTTCTGCATGGGAGTGGGCAGGGTTTAATAGTTCTGGGTTTCTGCATGGGAGTGGGCAGGTTTAATAGTTCTGGGTTTCTGCGTGGGAGTGGGCAGGATTAATAGTGTTCTGGGTTTCTGTGTGGGAGTGGGCAGGATTAATAGTGTTCTGGGTTTCTGCGTGGGAGTGGGCAGGATTAATAATGTTCTGGGTTTCTGCGTGGGAGTGGGCAGGATTAATAGTGTTCTGGGTTTCTGCGTGGGAGTGGGCAGGATTAATAGTATTCTGGGTTTTTCTGCGCGGGAGTGGGCAGGATTAATAGTGTTCTGGGTTTCTGCGTGGGAGTGGGCAGGATTATTAATGTTCTGGGTTTCTGCGTGGGAGTGGGCAGGATTAATAGTGTTCTGGTTTTCTGCGTGGGAGTGGGCAGGATGAATAGTGTTCTGGGTTTCTGCGTGGGAGTGGGCAGGATTAATAGTGTTCTGGGTTTCTGTGTGGGAGTGGGCAGGATTAATAGTGTTCTGGGTTTCTGCGTGGGAGTGGGCAGGATTAATAGTGTTCTGGGTTTCTGCGTGGGAGTGGGCAGGATTATTATGTTCTGGGTTTCTGCATGGGAGTGGGCAGGTTTAATAGTTCTGGGTTTCTGCGTGGGTGGGAGTGGGCAGGATTAATAGTGTTCTGGTTTCTGCGTGGGAGTGGGCAGGATTAATAGTGTTCTGGGTTTCTGCGTGGGAGTGGGCAGGATTAATAGTGTTCTGGGTTTTCTGCGTGGGAGTGGGCAGGATTATTAATGTTCTGGGTTTCTGCATGGGGGTGGGCAGGATTAATAGTGTTCTGGGTTCTAGGACCATAACTTTGGAACATTGGCAAGTATAGAGCAAACTGACAACACTTAGCCATTGCCTCACATTTAGCAGCCAGCGTTGTCAGTTTGCTGTGTAGTCATTCGGTTGGTCATTGAGCTGTCTATCAGGTATTTTAAATAGGTGGCCAGCTGAAGAAGCTTTTGCAACTGGGTGACAACGCTGCTGCTATTTGTGAATCAGCGACTATCAGCCTGCAGCAGATGTTTAGGTAAGAAGCTTTGCAACAGGTTTACAAAAAATATTTGCCTAAAGCTGAACTCCAGGATGAGAAACTATTGTCTAAGTCATGTGTATTCCTCTTGAATCTCAGTGAGCTTTGTGTAGTTCTTCCAGATCTGTGCAGTAATTCAGTGTGCCACTTCCTGTAATAAAGACCGCTGACTGCTGCTTCCTCTAGTTGTGCAGGATGACTGGTCTTGTCTCTGCCCTTCCTATAGTTTGCTGCAGGCAGCCTGTAGTGGGTGGAGACTGATGGGCCCCTCCCACAGCTCTGTTTTTTCCTCTTTTGCAGGGTGACTGGTCTTGTCTCCGCCCCCTCCTATAGTTTGCTGCAGGCAGCCTGTAGTGGGTGGAGACTGATGTGCCCCTCCCCCTCCTATAGTTTTCTGCAGGCAGCCTGTAGTGGGTGGAGACTGATGGGCCCCTCCCACAGCTCTGCTCTTTCCTCTTTTGCAGGGTGACTAGTCTTGTCTCCGCCCCCCTCCTATAGTTTTCTGCAGGTGTCCTGTAGTGGGTGGAGACTGATGGGCCCCTCCCACAGCTCTGCTCTTTCTTCTTTGCAGGGTGACTAGTCTTGTCTCCGCCCCCCTCCTATAGTTTTCTGCAGGCGGCCTGTAGTGGGTGGAGACTGATGGGCCCCTCCCACAGCTCTGCTCTTTCCTCTTTTGCAGGGTGACTAGTCTTGTCTCTTCCCCCTCCTATAGTTTTCTGCGGCAGCCTGTAGTGGGTGGAGACTGATGGGCCCCTCCCACAGCTCTGCTTTTTCCTCTTTTGCAGGGTGACTAGTCTTGTCTCCGCCCCCTCCTATAGTTTTCTGCAGGTGGCCTGTAGTGGGTGGAGCCTGCTGGGCCCCTCCCTCAGCTCTTCTCTCTGCACAAGCTATGTACAGCACAGTGATGATGTCACTGCTACTTTTACAAAGTAATACATGGACTTGCAAAGGGTTTTGGTGCACACATAGTGGCATTATATCCTTTGTATTTTTGTGGAGCATATTTTGAAGAAAATATTTACGTCCGGAGTTCAGATTTAAGAAACCAGATTGTCATGAAAATTAGATTTTGGGTTTACATTACACATCAGTATTCATCAAGAGATTGAAAAACATACTATAGTACAGCTTTATGCACACTTTTGGACCCCACCAGTAAAATGACATGTTTGTTGGTTTTGTTACCAGAACCTCTGCAAAGAACCTAAAAACGCCTCTTTGTGGAATTTTTAATGCACAATTCCTATTCGTTGAACTTGGTTATTATATTCAGCATTCTGCTTGTAAAGTCAAAGATTCAGAACATGCAATACGAATATTCCTGAACTAGAAAAATTGTGCAAAGAAGAATGGGAAAACAGAGAGCAAGAACAGAAAGCCTGTTGTCTGTCTACGGGAAATACTTGGAGACTTCTGTCAAAGGGTTGTTATGTGGTACTAACTCACACGGTGATCATGTTTTCTGTTGCAACATTTTATGTATTCCACTCGAAAAAAAAAAAAGAATTGTGCATTAAATTTAAACTCCCATTCTTAATAAAATTTTAAATTCAGTGACTTTGCCTAGGCTAAGATGATGTCATCAGTCTGCTGCACGTAGGAAGAAGAATTTCCCCAATCCCCTCCCCTCCAGTGATCAGACTGCAACATTGTATTGCAGCAGAGTATACAATCAACTTGGCTTGGAACATCAGTCCCTTTTTTTTATTGTGATCTGGGAACCCGGCTTGTGATGCAGGAACAGTATTCCCAAACACACCCCTATCAGGTTCTTTGCCGTTTTTTACATATAGAAGATCAGCTGAGGAAGGAATATCAAATAAATCAGAATCTACTCTGTCTTGAAGCTTGGAGTATGACTAGTGTTTAGTCATGAGCCAAGGTTGGGCCCAGGGGCAAACTGACCATTTGAGAACTCGGGCATTGCCCGGGGGCCTGGGGTCAGTAGGGGGCCCCATGAGATGTCCCTCGGTACCTTTCATAGGTTTTTTGAGTGTGGGCGAGGACACAGGGGCCCCATGATCCCCTATTGCCCGGGGGCCCCATGAGTTGTCAGTCCGCCCCTGGTTGGGCCCCAACCAGGTGAAAGTTGTCACATGATAGAAGGCTGCCAGCCCAATCAGCTGTGGCCAGGGACTTCCCCAATCCACAGCCGCAAGGGGTGGAGGTGCTAGTGACATGATTGACCTAATATGGCCGCATGGTCATATCTGGACTATTTAATTGACCGAATGTCATCATTTGGCCACATTTGGTAAGTGATGTCACCAGCATCCCTGGCTCTTTGTTACCCACGGTTGCGGGGTGGTGGATTCCTCAGCCAATTGGGCTGATGGCCTGCTCTCATGTAACGGCTTTCCTAGTTTATGGCTGATATGGGTTTCATCCAGGACCTTAGCTCATCACTATTGGTGACACATCAAGGAGAGACAGAGAGGAAGTTACACAGCACAAGCTTCAGAATGCAGACCCACCTACTTCACATGGGAAGAAATCTCTGGAATCTGCTGCAGTGCATTTTTTTTTTACTGTGATCTGGGAACCCGGCTTGTGATGCAGGAACACTATTCCCAAACACACCCCTATCAGGTTCTTTGACTTTTTTTACATATAGAAGATCAGCTGAGGAAGGAACATCAAATAAATCAGAATCTACTCTGTCTTGAAGATTGGAGTATGACTAGTGTTTAGTCATGAGCCAAGGTTGGGCCCCAACCGGGTGAAAGTAGTCACATGATAGAAGGCTGCCAGCCCAATCAGCTGTGGCCAGGGAATTCCCCAATCCACAGCCGCAAGGGGTGGAGGTGCTAGTGACATGATTGACCCAATATGCCTGCATGGTCATATCTGGACAATTTAATTGACCAAATGTCATCGTTTGGCCACATTTGGTCAGTGATGTCACCAGCATCCCTAGCCCCTTGTTACACACAGTTGCGGCATGGTGGATTCCTCAGCCAGTTAGGCTGATGGCCTGCTCCCATGTAACAGCTTCCCTGGTTTCTGGCTGATATGGGTTTCATCCAGGACCTTAGCTCATTACTATTGGTGAAACATCAAAGAGAGACAGAGAGTTACACAGCACAAACTTTAGAAAGCAGACCCACCTACTTCACATGGGAAGAAATCTCTGGAATCTGCTGCAGTGCATTACAAAAAATCATATGAGGGTAAATGGGTTGAACTTCAACACAGATTTGAGGTTAACTGGATGCCATTAGTAGCCTGCTAATTGCTTTCACCTGTCTCCTGCAATGTCTTTTCAAGTTTGTTCCTTGCAGAGGTTGTAGTAATGTCTGATCATTGCGAATATTAAAACAAACATGCAATTTGACCAGGGGTGCCCAAACTTTGATTTTATGGAAATCTAAAGAATTGATTGTCACTATCCTAGTCTAGGTAACATTGACGTGAATTCTAGCTTCAGCCATTGGGTGTAAAGCAGTGTTTGACTCCAGCCTTTGGTGGCCTCCAGCAGTGCATATTTATACCAAATGTTTAGGCATGGCCTAGATAATTGATAATATTAAAACATAAATACAGCTTTGCTTTTTAAAATATTATTATACCCTTCCAACCCCGAGTAGGAAGCTACAATACAACTTTGGAACAGGTCTAGCAGAACTGCAACCTCCTAAAAAATCCCCAGCTCCAAGGACCATGTGCTCAGGCTAGAAGGTCTCTGGAAACCTTCACAGCTATACAGATCATGGGGGAAAAGTCGGCACCACAGCATGCCAGTATCATGTCAGTATCATTCGGCACCTAGGCCTACAGGCCAAAATGCGTTTTTTTTGATGCTAGCCACTATTTTTGATAAAAAGATTACCATGTATGTTGACATACTGTGTTGATGACTTTTTCCTGTGGACTGTACAACGCACCTCTGTACCTGCAGGCAGTACCAGCCATGGGCAGCTCAGGACTGGCACAGTGTTGTATCTAGCAGTGGTGGATACCTTGCCAAGCTATAGATGGTGAAGATGGGTACTGAGTCAGGTGGACTGTTATTTCATATAAGCCAATTCACCAAAGACCTCACTTTCTCAAGTCTTTTGTCCAGTTCAGTTGTGTTGGGTGTAGCACTGAAGATAGTAAGGGCCTGTGTTGATGAGCTTTGGCCTTGTGTCAATGGTAACAGCTCGAGGTGCTTCTTAATTCAATCAAAATTGCATTTCCATATTGTATGGACAGAGTGTAAAGGATGAAGGCACCACAGGTTTGTACCTGCAAACACATGACCTATTATAAAGTTATGATATCCTGCAAAACCCGTATATGGATTTAAAGGTTTTACAGCCTACCACAACTTTCTAATTAGTCATGTGTTCCCAGTTTTTAGAATTTTTTTATATTTTTTTATATTACTTTGTTTCTCGGCCCTGTTGAAAGGGCCCCAAAATGTGTTGGATTAATCTTCTGATATTTTATTAAACCTAAACTTTCACTGGGCTTGTTACAAACTTTTGGTTGTCTCGTTCATCAGGGACCCATTGAGATACCCACATAGGACAGAGAGCTGCCTCCAGGGGTGGCTAAAATGCCTGAATAAAAATTTTTTTGAAACTGTTGACATCTTCCTGCTGACACCATCTAATATGGGAGGGAGTTCCACATCCTTAATGTACTAACAGTAAAGAACCCCTTACACAGTTTAAGATTAAACCACTTGGTTTACCTAACTTCTGTTCAGCCACCAGGGATGAGGAAAAACACCAAGAAATTCTAGGATTAGAGAACATGTAACTCACCTCCCTGCCAGTGATGGGTACCATTTGAGTACTCAATAACCAAGCTTTCAAGATACGGATTACATCACTTTTTATGGGGGTCGCTCCACCTTTGTCCCATGTGCACAAAGGAAACCTTTTGGAGTGACACTCTCCTTTTTTTTTTTTGCTCATGTGACAAGGGAAGAAGGATTTATCGAAAAAGCTATGATGGGCTTCATAAGTCAGCTCAAAGAGTCCACTCTTTCATTTTTTAATGAAGAAAATCCCTTTATGTGCAAACACTCTTCTAACCAGGGGCAGACTGACAACTAATGGGGCCCCCGGGCAATAGGGGATCATGGGGCCCCTGTGTCCTTGCCCAAACTCAAAAAAGTTTATGAAAAAGGTACCAGGGGCATCTCATGGGGCCCCCTAGCAGTGCCCGAGTTTCCAAATGGTCAGTCCGCCCCTGGCTGCCTCTTAGAGCTACAGATAAAATTTAATTTGATCTGTCTTTGGGTCTACCATAGACTTGCATGGTAATACAAAACCTGTTTCAAGTGAACAAAAGCCTGTTAACACAAGCCCTAAGTGTTACTAAAATAAACAGGGATTAGCATTTTCTGCACAGTTCCAGATTGGTGGAATAACAATTTTGACAGTGGAATTGCCCTTATCCTAAAAGAGTAAAGAGAATTGGGACCCTCTCCTCTCTCTGTGGCCTCCTTGGCCTTAGTGCATGGGGGTAAATCCCTGCCCCATATTTTAAGAGCTAAATAAATGTGAGGCACTGGATTTTGATTTAGCATTCATCTAATTGTGGATGCTAGTAGCTTTACTTGGCCGCTCAAAAAACACAAAGTGAAGTGGCGGTAGTGGTGGCAGTGGTGGTGGTGGTGATGGTGGGGGGTCATTTCCACCAGGAGTGTGTCGCCTAACTTGATAAATCCAAATAAGAAAAACAAATTGTCCACCAGATGATCACAGGAATTGTCCATACAATTTTATTCTTGACTATGAATTGATAATCGGTAGACAAGCTGTAGCCAACATTTTTCAGGGGCAAAAATATCCCCTTTTTTAGGGCTTGGGGTTCTTGGCCTGAACTCCCATAGTACAATTTCTAAAAAGTGGATCTCCATCAAAAGACAAACATGGTAGCCATTGTAAATGCTTGTCTACTAATCACAAAGTGGCCATTGTAAATGCTTGTCTACAGATGGCACAGTGTCCATTGTAAATGCTTGTCTACTAATCGCTCAGTGGCCATTGTAAATGCTTGTCTACAGATGGCACAGTGTCCATTGTAAATGCTTGTCTACTAATCGCTCAGTGGCCATTGTAAATGCTTGTCTACTAATCACTGTGCCATTGTAAATGCTTGTCTACATTGTCCATTGTAAATGCTTGTCTACTAATCGCCTCAGTGGCCATTGTAAATGCTTGTCTACTGATGGCACAGTGACCATTGTAAATGCTTGTCTACTAATCGCACAGTGGCCATTGTAAATGCTTGTCTACTGATCGCCAGTGTCCATTGTAAATGCTTGTCTACTAATGGCCCAGTGGACCATTGTAAATGCTTGTCTACTGATGGCACAAAGTGACCATTGTAAATGCTTGTCTACTAATCACCAGTGGCCATTATAAATGTTTGTCTACTAATGGCCAGTGACCATTGTAAATGCTTGTCTACTAATCGCTACAGTGCCATTGTAAATGCTTGTCTACTAAGGGCACAGTGGCCATTGTAAATGCTTGTCTACTAGGTCGCCCAGTGGCCCATTGTAAATGCTTGTCTACTAATCGCCCAGTGGCCATTGTAAATGCTTGTCTACAGGTGGCACAGTGACCATTGTAAATGCTTGTCTACGAATCGCTCAGTGGCCATTGTAAATGCTTGTCTACTAGAGGGCACAGTGGCCATTGAAAAATGCTTGTCTACTAGATCGCCAGTGGCCATTGTAAATGCTTGTCTACTAATCGCCCAGTGGCCATTGTAAATGCTTGTCTACTAAGGTGGCACAGTGACCATTGTAAATGCTTGTCTACGAATCACTCAGAGGCCATTGTAAATGCTTGTCTACTAATCGCACAGTGGAAATTGAAAATGCTTGTCTACAGATGGCACAGTGGCCATTGTAAATGCTTGTCTACTAATCGCACAGTGGCCATTGTAAATACTTGTCTACTAATCGCACAGTGGCCATTGTAAAAGGTGGCACAGTGACCATTGTAAATGCTTGTCTACTAATCGCACAGTGGCCATTGTAAATGCTTGTCCACTAATCGCACAGTGGCCATTGTAAATGCTTGTCACTAATCGCACAGTGGCCATTGTAAATGCTCGTCTACTAATCGCACAGTGGCCATTGTAAATGCTTGTCTACAGATGCAGATCCCCTTCTAGGAGGTTGTACTATAGTCCATATGGGGGTCCTGGGAAAGAAGCCCAATCCCTAATGAAGGGGAATATTTTGGCCCAAAACACATTGGCTATTTCTTGTCACATTCAAGAATACAGCAGTATGGACTTTGTTTCAGCAAAGTAGCCCAAGCCACGATGAAGAAGATATTTTGGCCCAAAACGCATTGGCTACTCCTTGGCATAGTCAAGAATAAAGCAATATGGACATTGTTCCAGCAAAGAAGCCAAAACCCTGAGGAAGGGGGGAAACTTTGTCCTAAAAAAAAATTGTCTACTACTTCTCATAGTCAAGAATAGAGCAATATGGACATTGTTCCAGCAAAGAAGCCCAAGCCCTTATGAAGCGGGACACTTTGGCCTGAAACACATTGGTTACTATTTGTCATGGTCAAGAATAAAGCAATCTGAATATTTGATGAGATCATCTAGTGCCCAATCTTTTTCCCATACATGCAAATAGAACTGACTTCAGAGTGATCTTCCAGTTCCAGGGCTGCAGGTCAATACATTCAGCTCTGCTATTATCTGTGTCACTGCTCTCCAGACCAACAAGAAGTTGAAATGGATGAATCATGATGAATACACAGCCAGAACTTTTGAATCCTCTTTCCAGGCAAAGGGAGACACAGAGAGGAATCAAGCTGCACCACAATACGTAGAGTTTTGTAGTGTATACACTTTTGACTGGTAAAATGCTGACCTAAGCAGGGGCGGACTGACCATTTGAGCACTCTGGCACTGCCCGAGGGCCCGGGCTCAGTAGGGGACCCCATGAGATGCCCCTGGTACCTTTCATTGGCTTTTTCATAGGCTTTTTTAGGTTTGGGCGAGGACACAGGGGCCCCATGATCCCCTATTGCCCGGGGGGCCCCATGAGTTGTCAGTCCGCCCCTGGTTAGAAGAGTGTTTGCACATAAAGGGATTTTCTTCATTAAAAAATGAAAGCGTGGACTCTTGAAGCTGACTTTATGAAGCCCATCATAGCTTTCTTGATAAATCCTGCTTCCCTTGTCACATGAGCAAAAAAAAAAGAAGAGCGTCACTCCAAAAGGTTTCCTTTGTGCACATGGGACAAGGTGGAGCGACCCCCATAAAAAGTGATGTCATCCGTATCTTGAAAGCTTGGTTATTGAGTACTGAAATGGTACCCACCACTGGCAGGGAAGTGAGTTACATGCTCTCTAATCCTAGAATTTCTTGGTGTTTTTCTTCATCCCTGGTGGGCTGAACAGAAGTTAAGTAAACCAAGCAGTTTCATCTTAAACTGTGTAAGGGGTTCTTTACTGTTAGGACAGTAAGGATGTGGAACTCCCTCCCACATTTGGTGGTGTCAGCAGGAAGTGTCAACAGTTTAAAAAAACTTTTATTCAGGCATTTTAGCATACCCAATATACAGGGATATGGGACGTAGAGTAAATGCATACACACACCCACAAAAGTTGAACTGGATAGACCAATGGTCTTTTTTTTTTTCAACCTTAACAACTATGTAACTGCTGAGCCCTGCATGGGCAAAGCACAGGTTCCTTTTAAGTTTCCCTATTGGTCAGTGGGAAACTTTAAAGACCAATAGGAAGGCGTTCGATATGTTACAAGGCAGATCAAACTGAACAATAAGCACATTAATCCATCTACCTGGATTTTATGGTCTACTGAACACTCTGAGATGCAGTTCTCACTAAAGGTAGCTTTTTATGCATTTTATCTTCATATGCTCAGTATGCATTGCCCAGGATGGTGAAAGGTTTACTTTAGGACCCTTTTCCCTCAATGACAATTAATTTTATGATGTGTGATGTTCATGTATGTTGTAAGAAGGCATCAAGAGGTATCTTTTCAGAGCTACCCACAAGTTCACCAAACCTCCGAGATGTTTAATATGCAAATATTTTGATATTTTGGCATACACTTGCTGCAGCGTAAGCGTCTTTCTTAGTAGAGGGATACAAGGGGTGAGCAAGAGTCCTGATAGTGGTCATTGTATGGCACAATGTGGCTGAAAGTGGTCACTGTATGGCTTCCCCTTGTATGCCCCCCCTTCCTTCAAGTTTAGGGGCCCAAAGGAAAACAAACCAAAATGCATGAACATACCTCAGTGTCTACTTTTACATAATGATTTGTATTCTCGAGGTGGTAGTATAAAGAGTTGATTACCACATGTAAATAATTGCAATTTGTACAAACATTTATCTCACCTTACTCTATACGGAAGGTTGGAGAAAAAGTGATATCTGCACTGCTTGGGGCCAGAAAGGACTGAAGCTTTGGAATATTGGTGTGTAGAGTCATATATACATCGTAAATTTTCATTTCACACCCTTATGTATTTTACATACTGTATGCTTTTGATGTATTATTAAGCTGTGACTATGTACATCCAACACACAAGTATACACAGAGAGGGCCGCTAGGTACACTTCAGAGCTGGTGCTCATTTACAAAGATTGAATTACTTCCTGAACTGGGTGCCGAGCCTGGCGTGAAGTTTGCCAAGGGAATCACTTTGACGGGATCGTCAATGGAACAGTGTCTCTCGCATGTATTGTAAAACTGGGGTCTTGACACCCCCTTGTCAATGTCATCCTTGGGCACAGGCCTTCCAAGGGTGTGCACTCCATCCAGTCGTCCTCTTCCCCATCCTTGTTGAATGCCGAACGATGGCAAAGGTGGGTTGGACTGTTGGTACTGGGTCAACGATGGCGGCATCCAGCAGTTGTCAGAGTGACCTAAAATGAGGCACTCCTGGGTACAGGTCTCCGATGCTTCTGCCAAGGCTTTCTGAAGATTGACTTCGATGGCTGAAAAAAAAAATGCAGCTGGTTAGAAAAGTAGACTAAAAGGGTGACTTGTTGAAATTAAAATGTTTTTTTGTTACACTATGTCCAATAGAAGTACACACTGCCTAAAAGTTTTACTGTCCCTTCTAATAGCTGAGGGTTTCTCAACCAACACATGGTGGTAGCCTAAGAGATACAGGTGATCATGAAAAAATTCAAGCATGGGGCTCCCACCATTTTGAAGCAGTGAGGGAGGGAAATGTTAACACATTTGACCCTTTGGCTTCTATTACGTGGGGCGGACTTGCTCAGCAGGGGTCCTGTTCTCTGATCCCCCACTGAGCAGGCAGATGGTAGGTTGGTGTCTGCCCAGCTTATGCAGAGTGGACATGGACACAGCCTGCTCTCTTTTATGGGCTGTAAACACCTGACTGCCATCCGAACCACTGGATGGAAGGGGAACGGATCCCCAACCATCTGTTTTTGGAAAATTGGATCAGATTGGATGTAGGTGGGTGTAAATGGAAGCATGTCTGTTTACACCTTTTGCTCCATAGAGGAGAATAGAGGTTCTGATAGGGTCCACCTGAAAAATGGCCAGGCGGAGCCGATCAGAATGTTTGTATGAAAAGGTCCTAAAGCCGCCCATACAAGGGTTAAATTCTGAAAGAATTTTCTTTTGAAAATCTTTTCTAAGAATTTTTGTTTGAATTTCGCACCATTAGTGGATCACAGAAACGTCCGATTTCTGTGTGAATATCGAATTTGAGTTATCGGGAATGTTGGACATTTTTGGAAAAATAAACAAATTTTGAATCAATGATGGGAGAATCGTTTGTGAAATATAAATGAGAAAAAAATGAGCATGAGCTGTGACCTTGAAGAAAAGTACATTCTTGGCCACAAAAATTATTTTCTGTAGCAACATTAGGTAAAATTAAAGGCTTGGTTGGTTGAATTTCGGAATCAATGGTGGCGCAATTGGATTACAAAATGCATGAAATGTCTAATTTTCTAAAGAAAATTTGTTCAAAATTTGACCCACGTATGGCCTGCAAACTGGACACCTCTTCAACCACCTCAGGTCTCACACCTGTAGATTTATGGATGTCTATGGACCAGAGCAACTTTTACACTTCTGCTGATGACCTGATGGACTGCATACTTGGATAAGGGTCTGGAATGGATTTTTTTGGGGGAAACCCCACACCATTTTTTAAAAAATGTTTTAATTACTGGCAATGTTTTTTACCCTGCAAACAGCTGAAAGATTAAAGAATGTTTTCAATATTAAAACTAATGACTTAATAATCTAACTCATGCAGCAAATTAGTAGCCAGGGGCGGACTGACCATTTGGAAACTCAGGCACTTCCCGAGGGCCCGGGGTCAGTAGGGGGCCCCATGAGACGCCCTTGATACCTTTTCATAGGCTTTTTTTTTGAGTGTGGGCGAGGACATAGGGGCCCCATGATCCCCTATTGCCCGGGGGCTCCATGAGTTGTCAGTCCGCCCCTGAATACAAATATCATGATCTGTAGGACAAACAAGGCTTTCTTTTATTAATATTGTCTTGCAAAAATGATTTTATTTTGTATGCAATCCATAGAAAAAAAAAATTACAACATGATTTGATCGCTGTTATTTTAAGAAAATAGTGTTACTGTAGATAAAAGGTCTCTTTTTTTTTCAATATAAAAAAATGAAAAAAAAATCATCAAACAAAATTAGTAACAATGATAAAAAAGTTGAACTACTTTAGGTTGGAAAAATAACATGTTAAGGGATAAAGGAGTTAGTTAAGGTGTATTAGGGATAGACTAACAAAACGTATCCCATTAGTCTGCAGATGAATGAGCAATGCTACTTTGTATCTCTATCTCTTATCTGTACAATGGTTATAAACAATGTTACTTTGTATCTCTCTATCTCCGTCTGATCGATGTTTATAAACAATGTTACTTTGTATCTCTCTATCTCCCATCTGATCAATGTTTATAAACAATGTTACTTTGTATCTCTCTATCTCCCGTCTGATCGATGTTTATAAACAATGTTACTTTGTATCTCTCTATCCCGTCTGATCGATGTTTATAAACAATGTTACTTTGATCTTTATCTCCTGTCTGATCGATGTTTATAAACAATGTTACTTTGTATCTCTCTATCTCCCGTCTGATCGATGTTTATAAACAATGTTACTTTGTATCTCTCTATCTCCCGTCTGATCGATGTTTATAAACAATGTTATTTTGTATATCTTTATCTCCTGTACTGATCGATGTAACAATGTTACTTTGTATCTCTCTATCTCCCGTCTGATCAATGTTTATATAAACAATGTTACTTTGTATCTCTCTATCTCCATCTGATCAATGTTTATAAACAATGTTACTTTGTATCTCTCTATCTCCAATCTGATAAATAATTATAAACAATGTTACTTTGTATCTATCTCTCATCTGATCAATGTTTTGTACAATGTTACTTTGTATCTCTCTACTGTCTGGTCAATGTTTATAAACAATGTTACTTTGTATCTCTCTATCTCCTGTCTGGTCAATGTTTCTAAACAATGTTACTTTGTATCTCTCTATCTCCTGTCTGGTCAATGTTTCTAAACAAATGTTACTTTGTATCTCTTTACATCTGATTGTTTATCAATGTTACTCTTTATCTCTCTATCTCCTGTCTGATCAATGTTTATAAACAATGTTACTTTGTATCTCACTATCTCCTGTCTGATCAATGATTATAAACAGAGTTACTTTTTCACATCAAAGAATTAAGAGGTATGGCTCCAGGCTCCGGTGTCACAATCCTGCATGACTAAACACAGTGGGTGGGGAAAAATGCGTTGGGGGTGTGGTTGGGCTGCTCTGCCAACTGTTGGGTTGCGTTGGTGTGCAGCGCTTATAACTTCTCTTTCCTGCTTTGTTGTCCTAAAACATTTCTAGTCCTAAGGCGACAACTCTGCTCTTCCAAAGACGCAGTACAGTGAGTGTTGTCACCTGAGGACAGGAAGTATCTTACTGGCAGGAACGGCAGGTGAAAATAACAGGGGAAAAAATGCTGCAAAAAGAAAACAAATGTAGCCACCACGTCTATGGACTGAAAAACCCTGTTACTGGCTGAACTTGATGGTCTTGTACCTTTTTTCAGCCTATGTTACTCTATGTGATTTAAATATATTACATTTTGTATTCCTGGCTTAGATTTACTTTACCTACCATAAAAAATATCCAGCATCCGGGAGACATTTATTTATTTGAGGTGCTTACACTCACCGGCCATTCATTAGGTACACCTATTCAATTGCTTGGTAACACAAATTGCTAATCAGCCAATCACAGGGCAGAAACTCAATGCATTTAGGCATCTAGATGTGGTGAAGACAACTTTCTGAAGTTCAAAACAAGCATCAGAATGGGGAAGAAAGGGGATTTAAGTGACTTTGAAAGTGGCATGGTTGTTGGTGCTAGACGGGCTGGTCTGAGTATTTCAAAAACTGCTGATCTACTGGGATTTTCATGCACAACCATCTCTAGGGTTTACAGAGAATGGTCCGAAAAAGAGAAAATATCCAGTGGGAAGGTGATCCGAAGCCAGTGAATGCCTTTTTTTTTTCTGTTGCTGAGCGGAAATTCATCATGGGGCTAATGTGCTGCGAGGCCAAGCCAAGAGTTTGTCTCGCAAGTGCAGCACAGCCCCATTGGCTTGAATGGCCGAGCTTGTAGAAGTTTAAACAGTAATAAAGTTAGGTATGTTTTACCTTAAAAACCCCACATCTATAAATAGCAGATCTTGTCTTTGGCATCGAATTATCGCTATCCCACGTTGTTTCCGCTTAGTTGTACTTTACATTTTTTACCATTTCTTACAGTGTTTTGTTGTTCCTGCTGTTATGCGCAATACGATTTCCATTCCTTATTCATATCATGCTCAACACTTTGCAGTAGGAGATGTGACACACCTAGCCATTTCGAGAATCAAAGTTGATTCCCAGCAGGTACAGACAGAGACAAACACAGAATGTTTTTAATTAACATTAATTAACATTGAGCGCTTTGTCACCTAAAAGTTGTTTTTGTTTTTACTCTTTTTTACATTGCAGGTGTTGTTTCCTGACTATTGGTGCAAGAAGTAAGATAGGTCTACAAATGAGTGATATCAGTAATGTCTAAAGCAGCGATTCCCAACCAGAGTTCTGTGGAACAGTCGGGTTCCTCCAGAGGTTGGTAGGGTTCCTGGAGGAGTAGCAGTTTGACCCGTAAAGTTCCACAGCAAAAGTCACTGGCCAGAGCCAGCAGCTTGACATCAGCAATGTTTTAGCTATTTGTAATGGTGGATGGTGTTCTTTCCAATTGGCCACCAATGTGAAGGGCATTTCCTAACGATCACTAGTGTAAGAAAAATTCTTCCCACTGGCCACCAATGTAAGGAACATTCTTCCCACTGATCACCAATGTAAGGAAAACATTCTTCCCATGTGACCAACCAATGTAAGGAACAATATTTCTTCCCACTGACCACCAATGTAAGGAGCATTTTTTTCCCACTGACCACCAATATAAAGGGTATTCTTTTCATTGACCACCAATGTAAGGGGCATTATTCCTACTGACCACCAATGTAAGGGGCATTCTTCCCACTGACCCCCAATGTAAGAGACATTCTTCTCGCTGGCCACCAATGTAAGAGACATTCTTCCCACTGGCCACCTATGTAAGGAGCATTCTTCCCACTGGCCACCCACCAATGTAAGAGGCATTCTTTCCACTGACCCAAATGTAAGGGACATTCTTCCCACTGACTACCAATGTAAGGGACATTCTTCCTACTGACCACCAATGTAAGGCGCATTTTTCCCACTGACCACCAATGTAAGGGACATTCTTCCCACTGACCACGATGTAAGGGACATTCTTCCCACTGACCACCAATATAAAGGGCATTCTTTTCACTGATCACCCCCATGTAAGGGGCATTATTCCCACTGACTGATCACCAATATAAGGGGCATTCTTTTCACTGACCACCAATGTAAGGGGCATTCTTCCCATTGACTACCAATGTAAAGGACATTCTTCCCACTGACCACCAATGTAAGGGACATTCTTTCCACTGATGTGACCACTGATGTAAGGGACATTCTTCCCACTGGCCACCAATGTAAGGGGAATTTAAAGGGCATTATTCCCACTGATCACCAATGTAAGGGGCATTCTTTTCACTGACCACCAATGTAAGGGGGCTTTCTTCCCATTGACTACCAATGTAAAGGACATTCTTCCCACTGACCACCGATGTAAGGGACATTCTTCTCACTGATCACTAATGTAAGGAACATTCTTTCCACTTTCCACCAATGTAAGGGGAATTTTTCCCACTGACCCCCAATGTAGGGAGCATTCTCCCACTGATCACCAATGTAGGGAGCAATCTCCCACTGATCGCCAATGTAAGGAGCATTCTTCCCACTTTCCACCAATGTAAGGGGTATTCTTCTCACTTTCCATCAATGTAAGGGGCATTCTTTCAACTGACCACCAATGTAAGGGGACACCTCTACCACTAACCACTACAAAGCCGAAGGTTTCTGGACATGGGACCATCATATTTCACTGCAATGGATACCTTAACTTTGAATGGGCCTGCAGAATTTTTTAGTTTTGTAATATGATTTTTTCCCCCCTACCCCCATCATCACCTTTTCATGCATACTTTGTGACCAACGGTACCATTAAATGTTTACATGTCCATAGAAAGTCTGCAGCCCATTTCCAGACCAATGTTACCTTTTCTTTTCAGTGAATCACCATCCAAACAGTTCACACCAAAAAAATATTCAATTTAAAATTTTGTATTCCTTCTGGTGTCCAACGCCGTATTGATTATTTTTCAACGGCAAGATAAATAATTCATAGAGAAAGACTTAGAATGTTCTGATTAAGTCAAGAACCTGAAGTCTCTTAAGGCCCGAGAGAATTTGAGTTTTTTTTTTTGCCTTCCTCGCAATCATGGTTGGAGGATTTCAGAACGAACACAACAATTCTGCATGAACTGTTTGGCTTGCTACAGATTAGAGCAGGAAATATATATTTGTACATTTTAATTTTTAATCACACAATCTTGATAATGAATAGGAATATTATGTAGAGTAGGGAGAGTTTGCAAATTACACCATAGGGAACACAAGATGAAACTTATAGCAGAAAATTCTTTTTTTTTTTCCTTTATGCTTTATAAACAGACCAAAATAAAGGGCTCCTGGAAAGCGGACTTGGAATACTCGCCTCTCTTGATGACCGTGTTGCTGATCTCACCATAAGTGGAGAGAAACCGTCAGCTAAAGGTCCTGCAAAATCCAAGACTTCTGTTTTTCCTGACCCCCTGCTGCTCTCATTGGTTCCTCCCACCAGGCCCTAGGTTCCCATAGAACAGTATGGGACAGTGGATTAAACCAATGAGTACAGAGGGGGAATCAAAAAAAGTTTGTAATTGTGCAGAATCTTTCGCTAGCAGTTTTCTGTCCAGTGATGTGGGTGGCAGGAGAGGTGAGTATTCAATGTCTTATCAGTAGGGGCTCTTTATTTTGATCAATAATTTTAGAGACATAATTATTTTCGCAACAGTGAATTTTTTTGCTATTAATATACCCAGGTCTTTTTTTCAGAGGGAACGTGGGAAAATGCAGTTCTGACACCTCCAGCACTGAATGTACAGGATGTACTGGCAAGGGGTGTTGGGGATGTGCTGGAGGGTCTATTGATTCTGCCAGGGATCTACTGTCTCTGGGGGTGTAGTTTTGCTGGTGGCTTAAGGATCTATTGTTGCTGGTGGGTCTGTTAATGCTTGAGGGGGGTCTATTGTTTCTGAGGAATCTACTTTTGGGGGGTTTATTGTTGCTGGTTGCTGAGGGGGTCTGTTGTTGCTGAGGAATCTACTGTTGGCATGGGGTATTTTTTGTTGGCTCCCTGGGAATCTATTGCTGCTAGGGGTTCTATTGCAGCTTGAGGGGGGGGTCTATTGTTACTGAGGAATCTACTGTTGGGGGGGTTTTATTGTTGCTGGATGCTGGGGAATCTATTGTGTCTGGGAGAGGTCTATTGTTATCGGTTAAGGATCTACTGTTACAGAGAAGGTCTATTGTTGTTGGCAGAGGTTTATTATTGCTGGCCGGGAATATATTGTTACTAAGGGGGGCATTGTTGGGTGAGGACCTATTGCTGCTTGTAGGTGATCTATTAATGCTGTTTTTTTTTTCGCGGGGGGAGGTATATTATTGCTGGGGGTTCTATTGATGCTGGACGTTCTATTTTACAGCTTTTCTTGTATCAATAATACATTGTATACAAATTGCTTAGCAACACAAACTGATACTTGACTCTTTCTCCTCTAAAAGGGGCCATATTGGGAGGTAGGTAGGGGGGTGTAGACAAGGGACATGTTCAAGGTGGGTAGGGGGTGGAGTCAAGGGGGGGGGTATTTGCACCCCGCCGTTCAACGCAGATCTCTGGCTCACAGACCCAGAGCTGTTCCCAGACGTCAGCATCCAGCAGGCCACACCCTACGCGTTTCGTCACCAACAACGTCCTCAGTGGCGGTGTGCCTACTTACCCTTGCCTGAGTCTATGCCTGTGACACTGGTGTCGGTGTAGACACCTTAAATTGTGAGTGTTATTCATACATTAAAGCGGTTAATGATTTTGAAAACTTGCTGCACCATGATCTCTTTCTTTTGACTTTGAATATGGTCCCAATGGTACGGAGATATATGATAAAAAGGTGATATATACCCCTGGAATCTACACTTATCTTTGAATGGTGGCTACTCATCCTATGGGATATCATTTACCTGGAGAGCATTGCATCTAAGAACTGGATTGATATCTATTGCTCCCAGAGCAAGAGTGTTTTTTGCTGGTCCATTTGCTGATCAGCATTGAGCTCTGGTGAGTGACCCAAATTTTCTTGGTGGTGGATTTAGCACGGTATGGACATTACTTGATTTTGGAAGATATAATTTGTGGACATTTATTTTATTTATGAACACTTTTTCTTTTTTATAAAATATATTTTTTATATTTTCCTGTGTTATATTTTTTATGTTTATTTAGCGCATTCCTTTGATTTATTTGTTTTGATCAAAAAATTTATGTGAGTTTTTTGAATTGAGAATCTGCTGCTTTGGACATTTTAGGGTGTGGTGCTTTTTTATAACAATACTCTGATTTGACATGTTGGGTATCTATTTACTTGGCGCAATCTCGTCTTTTATATTTTTACCAAAAATTTTGGAAATTAATTGCATTTGTTTGCCCTAATATTTAGTGTGTTTTTTTACTAAAGTGTGTTTTTTAATAAAATTAAACCTTTGCAGTAATATCGTGTAACATACAAAATTGGAACTACCACTATTTTTATTCTCCAGGGTGTCTGCTTTCAGAAAACATATAATGTTTGGGGGGTTTGTGTAATGTTCAGGCCAGAAATAATTTGTTAAACATGTTTGCAAAAAAAAAATGCATTTTTTTAAAAAAAAAACAGCTCTGTCAGGGAAAGAGTTATGGAAAATGGATTGGAGCGTCTCATTCATCGCTACAATCTAAAGCCCTCAGATAATCCCTCTACAAATTTCCTATTTACAGTCTTGACTTTAATTCATATTTCCCTATGAAGCCTCCGGTAGAGATCTTGTGCTTAGGAAGAACATTTCATCTTTCTGCAGTCAGGATGGAGGTAAGCAGCCAACCCTTCCTAAAAGCCGTGCTAATTATCTCTGCAGCTTCCACAGACACCTTCCCGCAGTAAGGTGTGGAATGTTTGGCCATGCATTTTATTTGCATACATTAACAGGAAACCCTTACATAGATCATCCCCAAAAACATAGTCTATTAAGGTGCACGGCGCATGCAAATTGCAAGGAGATGCAGGAGGGAGAGACAAGATGAAAGTCTCTCCGGAGGTGTCTGTCTGCCATTACCTGTGTCAGCTGAGGTTGGGGAGCAGCACCGTCATTCTGTAATCCCTCACCTGCTTCCTTCTCTTCTATTGGATCTTTAAAACCTCCCTCCGGCCTTCCGTTCAGTCTTGCACAGGTGTACCGGTCCTCCCTTGCAATCTTGTACAGGTGGAACGGCTCCTCCCCTTCAGTCTTGCACAGGTGTACTGGCTCCTCCCCTTCAGTCTTGTACAGGTGTAGCGGTTCCACCTCTTCAGTCTTGCACAGGTGTACCGGCTCCTCTCCTTCATTCTTGCACAGGTGTACTGGCTCCTCCCCTTTCAGTCTTGCACAGGTGTAGCGACTCCTCCCTTTAGTCTTGCTCAGATGTACTGGCTCCTCCATTCAGCCTTGCACAGGTGTACCGGCTCCTCCCCTTCAGTCTTGCACAGGTGTACCGGCTCCTCCCCTTCAATCTTGCACAGGTGTAGCGGCTCCTCCCCTTCAGTCTTGCACAGGTGTACCGGCTCCTTCACCTTCAGTTTTGCACAGGTATACCAGCTCCTCCCCTTCAGTCTTGCACAGGTGTACTGGCCCCTCCCCTTCAGTCTTGCACAGGTGTACTGGCTCCTCCCCTTCAGTCTTGCACAGGTGTACCAGCTCCTCCCCTTCAGTCTTGCACAGGTGTACCGGCTCCTCCCCTTCAGTCTAGCACAGGTGTAGTAACTCATCCCCTTCAGTCTTGCACAGGTGTACTGGCTCCTCCCCTTCAGTCTTGGACAGGTGTACCGGCTCCTCCCCTTCAGTCTAGCACAGGTGTAGTGGCTCTTCCCCTTCAGTCTTGCACAGGTGTACCGGCTCCTCCCCTTCAGTCTTGGACAGGTGTACCGACTCCTCCCCTTCAGTCTTGCACAGGTGTACCGGCTCCTCCCCTTCAGCCTCGCCCAGGTGTACCTGCTCCTCTCCTGGATTGAAATAGCTTACTCTGATATCACCGCACGCTGTGAGCTTCTCACATTGTGCATTAGAAGCTTCAGCAAGTCCGATAGAGCTCCGCCCCATTTCTGTGACTGTCTCTGGCCCCGCCCCTTTCATTTATTGATCATGGAGACTCAGCATCACATGTGGGTGTTGCTTAGGGTGGTCAGTATGCAAATACTAGGGATACACCAAAATATCAGCATCCAAAATGTATTGGCACAGTGGCTAAATGGGCAGCACTTCCCTCTGGCAGTACTAGGGTCGTTGGTTCGAATCCCCAGCACGGCACCTCCTGCCTGGAGTTTGCATGTTCTCCCTGTGCCTGCGTGGGTTTCCTCTGGGTACTCTGGTTTCCTCCCACCCTCCAAAGACATGCTGGTAGGTTAATTGTCTCCTATCTAAATTGTCCCTAGTATGTGTATGAATGTGAGTTAGGGACCTTAGATTGGACGCCCCTTGAGGGTTAGGGACCTTAGATTGTACACCCCTTGAGGGTTAGGGACCTTAGATTGTACGCCCCTTGAGGATTAGGGACCTTAGATTGTACGCCCCTTGAGGGTTAGGGACCTTAGATTGTACACCCCTTGAGGGTTGGGGACCTTAGATTGTACGCCCCTTGAGGGTTGGGGACCTTAGATTGTATGCCCCTTGAGGGTTGGGGACCTTAGATTGTATGCCCCTTGAGGGTTAGGGACCTTAGATTGTACACCCCTTGAGGGTTAGGGACCTTAGATTGTACATCCCTTGAGGGTTAGGGACCTTAGATTGTACACTCCTTGAGGGTTAGGGACCTTAGATTGTACGCCCCTTGAGGGTTAGGGGACCTTAGATTGTACACCCCTTGAGGGTTAGGGACTGATGTGAATGTACAATATATATGTAAAGTGCTGCGTAAATTGACGGTGATATATAAGTACCTGAAATTAATAAATAAATATTGGCCGAAAATAGTGTTATCAGCATTTTGCAGATGGGAAAAAGAGGTGCAGATAATGGCCACTGAAAACATTCAAATTTACTTGCGATTTTACAGCAACTTTATCTGCGATTTTGCACAATTTTACCACGTTTAGGGTGTGTTTTTCATAGGTCATGTGACTCAATAAAAGCATCAAAACGTGTGCGTTTCGGATGGGTTTTCAATGCATTTCAGGCTTGGTTCACACCAATGCAGTTTGTGTTTTGTCCATTTTGCAGTGCATTTTGCCTTTTTGCATGTACTTTATTGACACATTTTTTTGATGCGTTTTGTGTTTTTTGAAGAGGAGTACCAAGGCAGGCTGCTGTGATTTTTTTTCTGAAAGCTATGTACAGCTGGCCTCTCCCACTAGCCCTGATCTGCCTGCATTGCATAGCGAACAGAGTCCCAGTAATGACATCACTGGTTCTAAAATAAAGTATGTAGCGAAAATGGACAAGTTGTATTTAATGAAGTAATTAGCAGGTGACGAGGAAGGAAGGCCGAACCGAGGAAGGCAAAATAAAAGCAGATTAGACTTCAGCTTTGAAGGTAGTTTGTCACATGAGGAGCCGGATCAGGGAAACCGACTGAAACATTGTAGATGTCAATTATCTTTTAGAAACTGGTCACACAGCTGCGATTTAAAATAGTGCGATTTGTGTGCAGTTTCAGGGCAACTTCAGGTTCGATTTCTGAAGCAGGGGCGGACTGACAACTCATGGGGCAATAGGGGATCATGGGGCCCCTGTGTCCTTGCCCAAACTCAAAAAAGCCTATGAAAAAGGTATCAGGGGCATCTCATGGGGCCCCCTACTTACCCCGGGCCCTCAGGCAGTGCTAGAGTTTCCAAATGGTCAGTCCGCCCCTGTTCCGAAGACTTTATTGCTACTTTTTCAAGATTTTCAATGATTTTTTTTTTACAAGATTTTCAATGATTTTTTGCAATTTGCAGTGCGATTTCCATTATATTCTATGTGTGTGACATCGCAACAAAACTGCAGAAAAAGTCATGCAAGAACTATTTTAGAAATTGCGCTGCAGCAAATCGCACATGACAAGGCATTGACATTCACATTCATTAGATGCGATTTCTGGTGCAATTTAAATTCCCGAATCACATCTGAAATTGCATCGGTGTGACCGGGGGGACTTAATGTACAAGTCGTATAATCAGCACTCATTTCCGCATCTTTTATTCTCTGACTCAACAGCCGGAGGTCCAAGCCCTGCCCGCTGCCCATACAATACACTCCAATATTCAGGATGGTCAGTCCCACTTTGTAATATTAAAGAGGACCTGGACTCCAATGTCAGAGTATGTCCTAATCCAGTCACTGCAATGTCATACAACATGGAAAACGTTCATTTCATTTCAAAAGTCCTAATCCCTAGAGATCTTCACTGGTGTCATGAGTTCCTATATACCTGGTTCAGACCAACTCTAGTCTGGTGTGTCCTGGAGGAAGGACCCCCATATGTGTGCCAAGTATTTTGATAGATAGGAATTGGTATATATAGAAAGATAGCAGTGAGAGAAGAAAAGAAAGATAGATAGATAGATAGATAGATAGATAGATAGATAGATAGATAGATAGATAGATAGATAGATAGATAGATAGATAGATAGATAGATAGAGAGATAGATAGATAGATAGATAGATAGATAGATAGATAGATAGATAGATAGATAGATAGATAGATAGATAGATAGATAGATAGATAGATAGAATAGATAGATAGATAGATAGATAGATAGATAGATAGATAGATAGATAGATAGATAGATAGAGAGATAGATATGAGATAGATATGAGATAGATAGATAGATAGATAGATAGATAGATAGATAGATAGATAGATAGATAGAGAGAGAGAGAGAGAGATAGAGGGATATAGATATAGATAGAGAGATATAGATAGACAGACAGATAGATAGACAGATAGATAGATAAGATAGATAGATAGATAATAGATAGATAGATAGATAGATAGATACATTTGTAATAGATAGATAGATAGATAGATAGATAGATAGATAGATAATAGATAGATAGATAGATAGATAGATAGATAGATAGATAAAATAGATATGAGATAGATAGATAGAGAGATAGAGGGATAATAGAAATAGAAAGATAATAGATAGATAGATAGATAGATAGATAGATAATAGATAGATAGATAGATAGATAGATAGATAGATAATAATAGATAGATAGATAGATAGATAGATAGATAGATAGATAATAGATAGATAGATAGATAGATAGATAGATAGATAGATAGATAATAGATAGATAGATAGATAGATAATAAATAATAGATAGATAGATAGATAGATAGATAGATAATAGATAGATATGAGATAGATAGAGAGATAGAGAGAGAGAAATAGAAGATAGAGAGAGAGATAGATAGATAGATAGATAGATAGATAGATAGATAGATAGATATGAGATAGATAGATAGATAGATATGAGATAGATAGATAGATAGATAGATAGATAGATAGATAGATAGATAGATAGAGAGATAGAGGGAGATAGATAGATAGAGAGATAGAGGGAGATAGATAGATAGATAGATAGATAGATAGATAGATAATAGATAGATAGATAGATAGATATTAGATAGATAGATAGATAGATAGAAGATAGATAGAGAGATAGAGGGATATAGATATAGATAGAGAGATATAGATAGATAGATAGATAGATAGATAGATAGATAGATAGATAGACAAATCTATAGGTTTCTTGGCCCCATCCCTTTCATACCAGGGGCCCCTCAGCAAGCAGGATGTACAGAATAAACTTGATCATGCTCTCAGCTGCAGAAAAGAAATGTTCCGCCGACCCGTAATAATAGGAGACAAGCAAACCATAGACTGGCATGCAGACACGGCAGGTAAGATTGGGGTAGTTCCAGTTCTGCAGAAGAACCGTCGGAGGTCGATGAGTTTCAGACAGGCTGATGGGTAATTTTTTTTCCCTTGGACCATTCTACACACACATACTGTGCATTGTTCCAGTGAGATCATAAAGAATAAAACCAGGAATATTCCGGAATGTGACAGCTCCAGGATGTTAACCAGCCGCAATTACGGCTCCGCTCAGTTCTGATTCCATAAGAGAGCCGGCAACAATTAGCACACAATTAAGCAAATTACCTTTAATTGTATCATGACTGAGGAAGATCTCATATTTCCCCAACACAGTCTGAATGTGAATATCAATGGAGCCCGGCCAACAAAATTCCATCCTCCACCAGAAGGGCCCCAGTGTTTTGCAGAAGATGTCCTCATTTTTTTTCCTCTAACAAAAGTGCGATGTGCACAGCGGGAGGGTAGCTACGCACCGTAGGAAAAGCGTTAATGGCAGCCAAAAGGCGGGGATTGAGAGAGGGGGGATGCTGGGAGTTGGGTTCAGCTCAAGCAAAGAATGCCAGCCATAACGGGAGTAGAAAATTGTTGATGACACTTACCTGGGTGACCCATGGAAGGCCCCTGGGTGATATAATTTAGGAGGTGTAATTCTGCAAGATACCGATTTAACGGGAAGAATGGAAAAAAGAGCAATGGAGAGGGTTTGTTAGCATGAAACGGGCTCATGTCATTGAGAAGTCAAAACAATACACAGACTGAGACTTTCCGCTACTAGAGGTATATCGCAAGAGAGTTGCCCTCTTCTATCCTCTATATCAGCCTTTCTCAACCTTTTTAACCCAAAGGAACCCTTGCAAAAATGTTCTGGCTTTCAGGCCCAGGGAAACCCTGCTAAGAGTACCCTATTGGCGGACATTGGTAAAAATCCATTTCCATTGGTAGTGGTCAGTGGGAAGAATGCTCCCTACATTGGTGGTCAGAATGCCACCCTTAAAGTCATGACTCTGGCTCTGCTAATTGGTGTTGGACCTGGAACTATGCAGAGAACAACACATGGGAGGTCAGTTAACCACAGCTTAAGGAAACCCTAGCCACTTCTGGAAGAACCCTAGGGTTCCATGGAACTCTGGTTGAGTATGGCTGCTCTATATAGATATAGATTGCTATTGATCGAAACAAGACAACACTGCTGGGAACTTCCCCTGTCCTGTTGCATATAACATGGATGGTTAGGGTCCTTTAATCCTTAGACCAATTTAACTGATAACAGTCAGCAGAAAAAGTTATATGTGCTTATCATTCATAAGCACACTAGTAACATATGGCCGTATGTCCACATTAGGTCAATGATGTGTGACCATATTAGGTCATTGACATGTGGTAATATTAGGCCAATGACATGTTGTCATATTAGGTCAGTGACATATGGGCACATCAATTCAATGACATATGGCCATATTAAGTCAATGGCATGTGGCCATATTAGATCAATGACATATGACCATATTAAGTCAATGGCATGTGGCCATATTAGATCAATGACATATGACCATATTAAGTCAATGGCATGTGGCCATATTAGATCAATGACATGTGGCCATATTAAGTCAATGACATGTGGCCATATTAGATCAATGACATGTGGCCATATTAAGTCAATGACATGTGGCCATATTAGATCAATGACATATGACCATATTAGGTCAGTGTGATCATATGACATATGGCACATCAATTCAATGACATATGGCCATATTAAGTCAATGGCATGTGGCCATATTAGATCAATGACATGTGGCCATATTAAGTCAATGACATGTGGCCATATTAGATCAATGACATGTGGCCATATTAAGTCAATGGCATGTGGCCATAATTCGATCAATGACATATAACCATATTATGGTCAATGGCATGTGGCCATATTAGATCAATGACATGACATATGACCATATTAGGTCATTGACATTATGTCCACATCAATTCAATGACATATGACCATATTAAGTCAATGGCATGTGACCATATTAGATCAATGTCATATGACCATATCAGGTCAATGGCATGTGACCATATCAGGTCAATGGCATGTGATCAATTAGATCAATGTCATTTGACCATTAGGTCAATGGCATGTGATCATATTAGGTCAATGGCATGTGGCCATTTTAGATCAATAACATATGATCATATTTGGTCAATGGCATGTGGCCATATTATATCAATGACATATGACCATATTAGGTCAATGTCATGTGGCCATATTAGGTCATTGGCATGTGGTCATATTAGGTTATTGACATGTGGTCATATTAGGACAATGATATGTAGTCATATTAGGTTAGTGACATATGGCCACATCAATACAATGACATATGGCCATATTAAGTCAGTGGAATGTGACCATATTAGATCAATGACATATGACCATATTAGGTCAGTGACATATGGCCACATCAAATCAATAACATATGACCATATTAAGTCAATGGCATGTGGCCATATTAAATCATTGACATATGAACATACTAGGTCAATGGCATGTGGCCATATTAGATCAATGACATATGGCCAGATTACGTCAATGACATGTGGTCATATTAGGTCAAAGGCATGTGGCCATAGTAGGCCAATGATGTGTGGACGTATTAGATCAATCTGATCGGATCAGAGCTGTTACTTCCACTATTGGAAGCAACCAGAGAGATGTTGGAGCTGAATGGAGGAGGATATCTCAAATTAGTATATGGAGACATGATTGAGCAGCATCCAGATCTACTTTGAACCAATGCCTTTTTGACTATTTTAACATTATAGGGTCCATTTGATCTGGTAAACGTCCATTGTTTCCATGGTTGTGGTGCACTCTGATCTCAAGAGGACGTGGTGATACACATCCATCTCTACACTTTACCTTATACATTGGAACTCTTTTCTCCTCTCATCATTACTTGGACTCTTATATATATTATTTTATCTGCATATGATTAAATTTTGATGAGTGTTGTTGGTTATTTATGTCTAGCGCGGCAATATGTTTATATTAATTAGTACACAATCCTTCTAATTGTTTTTACCAGCTGCTCTGTTTGTTGCATACAAGCGAGATCTCTATTTGTAGTGCAATATAATAGATCAATGACATGTGCTCAGATAGGGTGAGTGGCATTTGACCATGTCAAGTCAATGATATGTGGTCATCTTAGATCAATGATATGTGGTCATCTTAGATCAATGACATGTGGCCATATTAGGTCATTGACATGTGGTCACATTAGGTAAATGGTATGTGGTCATATAAGGTCAGTGGCATGTAACCATGTAAGGTCAATGTCATATGGCCATATTAGATCAATGACGTGGCCAGGGGCGGACTGACAAATCATGGGGTCCCCGGGCAATAGGGGATCATGGGGCCCCTATGTCCTTGCCCAAACTCAAAAATGCCTATGAAAAAAGGTACCAGGGGCATCTCATGGGGCTTCCTACTGACCCCGAGGGGGGCCCTCGGGCAGTGCCCGAGTTTCCAAATGGTCAGTCCGCCCCTGGACGTGGCTATATTAGGCTAATGACGTGTAGCTGTATAAGATCAATGACTTGGTCATATTAGATCAATGTCATGTGGTCATATTAGGTCAATGACATGTGGCCATGTAAAGTCAATGACATGTGGCTATATTAGGTCAATGAAATTTGGCCATATTAGGTCAATGACACATGGCCATATTAGGTCAATGACACATGGCTATATTAGGTCAATGGCATGTGGCCATATTAAGTCAATGACACATGGCTATATTAGGTCAATGGCATGTGGCCATATTAAGTCAATGACATGTGGCCACATTAGGTCAATGACACATGGCCATATTAGGTCAATGACACGTGGCCATATTAAGTCAATGACATGTGGCCACATTAGGTCAATGACACATGGCCATATTAGGTCAATGGCATGTGGCCATATTAGGTCAATGGCATGTGGCCATATTAGGTCAATGACATGTGGCCATATTAGGTCAATGGCATGTGGCCATATTAGGTCAATGGCATGTGGCCATATTAGGTCAATGACGCGTGGCCATATTAGGTCAATGATGTGGCCAATTAGGCAATGTGGCCATATTAGGTCAATGGGTGGCCATATTAGGTCAATGGCATGTGGCCATATTAGGTCAATGACACATGGCCATATTAGGTCAATGACATGTGGCCATATTAGGTCAATGACGCATGTGGCCACATTAGGTCAATGACATATTAGGTCAATGGCATGTGGCCATATTAGGTCAATGACATATGGCCACATTAGGTCAATGACACGTGGCCATATTAGGTCAATGACATATGGCCACAGTAGGTCAATGACACATGGCCATATTAGGTCAATGACACATGGCCATATTAGGTCAATAACATATGGTCATATTAAGTCAATGACACATGGCCACATTAGGTCAATGACACATGCCCATATAAGGTCAATGGCATGTGGTCATATTAGGTCAATGACACATGGCCATATTAGGTCAATAACATGTGGTCATATTAGGTCAATGACACATGGCCATATTAGGTCAATAACATGTGGTCATATTAAGTCAATGACATGTGGCCACATTAGGTCAATGACACATGGCCATATTAGGTCAATGGCATGTGGCCATATTAGGTCAATGACACATGGCCATATTAGGTCAATAACATGTGGTCATATTAAGCCAATGACATGTGGCCATATTAGGTCAATGGCATGTGGCCACATTAGGTCAATGACATGTGGCCACATTAGGTCAATGACACGTGGCAATATTAGTTCAATGACACGTGGCAATATTAGTTCAATGACACGTGGCAATATTAGTTCAATGGCATGTGGCCACATTAGGTCAATGACACGTGGCCATATTAGGTCAATGACATGTGGCCATATTAGGTCAATGACACGTGGCAATATTAGTTCAATGACACATGGCAATATTAGTTCAATGACACGTTGCAATATTAGTTCAATGGCATGTGGCCATATTAGGTCAATGATGACACAAACATTCCCCTTCCGCTGTGTATGTGCAACTGCAGAGCAGGGAATGCTCCAGGCACTGCTAAATGGGCCAACAGAATGTAGTCATTTGACAGTTTCCAATGGGTGCTGCCAAACTGGGTTCAGACTACGGCTGGGCAAATCCCAGCTCATCCTTCCCTGTAAGCACAGTTTACAAACTCTAAATAACATCCTGCATGTTAAAGTCCAATTCTAAGAGAAGATGCCTCTTTGATTTGTTGGGAGATCCAGATCCAATGAATGGAATGCCATTCTGGACATACAGTAGAGGATAATACCTCCTCTCTTCTTTCCTTCTTCGTCTTTCCTGCCTATTGTGTGCTCTGAGATAGTTTCTTCTTCTTCTCTTTTCTACCACATTAGCGATGGATTTTGTCCTTCTATACACATAGGAGTGTCATATTCCTCCTCATCAACACATGAGAGGTCCCTGGACTTTTAAATGACATGGGTCACACAGCGGCGTTGGGGAGATGTGAAGACGCGCGAGGTGTCTCGGCGTGCCTGTGTGTGATTGTTATCTCTCATGCACATAATGTGCTGTGACTTCGACTCCATGAGATGTGACCTTTGGTTTCACCCACACTGACAGACGCGGCTTAGTTACTCTAAGATCTGCTCATTCATTTCTAAAGGCTGCGATTGGGGTCAGAATTGCACATGTGGTTCCCAATTATAGGGCACCTCTCTTTTTTAGTTTTTCTTTAAACTGTAAAAAATAGAAAAGGCATGCATAGCACATCCTAACCCTAAACTGAAACATCCCCTTCACTCTAACATGTCGGTCTATGGAAGGTGTAGGATACCTTACTTATACAGGACTTATACAGGACTTATATAGCGCCGACAGTTTGCTCAGCGCTTTATATTATGGAGGGAGACAGTACAGTAACAATACAGTTCAATACAAGAGGGATTAGAGGGCCCTGCTCCTTGGAGCTTACAATCTAGGAGGGAGGGGACGGTGGTATAAGAAGTAATTAGCTGTGGGGGATGGAGTGGTAGGAGGAGTAGAGGATTCCAATATTAGATGGGGTCAGGATAGGCTTCCATGAAGAGATAGGTTTTCAGAGTGCGCCTAAAAGTGAGCAGAGTAGGCGATAGCCTGATAGATTGGGGTAGGAAGTTCCAGAGGATGGGTGAAGCCCTTTAGAAATCCTGGAGACGAGCATGGGAGGAGGAGACAAGGGAGCTAGAAAGTAGGAGGTCTTGCGAGGAACGGAGAGTACGGTATGGGTGTTATTTAGAGACAAGGTCGGTGATGTAATTAGGAGCAGTGTTATGAACAGCTTTATATGTCAGTGTTAGTGTTTTGAATTTTTATCCGCTGGGCAATTGGAAGCCAGTGGAGGGATTGGCAGAGAGGGATGGAGGACACTGAGTGGAGGCCAGTGGAGGGATTGGCAGAGAGGGATGGAGAACACTAAGAGAAGGCCAGTGGAGGGATTGGCAGAGAGGGATGGAGGACACTGAGTGGAGGTCAGTGGAGGGATTGGCAGAGGGGGGTGGAGGACACTGAGTGGAGGCCAGTGGAGGGATTGGCAGAGAGGGGTGGAGGACACTGAGTGGAGGCCAGTGGAGGGATTGGCAGAAAGGGGTGGAGGACACTGAGTGGAGGCCAGTGGAGGGATTGGCAGAGAGGGATGGAGGACACTGAGTGGAGGCCAGTGGAGGGATTGGCAGAGAGGGGTGGAGGACACTCAGTGGAGGCCAGTGGAGGGATTGGCAGAGAGGGGTGGCAGATACAGAGGTGAGATACTGTGGCGAGAGTATGCAGGCAGTACCTGGAGGATGAAGGAATTGATACCACTGAATGGCCCCCACGCTTTGGGAACACGACACATTCTATTCCAAATCAAAACATGAAGAAAAATAGATCAAATTTGTGTTGTTCCTCTAAAAAAATGGAAGAAAAGTGACTATTAGACGGTTCAAAAAAATCGCAGTGTTTGTATTCTTCTTTACAAACTCAAACATTTCACTATATAAACTGAGAAATGTTTGAAGATTTTGCTTTCCTTTGAATGACTTCATGAATATTTGGTTGTAGTCGCACTGTTTCTGAGAACTGCTGTACATCTGTGTTGCATGGAGCAGGGGCGGACTGACAACTCATGGGGCCCCCGGGCAATAGGGAATCATGGGCCCCTGTGTCCTTGTCCAAACTCAAAAAAGCCTATGAAAAAGGTACCAGGGGCATCTCATGGGGCCCCCTACTGACCCCGGGCCCTCGGGCAGTGCCTGAGTTTCTAAATGGTCAGTCCGGCCCTGGCATGGAGTCACCCAACTTCTGGCCCCTGTGATCAGGTATTCCAGCCCAGGATAATTGGACGACATTCCACAGTTCTTCTCTATTTCTTGGTTTTGCCTCAGAAACTGCATTTTTGATGTCACCCCACAAGTTTTCTATTGGACTAAGATTCGGGGATTGGGCTGGCCACTCCATAACGCTCGCCTAACCTAAATCCAATAGAACACCTCTGAGATGTCATATTTCAGTCCATCCGACCCGCCAGGTTGCACCTGAGACTGTTCAGGAGCTCAGTGATGCCCTGGTCCATATCTGGGAGGAAATCCCCAGGACCAAGGGTGGACTTACCATTTGGAAACTCAGGCACTGCCTGAAGGCCCGGGGTCAGTAGGGGGCCCAATGAGATGCCCCTGGTACCTTTTTCATAGGCTTTTTTTGAGTTTGGGCAAGGACACAGGGGCCCCATGATCCCCTATTGCCCGGGGGCCCCATGAGTTGTCAGTCCGCCCCTGCCCAGGACACCATTCGTTGTTTTATTAGGAGCCTCCCCCAACGTTGTCAGGCATGCATACAAGCACGTGGGGGCGATACATGAGTTCTGAGGGGCCATACATGACCATTCTGAGTTGCTGCAATGACGTTTCAGCCGAATGGACTCGCCTGCTGCATCATTTTTTTCCTTTGATTTTTGTGGTGTCTTTGAATTCGGTCCTCTGTAGGACGATCATTTTCATTTTCATCAAACGATGGGGAATCCTTACATTCCTAACAAATCCCCCGTCCATATCAGTATAAATATCCAGCAGGAGATTTCTTCCCATTGATTTTTTTTTTTTCTTTTTTTTTTTTTGTGGGTTTTGGGTTTTGTTTTTTTTTTGTTTGGTTTTTTTTTTTTTTTTTTTTGTTTGTTTTGTGTTTTTTTTTTTTTTTTTTTTTTGGTTTTTTTTTTTTTTTTTTTTTTTTTTGGTTTTTTTTTTAATCTGATGGGTTTTCAAAGTCTTCCTTTCATTTGTTTGAGCAGTGTATATATACAGTATATACTATATACTTTTGAGGGGACAAACAAGACTTTCCTTTGGTGATGTTTATTTGCAAAATTGATTTTATTCTTTTTATGCAATGCACGGAAAAAAAAAAAAAAAAAAAAAAAAAACAAAACAAACTTTTTGTGTTTTGATCAGTGTTAGTTTGAAAAAATATTGTTACTGTAGATAAAAAAAAAAGTATATTTTTTATTCTATCGTTTGTCATTTAAAATGACAATAAAAAGATGATTTTTTAATGAAGCATTCCCAAGTTGTTTATGAAGGAAATAAAGTTTTTTTCTTTCAGTTTTGCTATTTTTTAACCCGTTTGTGCCGGCGTTACACATATTTGTGGGATCGGGGAAGTGTACATCCGCACGGGCAATTATGCTGGAAACGCACTTCACGGCGTACTCCCAGCCCAGAGAATCGAGATGTCACCGATTGCTCCAAGCCTCGTGCTAATGATTAGGAGGCGGGAGAAGCATCTCTTGCTCATGTGATCACTGTGGCAGCCTTCGATTGGCTGTCACAATGATCAATCAACAAAACCTGCCCCTGTACTCTGTTTCTCCTGAGAAAAATTATACGTTGTATCCAGGGGCCGGACTGACCATTTGGAAACTCAGGCACTGCCCGAGGGCCCGGGGTCAGTAGGGGGCCCCATGAGATGCCCCTGGTACCTTTTTCATAGGCTTTTTTGAGTTTGGGCAAGGACACAGGGGCCCCATGTTCCCCTATTGAGGGCCCAGGGTCAGTAGGGGCCCCATGAGATGCCCCTGGTACCTGCTTCATTGGCTTTTTTGAGTTTGGGCAAGGACACAGGGGCCCCACGATCTCCTGTTGCCCGGGAGCCCCATGAGTTGTCAGTCCGCCCCTGGTTGTATCCTAGCTAGAGAAGAAATGTAAAAAAATAAAAATAAATAAATGACAATAAATAAAGCTAAAATAAATTGCAGTCAAAAGTCAGGGTGAAAGTTCGATGCAGAGGTCAAAGATTAAAGGTCACTTTTAAAAAAAAAATATATATATATAATTTATATTATTTATTTCAGGTACTTATATAGCGCCATCAATTTACGCAGCACTTTACATATATATTGTACATTCACATCAGTCCCTAACCCTCAAGGGGCGTACAATCTAAGGTCCCTAACTCACATTCATACATACACATACTAGGGCCAATTTAGACAGGAGCCAATTAACCTACCAGCATGTCTTTGGAGTGTGGGAGGAAACCGGAGTACCCAGAGGAAACCCACGCAAGCACAGGGAGAACATGCAAACTCCAGGCAGGTGGTGCCGTGGTTGGAATTCAAACCAATGACACTAGTACTGCCAGGCGGAAGTGCTAACCATTTAGCCACTGTATACTGTGTATACTGTACGTTTCTGCAAAATGCAAAAAACACTACAAAATGCATAGGTGTGAACCAGACCTAAAATATAAATAAATATATATATATATATATATATATATATATATATATATATATATATATTTTTTTTTTTTAAATTAAGGCTTGGTTCACACCTATGCATTTTTTAGGGTTTTGCAAGTAAACATCACCAAAGAAAAAGTCTTGTTTGTCCCCCCAAAATATATATAGTATATATATATATATATATATATATATATATATATATATATATATTTTGTTTTTTTTTTAAATTAAGGCTTGGTTCACACCTATGCATTTTTTAGGGTTTTTTCGCATTTTGCAGAAACGTACTACAGTCCATTTAACATGGTTTCCTAGGGGACATGTTCACATCTATGCATTTTCAGCAGCTGCATTTTTGGCAAGGGTCAGGGACTTTTTTTTTTACCTGAGCAGATTGCAACATGCATAGGTGTGAACCAGGCCTAATTGTTATTGTCCGTGTCTAAACACTTCCCACCAGTCCCAGCATCCCTTTAGATTTTTTCCTGCTTCAAGCTCCCACCTCTATGACTAAGCGCCGGTGGGCAGAGCGAAACGCGTCGGCCGCATGGTTTGAAGATGGTTGAGGCTTCTTCCTACTCTTATCTCACATGGGCTGACCGGTAGAGCGGGGTCTCTTTTACCTACATGCCTGACACTTTCTGGATGAGTTTATTCTGGTGCTGGCACCCCTTTTCCTGGAGATGAAAGGGAACACTTTGCCTTCCCGCTTAGAGATGCATACCAAGATTCTTCTAGATCCCTTTAGGCTCGGTTCAAGGGGCGGACTGACAACTCATAGGGGATCATGGGGCCCCTGTGTCCTTGCCCAAACTCAAAAAGGCCTATGAAAAAGGTACCAGGGGCATCTCATGGGGCCCCCTACTGACCCCGGGCCCTTGGGCAGTGCCCGAGTTTCCAAATGGTCAGTCCGCCCCTGCACGGTTCACACCAGTACAGTGAAACCCAGTACATGTGTGGTTTTTGCAATTTTTTTTTGCTCATTCCCACACATCATGTGTAGGGCAGCCCATCCATTTCTCTGGGCTGTCCTACCTGCAAGAAATCTGCAACCCTTTGCTGGAAAAATACATGCATTTGTTGATGCCTGGGAGTGCCATTAAGGTGTCAGGCATACTAGAAGCTGAAAAAAACAGAAAAAACACGGAATTAAAAACACTCAATATTAGTGTTTTTTGCCGGCATTTTTGTGCCAGCGTGTTTCCGGCATTTAGCGATGTGTAATGGTTGTTAAGGAGCAGGCGGTCATCTGCGCCCTTAGCAACCAAAGACTCATCAGCTGTCAACTGGATTCCCTGCTGACAGCTGAATGTAAACAAAAGAATTACCAGCAATTACAACTTTAGAAAAAAAAAACAGCATGGAGCCCCCCCCCAATCCCTACCAGACCTTTTGAGTATAGAATGGATTTTAAGGGGATGCCAATGTTTATTTTTTTTTAAATGGCATTGGATTCCCGCAAATTTGATACCAGACCCTTAGGTCTGATATGGATTTTGAGGGGAACCCCATGACAACATTTGTTTAAAAATGGTAAGCCCCCAAATTCATACCAGACCCTTATCCAAGCAAGCAGCTTGGCAGGCAAGGATATGAGGGGAACGAGCAAATGCACCTTGTCCCCATGTTGATGGGTTCAAAGGCCTCTTCCCCACAAACCTGGGTGGTGATTATGAGGGTCTGTGGGTAAGGGGGCTTATTGGAGACTGGAAGCTCCATTTAACAAAGGGGCAGCATGGTTTTGCTGGCGTTTTCCATTTTTGTGCCAGCGTGTTTCCGGCGTTTAGCGTGTGTATAACAGTTGTTAAGGAGCAGGCGGTCATCCGCGTCCTTAGCAACCAATGACTCATCAGCTGTCAACAACAGGATTCCCTGCTGACAGCTGAATGTAAACAAAAGAATTGCCAGCAATTACAACTTTAGAAAAAAAAACAGCCTGGAGGTCCTTCCCTCCCTCCCCCTCCCCAATCCCTACCAGACCCTTTAAGTATGGAATGGATTTTAAGGGGATGCCAAAGTTTTTTTTTTTTTTTTTTTAAATGGCATTTAGTTCCCCCAAATTCCATACCAGACCTTTAGGTTTGATATGGATTTTGAGGGACACCCCATGCCAACATTTTTAAAAAAAATGGTATTCTCCCCCAAATCGATACCAGACCCTTATCCAAGCATGCAGCCTGGCAGGCAAGGATATGGGGGGGACGAGCAAGTGCACCTTGTCCCCATGTTGATTGGTTCAAGGGCCTCTTCCCCACAACCCTGGATAGTGGTTTTGAGGGTCTGTGGGTGGGGGGGCTTATCAGAAACTGGAAGCCCCATTTAACAAGGAGGCCCCGAGATACTGCCCCCCATGTAATGAATATGGGGTACTGTTGCTAGGAGCATTTTTTTAATCAAGTGTGAATGAAGTCTCAGAATTAAGAATGGCCCCCACACTCAGAATTAAGAATGGCCCCCACACTCAGAATTAAGAATGGCCCCCACACTCAGAATGAAGAATGGCCCCCACACTCAGAATTAAAGAATGGCCCCCACACTCAGAATTAAGAATGGCCTCCACACTCAGAATTAAGAATGGCCCCCACACTCAGAATTAAGAATGACACCCACACTCAGAATTAAGAATGGCCCCCCCACACTCAGAATTAAGAATGACACCCCACACTCAGAATTAAGAATGGCCCCCACACTCAGAATTAAGAATGGCCCCCACGCTCAGAATTAAGAATGACACCCACACTCAGAATTAAGAATGGCACCCACATCAGAATTAAGAATGGCCCCCACACTCAGAATTAAAAATGGCCCCCCACACTCAGAATTAAGAATGGCCCCCACACTCAGAACTAAGAATGGCCCCCACACTCAGAATTAAGAATGGCCCCACACTCAGAATTAAGAATAAGGCCCCCACACTCAGAACTAAGAATGACACCCACACTCAGAATTAAGAATGACACCCACACTCAGAATTAAGAATGGCCCCCACACTCAGAACTAAGAATGGCACCCACACTCAGAATTAAGAATGGCCCCCACACTCAGAATTAAGACTGGCTCTTACACTCAGAATTAAGAATGGCCCCCACACTCAGAATGAGGAATGTCACCCACACCGGCTGCGAATGCACCCTTAATGCACATGCATTCATGTGCTTTGCATTAATTCAGGCCATTCAAATAAGTGGGTTAGCAAAGCACCAAAAATGCTCCCCAAAAACACACATGCACCATTTTTTGGCATTACAGCACATCATAAGGTTCCTTGCACAGTGGTGTGCCTTTGTGTGTTGGGGTGTCATTGGAAATGCAGGGCACAGGAATGTGCTAACGCACCTAATGCACATTGTGGTTATGCAGCAACAGCAAAAAAAAGAATGTTTAACCCTTTAACCTCTAACATGGCCATGGCCAAAATTTGGTGTTGTAAGCCCATTCATTTGAATTGGGTACCTTAAAGCGTTACTTCACCCAAAAGGGGACAGTTCACATTTCTGCCTCCCCCTCCTCTCCCACGTTTAGACATATATATGTTTTTTGGGGGAATCAGGTAGCTAGTTTTGACAACTACCTGCTCCCACTTTTACCCGGATCGCCTAAGCCATCCAAGCACAGGTCCCTACCTCCCTTTGCCCACAGCCTACTGTGACACATCACAGGTCCCAGGAGGCTGTGGTACCATTCACAAAGTGCAGCGCGACTCGTACGTATCTGTAGTGGGAAGCTGGCTGTGAAGTCACAAGGACTCTAAACATGGTGGTGCCGGGGATCCGAAGACTGGAAAATAAAACAGCCTGGGTGAGGTTATGCTGGATCCCTGGACAGGTCAGTGTCCTTTTATTAAAAGTCAGCAGCTACAGCACTTGTAGCTGCTGTCTTCTTCATTTTTGATTAAAATAATAATAATGAAAAAAAAAATAAAAAAAAAAAATATATATATATATATATATATACAGTTGCAAGAAAAAGTATGTGAACCCATTGGGATTCCGTGGACTTTTGCATGAATTGGGCATAAAATGTGCTCTGAACGTCATCTAAGTCACAACAATAGAAGAACACAGTCTGCTGAACATAATACTACACAAACATTAGATGTTGCCATGGTTTAATTGCACATAACATGTAAACATACACAGTGCAGGGAGGAAAAAGTATGTGAACCTTTGGACTTAATAACTGGTTGACCCTCCTTTGGTAGCAATAACCTCAACCCAACATTTCCTGTAGTTGCAGATCAGACCTGCACAACGATCTGGAGTCATTTTGGACCACTCCTCTTCACAAAAATGTTTCAGTGTAGCAATATTCTTGGGATGTCTGGTGTGAATCGCTCTCTTAAGGTCATGCCACAGCATTTCAGTCGGGTTGAGGTCAGGACTCTGACTGGGCCACTCCAAAAGGCGTATTCTGTGCTGTTGCAGCCATTATTTTGTTGAATTACTTGTATGCTTTGGGTCATTGTCCTGTTGCATCACCCATCCTCTGCGGAGCTTCAGTTGGCGGACAGATGGTCGTACGTTTTCCTGCAAAATGTCTTGATAAACTCTGGAATTCATTTTCCCATCAATGGCAACAATCCGTCCAGGCCCTGAGGCAGCAAAGCAGCCCCAAACCATGAGGCTCCCTCCGCCATGTTTTACAGTGGGGATGAGGTTTTGATGTTGGTGTGCTGTACCTTTTTTTCTCCACACATAGTGTTGTGTGTTCTTCCCAAACAACTCAATCTTGGTTTCATCTGTCCACAGTATATTCTGCCAGTAGTGCTGTGGAACATCCAGGTGCTCTTTTGCAAACTTCAAACGTGCTGCAATCTTCTTTTTGGACAGCAATGGCTTCCTCCGTGGTGTCCTCCCATGTACTCCATTCTTGTTTAATGTTTTCCTTATTGTAGATGTGTCAACAAAAATGTTAGCATGTGCCAGAGATTTCTGTAGGTCTTTAGCTGACACTCTGGGATTCTTCTTTACCTCATGCAGCATTCTGCGCTGTGCTCTTGCAATCATTTTTACAGGACGACCAGGCCTAGGGAGAGTAGCAACAGTGCTAAACTTTCTCCATTTGTAGACAGTCTGTCTTACCGTGGACACATGAACATCAAGGCTTTTGGAGATACTTTTGTAACCCTTTCCAGCTTCATGCAAGTCAACAATTCTTGATCGTAGGTCTTCTGAGAGCTCTTTTCTGCGAGGCATGGTTCACATCAGACAGTGCTTCTTGAAACCAGTAAACCCAAAACAGGTGTGTGTTTTTTAAGGGCAGGACGGCTGTCAGCAACACATCCAATATCATCACACTGATTGGAGTCAAGGTTGGCTCACTCCTGGCTCCAATTAGCTCTGGGAGAAGTCATTAAGCTAGGGCCTCACATACTTTTTCCTCCCTGCACTGTGAATGTTTACATGTTATGTGCAATTAAACCATGGCAACATCTAATGTTTGTGTAGTATTATGTTCAGCAGACTGTGTTCTTCTATTGTTGTGACTTAGATGATGTTCAGAGCACATTTTATGCCCAATTCATGCAAAACTCCACGTAATCTCAAGAGGTTCACATACTTTTTCTTGCAACTGTATATATATATATATATATATATAGATAGATAGATAGATAGATAGATAGATAGATAGATAGATAATAATAGATAGATAGACACTGCTGCTGTCTTTAAATTTTTTATTATAATATATATATATAATTTTTGTTTTATTTAGTTTAATTAAAAAAATAAAAGACAGCTTATATATATACACAGAGAGAGAGAGAGAGAGAGAGAGAGAGAGAGAGAGAGAGAAAAGTATCTATCTATCTATCTATCTATCTATCTATCTATCTATCTATCTATCTATCTATATATTGTGCTACAGGGATCATGTGCTACCCAGAATCATGCAGATAGGAGGAGAGATCAGGGTAACAGAGAGACGAGCATGCTTTTATATATATATATATATACACTCTCTCACTGTGTATACTCTCACAGTGTATTATCTATGTACTCCGTGTGTATTCTCACAGTGAGAGCACATATATATATATATATATATATATAGTATAAACATACTCATTTTTCTGTCACCCTGATCTCTCCTCCTATCTGCATGATTCTGGTTGGCACATGATCCCTAGATGGCTCCTTGTGCCTTATTATAATAAAAGAAAGCTGGTAGGTTAACTGTCTCCTGTCTATTTTGTCCTAGTATGTGTATGTATATGTGAGTTAGGGACCTTAGATTGTACACTCCCCTTGAGGGTTAGGGACCTTGATTGTACGTGTGCTCCCTTGATATAGGGACCTTATGATTTGTACGCCCCTTGATGGTTAGGGACCTTAGAGCTTGTACACCCCTTGAGGGTTAGGGACCTTAGATTGTACGCCCCTTGAGGGTTAGGGACTGATGTGAATGTAATATATATATATATATATATATATATATATATATATATATATGTAAATATATAAAACGCTGCGTAAATTGATGGCACTATATAAATACTTGAAATAAATAAAATAATAAAATGAAGAACAGCTCCATGAGATTTGAAAGGATACAAAAGGGTGACTGTCTGCTGTATCTGCAAACAATATGTAACAATATAAAACAAGTACAAACCATATGTTGCAAGTTTTATACATTGTTCATAAAAACAAAAAAAAAAACAAAAACAGATTTCTTTCTGTGTTGTATAACAATTCCCATAACTCATCCTCTGTAAATAAACTGTAAACAGACCAGCATAGACAGCGATGTCACTTCTAATATTTTTATAAATGGCTGCCCTTAGTTGCCAGGACAACCTGTTCCTAAAAGCGCTCACAAGAGCGCGTCGCTTCGCCCAAAAAAGAAAAAAAAAAGTCTAATTTGACATCAGGACGGTTTAAAAGGTTAAAAAAAAGCTCTGTTTTCTTTTACACAATTAAGATAAAACCTCTATATGAAGCGACGCGGCCCGCAGTCTTGCGCTTATTTGATCCATCGCATTAACTCTAAACACACATTATTATTATGTGCTTTGATTAGAGTTTATGCCCTTAGGCAATATAGAGGGTACTCACCACTCAACGATGTGTTTTTTATTTATTTTAATGGCTGCATTTTTTTTTTTATTCCTCATTGTTCGCGGACGATCCGCCGCACTTCAGCTAAATGTCACCCACGTAATTGCACTCAGGGCTGTCAATCAAAATCTTTTTTTTTTTTTTTGTGACGATCTCTCATTGTTCACACCAGCGCTTCATGTTTGTTATCACTTACACGTCTTTCATGGCGAAGCTAAAAGCGCTATTTTGACAGGCAGAAGTGTGTTATTTTATGCCCCCGGGCCTCTGCACCACTAAGGTTGAAAAGAGTTTTTTTTTTTTATTTTTCCTTCACTTTTCAAAAGGCTATTTACCTCTAAATCATCAATTGCTGTATTTTGTTTCAGGCGATCTACACGTTTGCTCTTTTACGCTCTCTGTTTCTGAGAATCTCTTTAATCGCCAACAATTCAGTGTCAACGGTGGACAAGGGAAGATTCGCAGATGTAATGGCGCACTTGGCTGTGGTAGATTCAGAGGCAGTTACCACACAGATTGCAACAATTACACTTCTTTTTCTTTTCCTCGTGTAAATATGATCTACATATTGTGTTTTTATATCAGTATTTATGTATTTCGTATATGTATTATGTATATGTCTCTCTCTGTGTGTGTATGTATGTATGTACAGTGGGGATCGAAAGTTTGGGCACCCCAGCTAAAAATTTGTATTAATGTGCCATAAAGAAGCCAAGGAAAGATGGAAAAATCTCCAAAAGGCATCAAATTACAGATTAGACATTCTTATAATATGTCAACAAAAGTTAGATTTTATTTCCATCATTTACACTTTCAAAATAACAGAAAACAAAAAAATGGCGTCTGCAAAAGTTTGGGCACCCTGCAGAATGTATAGCATGCACTGCCCCCTTTGCCAAGCTGCCAGTGTCATGGATTGTTCTCAATCATCATCTGGGAAGACCAGGTGATGTCAATCTCAAAGGTTTTAAATGCCCAGACTCATCTGACCTTGCCCCAACAATCAGCACCATGGGTTCTTCTAAGCAGTTGTCTAGAAAACTGAAACTGAAAATAGTTGACGCTCACAAAGCTGGAGAAGGCTATAAGAAGATAGCAAAGCGTTTTCAGATGTCAATATCCTCTGTTTGGAATGTAATTAAGAAATGGCAGTCATCAGGAACAGTGGAAGGTAAAGCAAGATCTGGAAGACCAAGAAAAATATCAGACAGAACAGCTCACAGGATTGTGAGAAAAACAATTCAAAACCCACGTTTGACTGCATGATCCCTCCAGAAAGATCTGGCAGACACTGGAGTTGTGGTACACTATTCCACTATAAAGAGATACTTGTACAAATATGGTCTTCATGGAAGAGTCATCAGAAGAAAACCTCTTCTACGTCCTCACCACCACAAAAATCATCTTTTGAACTTTGCAAATGAACATATAGACAAGCCGGATGCATTTTGGAAACAAGTTCTGTGGACCGATGAGGTTAAAATTGAACTTTTTGGCCAGAATCAGCAAAGGTACGTTTGGAGAAGAAGGGGCACAGAATTGAATGAAAAGAACCTCTGTCCAACTGTTAAGCATGGGGTTGGATCAATCATGCTTTGGGGTTGTGTTGCAGCCAGTGGCACAGGGAACATCTCACGAGTAGAAGGAAAAATGGATTCAATAAAATTTCAGCAAATTTTGGATGGTAACTTGATGCCATCTGTGAAAAAGCTGAAGTTAAAGAGAGGATGGCTTCTACAAATGGATAATGATCCTAAACACACCTCGAAATCCACAGGGGATTACATCAAGAGGTGTAAACTGAAGGTTTTGCCATGGCCTTCACAATCTCCTGACCTCAACATAATTGAAAATCTATTGGTAGACCTTAAAAGAGCAGTGCGTGACAGACAGCCCAGAAATCTCAAAGAACTGGAAGACTTTTGTAAGGAAGAATGGGCAAAGATACCTCAAACAAGAATTGAAAGACTCTTGGCTGGCTACAAAAAGCATTTACAAGCTGTGATACTTGCCAAAGGGGGCAGAACAAGATATTAACTCTGCAGGGTGCCCAAACTTTTGCAGATGCCATTTTTTTGTTTTCTGTTATTTTGAAAGTGTAAATGATGGAAATAAAATCTAACTTTTGTTGACATATTATAAGAATGTCTAATCTGTAATTTGATGCCTTTTGGAGATTTTTCCATCTTTCCTTGGCTTCTTTATGCACATTAATACAAATTTTTAGCTGGGGTGCCCAAACTTTCGATCCCCACTGTATATAATATATATATATATATATATATATACCAAATTACTACATAGAGGGATAGCAGGTGAAGCTGAGCTGCCAAATCACTGAAGGGAAGGGGATCAGGGGAAACTGAGCTGCCAAGTTACTGCTGAGAGAGGGAGCAGGTGAAGCTGACTTGCAAAGTCAATGCAGGGAAGGGGAGCAGGGAGTGCTAAACTGCCAAGTCACTGCAGAGAGGAGGAACAGGAGAAGCTGAGCTGCCAAGTCATTGTTAGGAGGGAAGCTGAGCTGTGTCATTGTTAGGAGCAGGGGCGGACTGACCATTTTGAAACTCAGGCACTGCTTGAGGGCCCGGGGTCAGTAGAGGGCCCCATGAGATGCCCCTGGTACCTTTTTCATAGGCTTTTTTGAGTTTGGGCAAGGACACAGGGGCCCCTTGATCCCCTATTGCCCGGGGGCCCCATGAGTTGTCAGTCTGCCCCTGGTTAGGAGGTAAGCTGAGCTGCCAAGTCATTGTTAGGAGGGAAGCTGAGCTGTCAAGTCACTGCTGAGAGGGTGAGCAGGTGAAGCTGAGTTGCCAAGTCATTGCAGGGAGAGGGAGCAGGAGAAGGTGAGCTGCATGTCACTGCAGGGAGGAGGAACAAGTGAAGGTGAGCTGCCAAGTCATTGTTGGGAGGGGGGGGGGGACTGAGCTGCCAAGTCACTGCTGAGAGGGATAGCAGGTGAAGCTGAGATGCCGAGTTGGGAAGGAGGGGAGCTGAGCTGCCAAGTCACTGCATAGAAGAATAGCAGGTGAAGCTGAGCTGCCAAGTCATTGCTGGGAACAGGCACAGGGGAAACTGAGCTACGAAGTCACTGCAGGGAGGGGGGAGCAAGAGAAGCTGAGCTGCATGTCACTGCAGGGAGGAGGAGCAGGTGACGGTGAGCTGCCAAGTCATTGTTGGGAAGGAGGGAGGCTGAGCTGCCAAGTCACTGCAAAGAGGGATAGCAGGTGAAGCTGAGCTGCCAAGTCATTGCTGGGAACAGGCACAGGGGAAACTGAGCTATGAAGTCACTGCAGGGAGGGGGAGCAAGAGAAGCTGAGCTGCATGTCACTGCAGGGAGGAGGAGCAGGTGACGGTGAGCTGCCAAGTTATTGTTGGGAAGGAGGGGGGTTGAGCTGCCAAGTCACTGCAAAGAGGGATAGCTGGTGAAGCTGAGATGCAAAGTAACTGCAGGGAAGGGGAGGAGGGGAAACTGAGCTACCAAGTCACTGCAGGGAGGGGGCGCAGGGGAGCTAAGCTGCCATGTTATGGCTGGGAGGGGGAGCAGGAGTAGTTAAGCTGTCAAGTCTCTTATTCAGAATAGAGCAGGGAAAGATAAAATTTCACCATAAATCCCCCCAAAAATAAGCAGCACTAGAACAGTGAACGTGTGAGTGTGAAGGTCACTGTGCCAGAAAGAAGGGGAGCATAGAACCAACATTTATTTATTTGTATATTATTATTATTATTATTATTATTATTATTAATAATAATATTATTTGTATTATTTTTATTTTAAAGACCTTATTTTTTCCCCAAACTGGACTTCAATAACTCTGTGATCTCTGACACATTACTTCACATGCCTGTTCTTCATTTAAAAAATATATAGCTGAGGCTAGGCCCTCTTTAAGTAAGGATGCCGATTGCTCCACCAGAGAGAGAGCCTACAAACCTGAACCTAAAACAGACAGCCCCCCCTAGTGTATGGATATCAGCATTGATAGTTATTGGTTTTTTTTTCCCTAGAGATAACTTTCACATCCTGAATGAAATTAGCATTTCAGTGCTAATGATTTCCCTTCAATAGTTCCATCACGGATCAACATTTCTCAGGTAGGAGTCGATTTCACAAACTTGTCACCTCGGAACAAAGGATCTGAAATATCTGTGATAGACTTTGCCATCTCATCTTCATTACAGATCCATTCTTGTGTTATGTTTTTAATCACATCTCACCGCAGGAGCGCCGAGCTCATTAGAGGATCACAGCGTACTGCGGGGATTTCAAAGAGGGTGACTGATGCCCCATACAAGATGGAGGAGGCCACAGCAATGCACGATGGGTCGCCCAGCCTTTTGTTATGTTCATTAATGTTCCCATCAAGCTGTGTTTACTTTATCAAGATAAATCTCATTTAAATATGGATACATTGTTTTTTTATTTCTCTGTGTTTCTCTGTATCCCCCCGCACTGCGCATGCCGTTAAAGGCATGTCATTGGCTCTGCTGTCTGAACAATCTTTTTTAAAGCTCAGATTTTAGGCTCACAGATTTAATTCATTCTCTGTATTTACATGAAATACACGGATAATAATTTTTTTTATTTTTAGAATTTTGTTTTTTAAATGTGCATTTATTTTTTATTTTCATTTATTATTATTTTTGTTTTAATTCATTTATTTTAAAACAAGTTTTATATTTATGAATTATTATTATTATTATTTCTATTATTATTATTATTCAGCATGAATAGATGCTTTTTATTTTTTATTTCCTAAAATAGGTCATTTTGTATTTTTTTTTTTTTAATGTTATTTTATTCAATAATATTAATGATGATGACAATTATTATTATTATTATGATCATCGTTATCATACAGGGTTTATACAGCACCAACAGGTTGCACTGATGATCATTTTTTATTTTGATATTTTTTTATTTGCTAAAATATGTAATTTTGTACTTGAATTTTCTTTTTAATTTTAATGTTAAATAATAATAATAATAATTATTATTATTATTATTATTATTATTATTATTCAGCATCAACAGGTTGCATAGATGTTTTTTATTTTCTAAAATAGGTAATTTTGTATTTTTATTTTCTTTTTAAATGTGCATTTATTTTTTATTTTCATTTATTATTATTTTTGTTTTAATTCATTAATTTTAAAACAAGTTTTATATTTATAAATTATTATTATTATTTTCTATTATTATTATTATTATTATTCAGCATCAATAGATGCTTTTTATTTTTTATTTCCTAAAATAGGTCATTTTGTTTTTTTTCTTTTAATGTTAATTTTATTCAATAATATTAATGACGTTTATTATTATTATTATTATTATTATGATCATCGTTATCACTTATATAATAATAATAATAATAGTTTTTATTTTTGTTATTATTTTAGTATTATTATAATTATTATTATAAATAAAAAAAAGAAAATTAAAGTAAACTTTACAAAAAAACACATTTTCAAAAATATATTAAAAAAATAAAATAAAAAAGACAATCAGTGCAACCTGTTGGTGCTGTATAAACCCTGTCTGATGACGATAATAATAATAATAAATAATAATAATAATAATAAGAAGAAGATAATAATATTAATTTTTGTTATTATTTTAGTATTATTATAATTATTATATAATTATTATTATAAATAAAAAAAGAAAATTAAAGTAAACTTTACAAAAAAAACACATTTGCAAAAATATATTAAAAAAATCAAATAAAAAAGACAATCAGTGCAACCTGTTGGTGCTGTATAAACCTGTCTGATGACGATAATAATAATAATCATAATAATAATTTTTGTTATTATTTTAGTATTATTATAATTATTATATAATAATTATTATAAATAAAAAAAGAAAATTAAAGTAAACTTTACAAAAAAATTTAATTCACTGGGCGACTGGAAACCATTGGCAGGATTGGAAGGAAGGGGGTGGCAAACATGGAGTGTTAGGGACGGTATTTTATTACAGTAGTACATGGAAAACAGGAAGGTGGGTGGAGGGAGTACTAGATACCCCCAAAGGCTTCTACACAGAGCAAAGCTTCTGGTCTTCTGTATATCTTTATAACGGTCAGGTCCCACTCTCAGGGCAATACTGGCTCGACACCTAAACTTCTGATTGGACGTTAGATCTTCCACTGTTATCTCACTCCTAGTATTCAACGCAGAATAGAATGGACAAATTTTTGTGTTTCTTTCCCATGAAGTCGGTCACTCACCACCTTTATTGTTGGGTGTAAACTACAGTTTTCTTGAGCTAGGTCGATGTACAACTTTATGGCAGCCAGTATCTTCAAGGGTTCCTCCCAGAAAAGGAGATTCTTCCAGCACTCCAAATCCCTAAACCCTAGGACCTGGGAACACGACTGGTCCTACACCTGCATTAAAAGTACAGGTGTCAGAGCCTGGGCCTTCTGCGGTGAGAGGCAATGTTTCTTCTCACTGAGCCACCTGGAATGCTGGCCAGTTGGGCCAAAAGTTTTGGGACCTTTCCAGATTTCTGCTCAGATCAACCCAGTCACCTTTCGTTTAAAACTTCCTAACAGTATGAAGATTCACCCTGTTTTTCATGTATCACTTTTCAAACCATTTCATGAAAATCCTTTCTCTGGAAGATTTCTTCTGCCTCCTCCACCTGTTGAGGTACAGGGTGAAGAAGAATATGTGGTGGAGAAGATTCTTGACTCTAGGATGTTTAGAGGAAAATTGCAATATCTTGTCCAATGGGAAGGATATAGGCAAGAGGAAAATTCTTGGGAGCCTGAGGAAAATGTTCATGCTCCTAGACTAACCAGAGAATTCCACCAGAGGTTTCCCCACAAGCCTGGTCCTAAGACGTCCAGGGGATGTCCTGTGAGGAGGGGAGTACTGTCAGAGCCTGGGATTGAACCTGGGCCTTCTACAGTGAGAGACAATGTTTCTTCTCACTGAGCCACCTGGAATGCTGGACATCTCCCTTGACAATTCTTTGGATGATCCTGCCTTTGCCCTGTTTTTGTCTTGAACCTTGAACTCCTTGCTCCTCCCATGAACGTCCTATAAAAGCCATGTTCATACACTTCCTCCTTGCCAGATTATTGTGCCTTCCCAGCCAATATTCCTCTTACCGGTCCTGCTGCTGTCTACATCTTCGTTACCGACCTTTGGCTTGCTACTGACTACGATTCTGCCTCATCCTATCTACTACCATTTGTGACCGACCCTTGGCTTGTGACTGACTCCGCTTCTGTTTGATCCCTAATCTGTTTGATCCACTTTTGGTTTCCAGCTTGTTCATTCCCTGGTGGGGTGATCCTGAGATCTGCGACCTGGTATTAGCACGCAGCCAAATCCATCTCCACCACTAGGAGCTCTGGGGAAAACCGGTTAATACTTAGACTCCGCCCCTCAGGTGAGCCTGCATCATTCCCAGGGTGACCCACTGGTGTACCTATAATGCTGGTTTCAGGTAAGCCTTACACTGCTGTAGCAACTGGTCTCTGAACCTGACCCAGACCGTGACAACAGGAACTTGGTGGACATCCCATTCCAAAACCATGAGCATGAATGCTGGCCCTCTCTTTGTGGTTATAACAGGCTCTATCCTTTGGGGCAAGACTTTTCACAATATTTTGAAGTGTGTCTTTGAGATATCGGGCCCATATTTGGAATGCAGGAGGTCCTTCCAGCATGCCTAAACCCTAAGGCCTGGAAACAAGACAAGTGTTACACTTGCATTCCATTTATGCAATATTCTTCCTGCACTCCAAATCCCTAAACCCTAGGATCTGGGAACACAACTGGTCCTACACCTGCATTAAAAGTACTGGAACTTGTTGGACATCCCATTCCAAAACCACGGGCATGAATGTTGGCCCTCTCTTTGTGGTTATAACAGGCTCTATCCTTTGGGGCAAGACTTTTCACAATATTTTGATGTGTGTCTTTGAGATATCGGGCCCATATGTGGAATGCAGGAGGTCCTTCCAGCATCCCTAAGCCCTAAGGCCTGGAAACAAGACAAGTGTTACACTTGCATTCCATTTATATATGAACTTGCTGGACACCCTAGCCCAAAACCTTGATGGCCATAGCAACCTCCACTTTTCTGAGAATGCTTTCCACAGGATTTTGGAATATGTCTGTGGGAGGTTGTGCTTGTCCACCCCATTTCTGAGGTCAGATACTGATGTTGGATGAGAAGACCTGGCTCAAATCTGGAGTTCCAATTCATCCCAGTGGTGTTTGATAAGCCAGGTTGGTGCTTTGTGTTGGCCACTCAAGTTCCTCCACACCAAGCTGGTCAAACCTTTTCATGAAGGAACAGAAATGGATCTTCCCCAAACTCTTGTCCCAAAGTCTTCGTATGCTGTAGTATTCACAAAAACTTTCCTGAACAAACTTTTGGCCATAAGGAATCGCTGCGATAGTCAGGTGCCCACAACAATCTGGCCATCTACTGTACATTCACCATGTTCCATGTCTTTTATAGACACGAAAAACGAAAGACAAAAGAGCAAATTTGTCATCAAGGTAGAGAAGTTCTGCGCAGTCACTTACAGCAAGCAGTTGTTTGCCTTTTGCCGTGTCTGAGCCTGCACAGCTGGTATAATAAATCATTAATGATAATAAAGTCATTTAACCCTGCGGGCACATTTCGTGGAGAGACGTGTCATATGTCATTAGCAGCAACGAGACAACCATGAGAGGCTACAAAGGACCGCACTGGTGCCGAAAGAGGGCAATCAGTTACACGCATTTCTACCGCGACACAATCAGGGTCCAGATCTCAAATGAAAACCTGTTATGGCTTTCTGGAAACATAACAATGAAATATGATCACCCCGGCTAGGTAAAGATTTATGTTGTATGATCACAAGGGGCACCACCGGGACCTCTAATTGTTGGCTATATAAAGCCTGTCATCCATTATGTATATAAAGACCTTCTCCGGACCGCGACAGAGAGATTATAGGAAGATAATTTGTGTCTTTTTGTTTGTTTTTTTAAAATTTGTATTTATTTTCTAAGACAAGAAATAGGCAAAGTAATGCCTGGTCAGAAAGAAGCATGGTCAGGCATAAACCTACAAAACCGACATAAAAGATATCTGCAGGTTACAACCGTAGAATGCCTAGGCCAGGGGAAGGCAATCTGCGGCTCTCTAGCTGTTGTGGAACTACATTTCCCATGAGGCATTGCAAAGATTACAAAACAATTACAGCTATGACTTGCAGAGGCATGATGGAACTTGTAGTCCTGCGTCTCTCAGGTTGCCTACCCCTGGCCTAGACGATATGCAGAAAGGCTGATCAGAGTGCCTGCCAGCAAATATTTACAGATGTCATATCCCGACCTATTGGTCGTATAATAACAGAAACATGGATGATGGGAGAACGCCTAACTGAAGGACTAGTAGTTCCAGCCAAGACACCTCAGCAAAGGTTACCTCCTTACTGGTGCACCAGCATTCTAGACTTCATATGTATGATGGCATAGACTCTACAAGAGTACTGACATCAGAAGTAGGATTCCAAAAACACAAATGCTCTCAGGATGGTGGATCCGATCCATGAGATAGTAAGGAGGGGTCAAGTCCAGAAAGTTTGAGAGATTGGCCCTTGCATACCATTTTTTTGACTTGGAAAGTGGTAATCAGTTACGGGGAAAAAAGTGCTCTATCCACTTGAAGATCCATTAACATACATTTACATGCTTCAAGTGGTATATCACTTTTTTTGTACAGCGGCCTGCTCTTTTTCGTAAAAGCCATCCAAGCGGTTAATTAGCCATTGGATGGCTTTTACAGGTGGCAGGCTTGAGACCCTGGAAGTGAAGCCACTGGAGATCCTGGAACTGAAGCCATTGGAGATACCAGAACTGAAGCCACTGGAGATCCCGAAACTGAAGCCACTGGAGATCCTGGAACTGAAGCCATTGGAGATACCAGAACTGAAGCCACTGGAGATCCTGGAAATGAAGCCACTGGAGATCCCGGAACTGAAGCCACTAGAGATCCTGGAACTGAAACCACTGGAGATCTCAGAACTGAAGCCACTGGAGAAATCCAGAACTGAAGGCACTGGAGAAATCCAGAACTGAAGGCACTGGAGAAATCCGGAACTGAAACCACTGGAGATCCCGGAACTGAAGCCACTGGAGATCCCGGAACTGAAGCCACTGGAGATCCCGGAACTGAAGCCACTGGAGATCCCGGAACTGAAGCCACTGGAAATCCCGGAACTGAAGCCACTGGAGATCCCGGAACTGAAGCCACTGGACCAGGGGTGGACTGACCATTTGGAAACTCTGCCCGAGGGCCCGGGGTCAGTAGGGGGCCCCATGAGATTCCCCTGGTACCTTTTTTCATAGGATTTTTTGAGTTTGTGCAAGGACACAGGGGCCCCATGATCCCCTATTGCCCGGGGGCCCCATGAGTTGTCAGTCCGCCCCTGCACTGGACATCCCAGAACTGAAGCCACTGGAGATCTCAGAACTGAAGCCACTGGAGAAATCCGGAACTGAAGCCACTGGAGAAATCCGGAGCTGAAGCCACTGGAGATCCCGGAGCTGAAGCCACTGGAGATCCCGGAGCTGAAGCCACTGGAGATCCCGGAATTGAACCCAACAGTTCCAAGGGCTTACCACGGAGTCATCAGAGGACCAGTAAGGTATCTGATGACCTCTATAATACAGGAAACCAGAAGCAACAAGTACTATTGTCACTACCAATTTCTATGGAAGTAAACAGTGCTATTTTTGAAATGGGAAAGCATCCAATCACACTGATCTTGGTGTGGGCAGAGGAGCGGTGTGGGGTCTAATAGACACCAGATCTCTTCATAAAGAGTACCTGTCACTGCATATTGTTGTCTTAAGGGATGTTTACATTCCTTGCGACGACAGGAATGAAAGAAACAGTGAAAAAAAAATCTATAAAAATAAATAATAAATTATTTTATATTTTTTAACCCCTTGCCTACCGGGCACTTTTACCTCCTTCCTGCCCAGGCCAATTTTCAGTTTTCAGCGCTCTCACGCTTTGACAATTGCACGGTCATGCAACATTGTACTCATATGACATGTTTATAATTTTTTTAAAGACATAAAGTTTTCTTTTAGTGGTATTTAATCACCTCTGTTTTTTTTTTTTTTTATTTTGCTAAGTAAACCAAAAACAACTGAAAATTTTGAAAAAAAAAAACACTTTTTTCTTCGTTTCTGTTATAAAATTTTTTAAATAAGTCATTTTTCTCCTTTACTGATGTGCGCTAATGAGGCTGCAGCGATGGGCACTGATAGGCTGCACTGATGGGCCCCCACAATGAACACCTGAGAATATCTTCCTTACATCCTTTTTTTTTTTTTTTCCCACGAATTGAGATTTCTTTTGGTGGTATTTGATGCCTGTGCACTTTTTATTTTTTGCGCTCTAAGCAAAAAAAGACAAACAATTTTGAGAAAAGAACAATATTCTGGACTTTTTTGCTATTAAACATGTCCAGTAAAAAAAATGTAAAAAATCAAATTTCGTCATAAATTTAGGCCAAAATGTATTCTGCTCCGTGTCTTTGCTAAAAAAAAAAAAATCTCAATACGTGTAAATTAATTGGTTTACATGACAGTTATAGCGTTTACAAATGGTGGTATGGATATTGGGATTTTTTTTTTTCCCTACTAGTAATGGCGGCGATCAGCGACTTTTAGCGGGACTGCGGTGGGCATTCTGATACTGGAGGGGAAATAACTTGGTGTCACTGACATCCGCAGTGACACCAATACAGTGATCAGTGCTAAAAAAAAAAGCACTGACACTGTACTAATGGCACTGGGCAGGAAGGGGTTAATGTGAGGGACGATCAAAGGGTTAACTATGTGTAGGGAGTGTTTTTACTAGGGGGCGGGGGGTGTGCTTCACTGTACTCACACTGATCGGGATGGCTGTACTGTGCAGTGTGCCCGAGCTGACAGGGAGGAAGATTGTTTGTAAACAAAACAGTCTTCCTCCCCGTCAGTGATTGTTGGTAATCAACGGGAGCCGATGGGTAATCACCGGCCGGGACCCAGTGATTGCCATCCGCAGCCAGGAATGGAACCCGAATGGAACCCAAAATGCTAAATCACGTACAGTATATATACATGATTTTGCACAGCCGTGCTGCCTTGTAGCAGTATATCTGCTATACGGCGGCGGCTTTAATATAATATAATTTTAGGACAAACAATTCTTTCTTTTGGTGATTCTGGCTTGCAAAAAAAGTTCACAAAACTAAAAAAATGAACTGGATAAATGTTGCTGTAGATAAAAAGTATAAACGTTATTCTATAATTTGCCTCAATTAAAATGAAACTAAAATTATGATTCTGATACATAGCATTGTAGTTATTTACAAAGTTGCAAATTTTTTTTCAATTTTGCTCTTTTTTAGTACAATGGCAAAACAATTAAGAAACACAAAAAAGAAAATAAAAAGAAATTTCATTATTAATAGTTAGAAAAATAGATATTAAAAAAAATCAGCTTGAAAACAATAGTTTACCACTTCCTGTCCGGACACTTTTACACCCTTCCTGTCCTGGGCAATTTTCAGCTTTCAGCGCTATCACACTTTGAATGACAATTGCGCGGTCATGCAACACTGTACCCATATGAATTTTTTATCATTTGTTTGAGACAGATAAAGCTTTATTTTGGTGGTATTTATTCACCGCTGGGATTTTTTTTTTTTTTTGCTATGTAAATGAAAAAAGTGCACACATTTTGAAAAAAAGTGTTTTTTCTTATAAAATTTTGCAAATAAATAATATTTCATCATAAATCTTGGCCAAAATTTATTCCGTTATCTTTTTAGGAAAAAAAAAAAAAAAAATAAGCCAAATTAGTTTATAACCAAAAATTATAATTTTTTAACTTTTTTACATTTTTATTTTATTTTTTTATATTATTATTATTTATTTATTTTTTTTTTTTTACATACTGTCACCCTAGCAGTATAGTGTCACCATGGTGACACTGTACTACTCGTGGGGGGTGATGAAGATTTTTTTTTTTTTTTTTTTTACAGTAATTGCTTTTACACCCATATAGAATGTAAAAGCAATCATTTCTCTTTCTTGCATTCTTGCAGCCATTGAGAACTACTGAGTGAGCTGTGATTGGTCACAGCTTGTCACATGATTGTTGTGAATAGCCCTGTACCATGTGACCTCTGTGATCATTCACAGATTTCACACGTAGTAAGCAATGATGTCACAAGTGACATCTTGCTTACTACTTTGCATGTGATTACTGATTGGCCAATCAGTGATCACATGATTGGGACCTCGTACAGAGGTCCCGTCCGACGATCGGTGTTCCACTGTGTCCGGAGGACACAGTGGGCACCGGATCGCGGTGCTGCGTGCTCCCAGGGAGTGCGCACAGCTAGAAATGGCGGGTGCCGTTTATGAACGGCAACCCGCCCCTGGACTGCCACCGTCCTGCCGTTTATAAACAGCAGGCGGACGGCAAGTGGTTAAGGAGGGAAGGTGAAGAAGGAGTTAATTACAGCTTACTTGGGTACACTAAGGATACTTTCACACGGAGGAGTTTTTGAAGCGTTTATAAATTTTAAAAAAGTGCCTGAAAGGCTCAAGAAAAACTCTTTTCTGTGTATGTGAATGTGTATCTATGTATGTGTTTACACTGAGGTGTTGCGCTTGCGGTGCAGTGTAAAAACTCCCGTTTTGCAGCATCTTTGGGGAATGTTTGGAGAGTTGAAAAAAAAACACCACCCCAAAAATGCTTCTTCCCATTGAAATCAAGGGAAAACGCCTGAAAAACGGCAAAAAAATGACACTGAGAAGCATTTTTGGTGCAGTTTTTAAGTCATGTGTCCTTTAAAAACACTCAGAAAGCATGGCAATAGCGCGGATCAGTGTGAAAGTAGCCTATCTCTGGATCAGATTTTTGCCTACACAGTCTACGGCTATTAGGGTAACTTATTGATTTGCATAAGCTGCCTACCTACCGATCAGATGCCCCATAGGGATCGCACCAACATAATGCTGACATCAGTTTGAACCAGGGGTGGACTGACAACTCATGGGGCCCCTGGGCAATAGGGGATCATGGGGCCCCTGTGTCCTTGCCCAAACTCAAAAAAGCCTATGAAAAAGGTACCAGGGGCATCTCATGGGGCCCCCTACTGACCCCGGGCCCTCGGGCAGTGCCTGAGTTTCCAAATGGTCAGTCCGCCCCTGGTTTGAACACAAGACTAACAATCACTTCCATCCCCAAGTTCCAGCACAATCTACCTACCCCCAGAGCACATACAGTAGCAAAGGGGCAAGACCTGCCCCCCCCCCCCATACCTGAATATACAGTTAATTATTCCTCAGCAGTTACAGCAAGTCTGTCTTAATGCATGGGCATGCCTGAGCACTGCCCAGGGGCCCTAGATGCACGGAGACCACATGATCAGGGCCAAAAAAAGGGGGAAGCCTGGGCTGTGTGTTGGGGGGGTGCATTGGTGATTTAGCCACTTGTGCTGCTCCTCTTTGACAGGAGTAACTGCAATGTCACTCCTGTCAGAAGGAGAAGCAGTAGGCTTATTTCATCTCCTGTCAGTAATAAAGGGATAATAAAAATTATTTCATCTCCCTCCTGCAGGAGGCAGAAGAGAGCCAGCACGAAGAACTCACCTCAGTCTTAACATGGGAGATGAAGGATGAGATACCTTCATTGGAGGTGGGAATAAAATGATGAGGGCACTGTGATGGGGACACCTGATGTATGTGGGCACTGTGATGGGGATGCCTGATGTATGTGGGCACTGTGTTGGGGACACCTGATGTATGAGGGCACTGTGATCGGGACACCTGATGTATGAGGGCACTGTGATGGGGACACCTGATGTATGAGGGCACTGTGATGGGGACACCTGAGGCATATGGGCACTGTGATGGGGACACCTGATGCATATGGGCACTGTGATGGGGACACCTGATGTATGAGGGCACTGTGATGGGGACACCTGAGGCATATGGGCACTGTGATGGGGACACCTGATGCATATGGGCACTGTGATGGGGACACCTGATGCATATGGGCACTGTGATGGGGACATCTGATGTGTGGGGCACTGTGATTCGGACACCTAATGTATATGGGCACTGTCACTGTAATAGGGACACCTGTTGTATGAGCATGCTGTGATGGGAACACTTGATGTATGCGGGCACTGTGATGGGGACACCTGATGTATGCGGGCACTGTGATGGGGACACCTGATGTATATGGGCACTGTGATGGGGACACCTGATGTATATGGGCACTGTGATGGGGACACCTGATGTATATGGGCACTGTGATGGGGACACCTGATGTATGTGGGCACTGTGATGGGGGACACTTGATGTATGAGGGAACTGTGATGGGGACACCTGATTTATGGAGGTGCTGTGATTAGGACAGCTGATGTATGAGGGAACTGTGATAGGGACACCTCATTTATGAAGCTGCTTTGATGGAGACACCTGATGTATATGGGCACTGTGATGGGGACACCTGATGTATGTGGGCACTGTGATGGGGACACCTGATTTATGGAGGTGCTGTGATGAGGACAACTGATGTATGAGGGCACTGTGATGGGGACACCTAATTTATGAAGGTGTTTTGATGGAGACACCTGATGTATATGGGCACTGTGATGGGGACACTTGATGTATGTGGGCACTGTGATTGGGACACCTGATGTATGTGGGCACTGTGATTGGGACACCTGATGTATATGGGCACTGTGATTGGGACACCTGATGTATGAGGGCACTGTGATGGGGAGACCTGATGTATGAGGGCACTGTGATGGGGAGACCTGTGTATGTGGGCACACCTGGACACCTGATGTATGAGGGCACTGTGATTGGGACACCTGATGTATGTGGGCACTGTGATGAGGACACTTGATGTATGAGGGCACTGTGATGAGGACACCTGATGCAGGCTGGTTGGAGCTCCAGGGAATTATTTTGCCCAGGGGCCCATAATTCTATTAAGATGGCAGTGAGTTACAGGGCAGTCATCGCAGCTTATTGCATGATCAAAGCACAGGTTTGATTTTTTTTTTTTTTCATGCCAAAGAACTTAGCTTCCAAGCTTCTGTGACAAAAACTACACGTGCTATCAAAAGCCAAAAAGTACATTTTGTTCTTGGGACACTCGCCAACCTCAGAACATGTCATCCACAAAAACTTTTAACAAATGGCTATTTGTTCAAAGAGCACCACGAACAAAACATTTCTTTTGTTTGTAGTTCACCAGCAGGGTGCTAATAAAGTCCTAAAAAGATCTCGGACGCTGCGGGATGCCGTGTGCCTGACCAGCAGAATACAATGGACAAAATACGGTATGAAATAGATTCTGAGCTTCTAATCTTATATACAGAATGTGGTACCCAATGTACTTACTGACTTCACAGTTCTGGTACCCACACAACATGCCATAATCGCTGCAAGGCCAGCTCAAGTCACTGCTCTATACACACACGCATGCACGCCTCCAGACTGAATTGAAAATGAAATCCTTGCATTATATGCTCATTCCCATCTACAATACAAACATTAAGTTATTGCTTAGTCTAATCCTACCTGAAAAAAGGGGTTTAACTAAATACAACTGGAGAGCAAGGGAAGAAAAATGAAACAGTAATACCTACCAAGAACCTAAGTAAACAAATTAAAAAAAAAAAGAAAGTAGTTGAAAGCAGGGTGGATTTGATTTAAATCATGATTTAAATCACTGGTCAGTAAGGCTTGATTTAAATCCTAGTTTTCTACATAAAGACTAATTCTTGCTGGTATAACTTTAATATGCAAGTAGATGAAGATTTTTAGAATAACAACTTTTCATATTAGTTTTTTTATCCCAGTTTAACCTCCCTGGCGGTATGATTATTTCCGATTTTTGGTGCTCAAAGCGGTACATTTTTTTGCATGGAAATATGTATTTTTTTTATTGTAGGCTGTAATTTTTAGGAATAACTCACTGAAATCTGTCCGAACAAGAGTCTAGTAAACATCCCGGGGAGGATAAAACTTGAAACACGAAATCATAAATTATAATATAATAAATAATCATAAAAAATAATAATATAATAATAATAAATGTAATTCAATAATATAATCAAACCAAAAACACTGAAATGTGAAATAGAGCGCCAAGTTCGCACATCGCTGAGCAAAGTCTCAAAATCGTTTTCAGTGTCTGATGAGGAATTTCCCCCACGAATCATTATCACTCAATTCTGCAAGTGGTTCTGATTTACTATCGCTGTTCTCTAGCTGGTCTAAAACCGCGTCTGACCTAAAGGGACGCTTTTTGGACGCCATGGACTTTTCTAAGTTTCCAGGCAGAAAGAACATTCAAAATGCAGGCAGGGCGCCGGACAAAGCACTCGGGACAAAATGTATGTGAAATGGGTTGAAACAGCAATGTTTTACTATGAAAAATCGTTTTGAAAAAAATGTCATTTTTTTAAAATTTTCAAATTTCCCCCGCCGCCGGCGCCCGTACGTCCCGACGTCACAGGGACCGGAACACAGGAGCCGGATGCCGGCATCTGCCGGAGAAGATGGCCGGGGACGCTGCAGGGGACACATCGCGGGAGCGAAGGACAAGGTAAGTGCTGCAGGGACTCCATATGCAGCGCCGCATGGTAAGCCCGAGTGTAGCTCGGGGTTACTGCTTTTGGTACTGACATTTTACCCCGAGCTACACTCGGGAATACCGCCAGGGGGGTTAATAGGTTAATCATTCATATGTGGACAACTTTTCTGTTGTACTTAGGAAGGAGAAAAATAATCATTACCTTAATAATAACAATTTAAATAGATTTATTCAACTGAAACAATAACATTCCAGCATATGTGATTTTCTTAAACAAACATCCATGTTTGTTAACTAATTTGGCTAAACAAAATCTATATATTTGAAGAAACTTAGACTGTCAGCCCCTTCCTCCTCACACTTAGTTTCACTTTCTTCTTGTGCAGATCTATTCCACTCCAAACAATCAGAAAAATATGGTTTCTATTCTATTCACTGAACTTCTTGAACCTTAGCAGTGAAGGGGTTGATTCTGTATTCATAGGTTTGTAGAAGTTAGGATGAAGGTCTTTTTCTTAACTCTGTTCATGTTATAACATTTTTGCTGTGAAGAAGAGGCATGTGATCTCCGCTGAGTCACATTCAGTTTTGAGAACTGCAAAAGTAAACCGATCATCTGTGATAATATCTTGTAGGCAGAGAAACTGTCCAATAATCTTACAAAAACCTCTGGAAGAGCATGACATTGTGAATGGATTCATGGAATTTATTTACCAAAAAAATTAAACATATACAGCCTTATTCTACATAATTAAAAAACGAATCTTTTACTTCATGATGGAATAACCTTTGGATGGTAATATAGTTTCCTAAAAAGCATTTTATTTAAAAAAAAATCCAATTTAAATAAAAAAAATCCAATTTTTTTTTTTTTTTTTTTTTTTTTTTTAAATCATTGATTTTTATCCACCCTGGTTGAAAGTGCATTGAAATATAAAAAAATCAGCATTGCTGCTGCAGTAATCTCCTTTAAAACCAGAGCTGTCTTTTGCAGTACTTCCTTTTACAATCAAAAAGTGCAGCGCTGAAAATACAATAATGTATCCAATAGTACTGTTACTTAGTGCAAATAGTTCATAAAGTGCAAAGTTCGTATATATAGTGTAACCATATGCAGTAAATAATTATTTCTTTATTTCAGGTACTTATATAGCGCTGTCAATTTACACAGCACTTTACATATATATTGTACATTCACATCAGTCCCCGCCCCCGAGGGGTGTACAATCTAAGGTCCCTAACCCTCAAGGGGTGTACAATCTAAGGTCCCTAACCCTCAAGGGGGTACAATCTAAGGTCCCTAACCCTCAAGGGGCGTACAATCTAAGGTCCCTAACCCTCAAGGGGCGTACAATCTAAGGTCCCTAACCCTCAAGGGGTGTACAATCTAAGGTCCCTAACCCTCAAGGGGTGTACAATCTAAGGTCCCTAACTCACATTCATACATACACATACTAGGGACAATTTAGACAGGAGCCAATTCACCTACCAGGATGTCTTTGGAGTGTGGGAGGAAACCGGAGTACCCGGAGGAAACCCACTCAGGCACAGGGAGAACATGCAAACTCCAGGCAGGTGGTGCTGTGGCTGGGATTCGAACCAATGACCCTAGTACTGCCAGGCGGAAGTGCTAACCATTTAGCCACTGTGCTGCCCCTTCAGTCCAAAATGAATGCTGCTGCTGCTAGACTAATGCACCTTGCTAAATATATACTGTATGTATGTATGTGTGTGTGTGTGTATATATATATATATATATATATATATATATATATATATATATATATTACAATGACACCCCACCCTACACACACCAGAGATCCTTCTTCTATCTAGCATTGGATTCCCTGTTCTGTTGATATCAGTGGTGCGGATTTACTAAAAGCGGTGATGGAACTACTGGGGTAGCACAGGTCTCACTTGCAAATAGGCCCTGACATACTGCCACCGTGGGTGGGCCCTAGCTGGCAGTAAAGGGGCTTTCTGCAAAACATGTGAAAGGGTCCCATTGTAATAAAATATAACATAAATATATATGTTTGTGTGTCCATATGAGAGTGGTCTTCTGTCCTCAATTAATGATGTAAAGTGAAGATCCTGTGCTCAGGTGAAGATACATTCTATGTGATATTTATTCCATTCGGTGAAGTGCAAGGAATATGGTAAAAATGCACACTCACCAGATGCGCATTTTAAATACACAGTATAGTATACAGTACAAGGTGTAATCTTCTAGAGCTCCCCTTTAGGATGGAATGGGTATACAGCCTGGAAAGGATCTCCCTCCTCTGGATCCTGGAGCTACTCTGCAGCTTTGTTTCACATGGGACTCTGTGATTTAATAGCTCATTGTAGAGCCCATAGTGTAGTAATTATTGGGCTCTACAATGAGCTATTGAGTGGAGGAAAGTGGAGGAAATTGCATTACAGGCAGAGCTGTAATCACTAGCCAGCCAAAATCAAAGATGGCGTGACGTCACGGCGTACGGCTCCTCCTTGACGCGTTTCGTGCCACGCACGTTTTCAAAAGGGGTGTGCCTGTAATGCCAGACGTCCATTCATTGCCTTATATACTTCCTTTTCACCACTAGATGACCTCATTCTTTTGGGCTAAATGATGGTCAGTATGATTTAACAAACCTCCCGTGAGCCCCAGCTATCATGGACAGTCAACTTGTGACTAAAGAAAGAAGGAGGAGCAGCATGATGATGAGGTCATGTCTCTGTCATGTTCCTTGTGCTGCTTCTCTCTCCCTCAGTCTGAGCTCTACTGTACAATAATTGCAAGAGGTCAATATCAGGACATGTTCAGGTACTTGCATTTAAAAACACACATCTAAAAATGCGTTAATAATTATAGAATTGCAATATATTGTCTTTTATATCCACATAGAGCACATGTGTCAAACACAAGGCCTGCGTGCCAAATACAGCCCGCCAGGCCATTTCATGAAGCCTTCGCACCTCTCCAGCAGCTACGGTACCAACTCATCTCTGCCTCCTGCCTTGTCTCAGCAGTTGGTAGCAGAGAGGAGGACAGAACTCCTCTGCCAGATTCTGCGCTTCTCCATGCAACCGCAGAAAGATTCTTCTCTGCTCACCCATCTTAGCAGCTGCCAGGAAAGAGGAGGACAGAACTGCTCCTACAGATCCTGTGCCTCCCTGTGCAGCTCTAGCACCCCCTCATCTCTGCCTCCCCTGGTCTCAGCATTCAGCAGACTCCAACAGCTGACTCCAGCCCTCCTTCCCTGAGACCCTACTTCCCAGCACCACCCCCAGCTTCTTCCCAGGCAAGGGACATGCACTGTGATATAGAGGAGGATGGGGGACTTGTGATTTCTGATGGTGGTGGTGGTGGGGGGGGGGGGCTGTTGTCAGCTGCAAGAGGGTATGGGGTGCTCTAGACATCTAGTCTTACTGTTACAACCAGCCCTTTGAGGGCAAACATATTGCTGATGCAGCCCGTAATGAAATTGAGCTTGACACCCCTGGTCTAGACTTTAAGAAGCCAAAGTTTTAACTCCTCACAATTTTCAGCAAAAATGTTAACAGTTTGTACACTAAACAAATGCTTATAACATCCCCTTTATCCAGCAGACATATTTGGTATGGAACTGCATAGATGGAAATGTTCTCAGAACATTTCCAACAATTTATGGACAACCCTCAAAATGAATGAGTTTCTGGTGAAGCTTCGTAGTCCTGTTAATGCTACAGCATACAACGACCCTGTCTAAATTTGTGTTAAAGTTTGGTGACGGTTCTTTTCTGTTCCAGCATGAATGTACCCTGTGTACAAAGCCAACCCTATAAAGACATGGTTTGACCAGTATGGTGTGGAGGAACTCAAGTGGCTAAAGGGTCTGATCTCATTTTACTAAGCAGCTTTGGGATGAACTGGAATGCCAATTGAGCCTCTCACAAGTTAGCCTGCAGTTTCTTGTTTGTGTTCTTACCTCCTTGTTGCAGTGCAGTTCCTGATCCCTTCACATGTATGTGTGCTCACCTATGGGCATCATCTGTGTATGGTTTGTGCTGAAATGGCATTTGCTTCCCTTCCATCACCTCCTGGCCCGCCTCCTTGTTTGCCTGCCTGCCTATGACATGTCTAGGCCACTTTGCCTGAGCAAACTTCTTAGTAGTTGGATTTCCTGTTTGTTGCTATTGCCTGTATCCTGCATTGACTACTTGTGTACTGACCCCGGCTTCCTTCTCTGACTGTGCTTGTTTTCCACCTGTCCTGACCTTGGCTAGTCTATCGGATTTCTGTTTGTCTCCTCCCATTGACCTCAGCTGGGAGTACCTGGGGGCAGCGATGGTCCCAGCTTGCTGCAAATACATCCCCACCATCAGGGGCTCTGGTGAAGAAGCAGGCTGGGGCTTAGACTCCAAGCCCTTTTTTGGAAATCTACAAGAGGTGCTGAGCCAGGTCTTCTCACCCAACAACAGTACCTGACCTCAGAGATGTGTACAAATTCCCACAGACACATTTCAGTTTTTGGCAGAAAGCCTTTACTAGAAGAGTGGAGGTTGTTATAGAACCGAAGGGGCCAAGTTCATATTCATGTCCACAGTTTTGGAATAGGGTGTCCAACAAATTCATATACAGTAAAAGTTATGCATGTGCAATGTGTGTTTTGTTCCCAGGTCTTTGGGCATCCTTTCTCAACCTTTTCACCCCAAAAGAACCCATAAAATAATAATCAAGTTTTAGAGAACATGTGCTAAAACCAATTAATTGGTGGCCTGGGGAAAAATACCTGTTTCATTGGTGGCCCTTTGGAAAAATTTTACAATGGTGGTCAGAATGCCTACCTTACAAACAGCTAAAGAGATCATTGGTGCTATGCAGCTGGGTTGGTCAAGTGGCATTAGTCCTGCAAACTATACAGGCACCATCAAATTGGAAGTCAGTCAGCCACAGTTCAAGTAACCCCCAGGAACCTCTGGAGGAATTCTAGGGTTCCAGAGAACCCTGGTTGAGAATGGCTGGCCTAGTGATTTGGAGTGCAGGAAGGATCTCCAGCACTCCAAACATAGAAAGTCTTCCCAGAAAAATGGAGGCTGTTATACCTGCAAAGAGGGGACAACTCTATATTTTTGACCATGGTTTTGGAATAGGAGGTCTAACAAGCTCATATTGGTGTGATGGTTGGGTTTTTACATACTTTTGAAAAAAAATTCCATTTTTTGCTGCATATAAATACATTCAACATTTTACATGCTTGTTTAATGCTGATAAGTGTGAAAATGGTCTGTGGATCCAGACTTATAAGCAGCAAACATTTTTGGGCAGTCTTGGCCTATCCCAAATATTTCAAGCTCGGGCCAACACCTCTTGCCTTTCAAGCTTCCTTTTTTGAAGTAAGTGGGAGACAGCGCAAGACCGGTTTAATTGGTGACTGGCTACTGGTAGGTATCTCCATAGAAGATATGGAATGAATCATTTTTGGTAGGTTGTCATCAAGTAGTGGATGATGGTGAAAGACTCTCTTGGGGTTTGGGGCTACTGCCTTTCTAACACAACGATGGGGTCGTTTCAGCAGGAGCATCTTGGGTAAATATGATAGAGAACCCCATGTAAAAAAAAAAAAGTCTCAGTTGATGAACTATTAAAATGTTTATTGAAGATGCGTAAGCACATGTAGAGCCAATGCATTTCAGGGGAACAGTCTCCCCCTTCTTCAAGGCTGTTTCAGAGTATTTTTGGAGGGTGGTGTGCTCCGAAGAGGTTAATCAAACACAATGGCAGATTGGTGGTGTGCCGGCAAACTGTGGTGAAGTTGAAGGCTTTTCAACAGAAACACATTGGCTCTACTTCTACTTGCGCACAGGGGCGGACTGACAACTCATGGGGCCCCCGGGCAATAGGGGATCATGGGGCCCCTGTGTCCTTGCCCAAACTCAAAGCCTATGAAAAAGGTACCAGGGGCATCTCATGGGGCCCCCTACTGACCTCGGGCACTGCCCGAGGTCAGTAGGTTTCCAAATGGTCAGTCCGCCCTTGCTTGCGCATCTTCGAAAATGATTTAACAACTCATCAAATGATACTTTTTTTTTTTACACCTGGCACTCTGCATATTCACCCAAGCTTTCTTTTTTGCCAGTAATGTGGTGAGTAGCCTTTTTGGCCAATGGGAAGGTAGGGAAGTAGACAGGGACAAACTCAACCTTTTTAGGAAAAGTCAGATATTGCTTAACCCCTTCCCGCCGACGCCTCCCAGCCCTTTAAGAGATTCTGACGTCGGGAGGCGGGGCGCTGGGGCGTGGTTTAGGAATCATGTGACCGCCGTGATGACGCGTCACGGCGGTCACATGATCGGGAAAGGTCCCGTTCGAAAGAGCGGACCGGGACCTTTCCGTGAGTACCACAGATGTGTGCTGGGAGCGCGCAGGGCACGCGCTCTCAGCACATATGTATTTAGTTACATGGACGCAAATGTGCGGCCGCTCGGCGTCTAGGCCCAGACGCCGGGCGGCCGCACATTTGTGTGCGGCCGGCGCAAAGGGGTTAAAATTTCAGCTGTCTATATACTGTATATGGTCTTCTCATCTTTTTTGATGCAAAGTTTGCACTGAAACTGACATTAGTTGTGTATTTTTTTAGCATATGTTGAGTTTACAGTTGCAAGAAAAAGTATGTGAACCCCTTGGGATTACATGGAATTTTGCATGAATTGGGCATAAAACATGCTCTGAACGTCATCTAAGTCACAACAATAGAAGAACACAGTCTGCTGAACATAATACTACACAAACATTAGATGTTGTCATGGTTTAATTGCACATAACTGTCAGGGCAGGGGCCGAGGAACGGACAGGCAGGCCTAACAATGTAACGCACTGGCTGACGACAACCACTACCCACAGACCGAAGTCCCTCAGAGCGCGGAGTCTAAGTCCCAGGCTGCCCTTCACCAGGGCCCCTGATGGTGGGGATGGACTTGACGCAGCCAGGAACCAGGTCGCGGCCCCCGAGACACCTCAGCTGCGGCAATGGCCGCCGCCAATGGCGTGTAGCTGGTGGAAGAGACAAAAGAGTAGTCAGACAAGCCGGGTCAACAACAACAGGACAAAGCAGTACAGGACAGCAGACGAGAATCACAGGTCACGAGCCGGGTTCAGCAACAGAGGGTCAGATCAAGGGAGAATACAAAGAATAGTCAAGTCACAAGCCGAATCAGATACCAGGAGAGTCACGAGAGTCAGAACAGAGTAATAGCAACACAAAGACACAAGTGCAAAGAGCATGTGCGGGCCACAGGCTTATATGTCATCAGCCACACCCCTCTGGGGGATGGACCACAGAGACCTGAAGGCATAAAAGGATTCCCATCATGCACAGCAGAATCCAAGATGGACGCCAGCACATGGAGTAACATAACCTCAGGGAAAAGGTAGGACCTTGACAATAACATGTAAACATTCACAGTGCAGGGAGGAAAAAGTATGTGAACCTTTGGACTTAATAACTGGTTGACCCTCCTTTGGCAGCAATAACCTCAACCAAACGTTTCCTGTAGTTGCAGATCAGACCTGCACAACGATCTGGAGTAATTTTGGACCACTCCTCTTCACAAAACTGTTTCAGTGTAGCAATATTCTTGGGATGTCTGGTGTGAATCGCTCTCTTAAGGTCATGCCACAGCATTTCAATCGGGTTGAGGTCAGGACTCTGACTGGGCCACTCCAGAAGGCGTATTCTGTGCTGTTGCAGCCATTGTTTTGTTGAATTACTTGTATGCTTTGGGTCATTGTCCTGTTGCATCACTCATCCTCTGCGGAGCTTCAGTTGGCGGACAGATGGTCGTACGTTTTCCTGCAAAATGTCTTGATAAACTCTGGAATTCATTTTCCCATCAATGACAACAATCTGTCCAGGCCCTGAGGCAGCAAAGCAGCCCCAAACCATGATGCTCCCTCCGCCATGTTTCACAGTGGGGATGAGGTTTTGATGTTGGTGTGCTGTGCCTTTTTTTTTCTCCACACATAGTGTTGTGTGTTCTTCCCAAACAACTCAATCTTGGTTTCATCTGTCCACAGTATATTCTGCCAGTAGTGCTGTAGAACATCCAGGTGCTCTTTTGCAAACTTCAAACGTGCTGCAATATTCTTTTTGGACAGCAATGGCTTCCTCCGTGGTGTCCTCCCATGTACTCCATTCTTGTTTAATGTTTTCCTTATTGTAGATGTGTCAACAAAAATGTTAGCATGTGCCAGAGATTTCTGTAGGTCTTTAGCTGACACTCTGGGATTCTTCTTTACCTCATGCAGCATTTTGTGTTTGTGTAGTATCATGTTCAGCAGACTATGTTCTTCTAATGTTGTGACTTAGATGACGTTCAGAGCACATTTTATGCCCAATTCATGCAAAACTCCATGTAATCCCAAGGGGTTCACATACTTTTTCTTGCAACTGTAAGTGGGCAAACTCTGTGACCAGTATACTTTAATGTAAAAAAGAAACAAAGGTTTTTATGGCCACGTTGGAACAAAATAGCCCCTGTGATGGAAGAGTCCTGGTGTCACCTATTATTTACTGGAGATCAAGAAATAAGTTTGTGGACAGACCATTTTTTTAGGTATGGTATGCCTGGTAAATCATAGATTCAAGATTTGCATGGCTTGACATGCACATATTTCACCAAAAAAAAACGTTCAATAGCCTTTCACCCAGGAAAATATACGTTTTGTACAATCTGATTAATGGCAAACCGCAAATCAATTCACTCATCTCTAATTTCCATACTGTAGATGAAGAAAGAGAGCCCTGGCAGTGAGAACCTTGGAATGGCGATTTTCCCATAAAATAAAACACAGTTGTAAATTGGAGGCTGAAAGGTCCCCGTGGCTATGACAGCTGTTGAAATGGTCATTTTTGGAACAGCGGGAGATCACAACAAGCTGCAGATGCGCCACGGTCGATCAGACATTTACAGTAAACCTTATAGGTTCTAACAAATGCGACAAATGCTGAAAGGACGACAGGGCTTCTTTTACGGCTAATCCACATGAAAAAAGAAGACATTATTGTGCTACTTATGGTCCATCCTGCAGAGACGTGGGCCCCGTGCCCCTGCTAGGCAGCTATCCGTCAAGTGACAGTTTTCCACTGATGAGCATCTCTTTGACTTTCATCAGTATTGAATAATAATACCAAGAAAAGGAAATACACAAAATGCCGCACTTCAGGTGGACAGCACGTTTGATAAAGTTTGTGTAGGCAGCTGTGCGGAAAGAAAAGGAAAACTATGGTGACAATATATCTATATACATTTTTTCATGGCATTAAAAATAGGTAGCGGTGTGACAGGTTTTCCATTCAGCTTGAATGAACTGTCAACGACAAGAGCAAGATGTGACATAGACCAGAATCAAGAGTGTTTCTCTTTTTGCCTTTCAAAATAGATCTCCATTCTCTTTCTCAATTGGGATGGGAAAGGAGGAGGTAATCTTACAAATGGCGGCATGAGTAGCATTTTGTGTCACAAGAACAGGTCCAGAATAATTGACTTCTCTAATCGTTAGAAGCCATTTGAAGTCCATTGCACCATGAAAAACCATCAAAGCCCCCCTAAAGATGAATTCCAGGTATGGAAGTTTTACATAGTTACATTGGTCCAGCTATGTATATACCATACCTGTAGGACCCCTAGAGAAGTTAGAAATCTCTGTAGTAGAAACCCTTACTCCAGTGATCTCCACTAGCTTCTGGATCCTGTGCCAAGTAGCTGCCATGCTGCATTCTTAATACAGGTAGACAGTAGCTCTGCACGGCACCATTCAGAGAATACTTTGTATTTTTTTTTCTCATTTGGGATGGGAAAGGAGGAAGTAATCTCACAAATGGCGGCATGAGTAGCATTTTATGTCACAAGAACAGGTCCAGAATAATTGACAGGAACTTCTCTAATCGTTAAAAGCCATTTGAAGTCCATTGCACCATGAAAAAACATCAAAGCCTCCCTAAAGATGAATTCCAGGTATGGAAGTTTTACATAGTTACATTGGTCCAGCTATGTATATACCATACCTGTAGGACCCCTATAGAAGTTTGAAATCTCTGTAAGAGAAACCCTTACTCCAGTGATTTCCACTAGCTTCTGGATCCTGTGCCAAGTTGCTGCCTTGCTGCATTCTTAATACAGGAGGACAGTAGCTCTGCATGGCGCCATTCAGAGAATACTGTGTATAATATTTTTTTCGAGTTCTTGTTGTTCCTGATCGTGAATCTGCTTGACCCTGCTACTGACCTGGTTTTTGTTTGACCTGCTTCTTGTTTATCTTTTGCTGCCTATCTTTGTTACTAACCTCGGTCTGGACTTCTGACCATGATTTTGCCTACTAATTCTGTACTTCACTGCCAGTACATTGCCAATCTCTGGTCATACCTGACCTTGACCCTGCTCATGAGTTGGCACCTTGCAGCTCATTTTATACTAAACTCAGCTTGTGTCCTGGCTCTGCTCACTACTGTACTTGGTGTATACTAGGTGCCAGGGGCAGACTGACCATTTGGAAACTCGGGCACTGCCCGAGGGCCCAGGGTCAGTAGGGGGCCCCATGAGATGCCCCTGGTACCTTTTTCATAGGCTTTTTTGAGTTTGGGCAAGGACACAGGCGCCCCATGATCCCCTATTGCCCGGGGGCCCCGTGAGTTGTCAGTCCGTCCCTGCTAGGTGCCCTCTACGGTGTACCTCTCCTTATTTGATACCAGGGCTCTCAAGTTTAAGTCTTCAGTTCCAGCTTCCCAACACTCACACCTTTACATTGCCCTTGCAGCCCCTGTCCCAACTTTTAGGGGTGGTCAGACCTTAGCCTAGTTTTTCCAACCAATATTTTGCCTACCAATTCTGTACCTCATTGCCTGCATGTTGATAACCTTTGTTCATCCCTGACCTTGATCCTGCTGACAATTTGGGATCTTCCAGCTTGACTGTTGCCAAACTCGGCTTGTGATCCAACTCTGCTCACTACTGGACTTGGTGTATTCTGGGTTCCCTCTCCGCTGTAATTCTGCTTTTTTGATACCAGGTCTCCCAAGTTCAAGTCTTCGGTTCTAACTTCTTGGCTCCCACATCTTTCTATTGCCCTTACAGCCCCTGTCCCAATTTTAGGGGTGCTTAGACCATGGCCTGGACTTCCGACCAAGATTTTGCTTACCAATTTTGTACCTAACTGCCAGCACATTGCCAACTTCTGCTCATACCTTACCTTGACCCTGCTCATGATTTACCACCTTCCATCTCGACTTTTACTGAACTCTGCTTGTGACCTGAATCTGCTCACTACTGGACTTGGTGTAGTCTGGGTGCCCTCACTGCTGTACTACCGCCTGTTTGATATCAGCATCCTAAAGTTTAATTCTTCACTTCCAGCTTCCTGGCACACACACCTTTCCATTGCCTATGCAACCCCTGTCCCAAATTTTAGGGGTGCTCAGACCTTGGCTTGGACTTTCGACCAAGATCTTGTCCATCAATTCTGTACCTAACTGCCAGCACATTGCCAAACTTCTGCTTGTCCCTGACCTTGACCCTGACCATGATTTGGTATCTTCCAGCTTGACTGTTACCATACTCCTGCCTGTTTAATACCAGCATCCCAAGTTTAAGTCTTCAGTTCCAGCTTCCTGACACCCACACCTTTCCATTGCCTATGCGGCCTTGTCCCAACATGTTGGGGTGCTCAGATCTTGGACTGGACTTCCGACAAAAATTTTGTCTACCAATTCTGTACCTAATTGCCAACCTCTGCTCATCCCTGACCTTGATCCTGTTCAAGATTTGACACCTTCCATCTGGACTTTTACCAATCCTGGTTTGCGACCCAACTCTGCTTACTACTGGACTCTGTGTATTCTGGGTACCCTCTCCCTTGTGCTTCTGCTTATTTGATACCTGTGCTCCCAAGTTCCATTCCAACTTTTAGGGGTGTTTAGACCTTGACTTGGATTTCCAATCAAGATTTTCACTACCAATTCTGTACCTCACTGCCAGTATGTTACCAACCTCTGCTTGTCCATGACCTTGATCCTGCTTATGATTTGGAGGCTTCCTGCTTGACTGTTACTGAACTTGACTTGTGACCCCGCTCTGCTCACCATTGGACTTGACGTATTGTGGGTGCCTTCTCTGCTGCACTTCTGCTTATTTGATACCAGGGCTTTCAAAATTCAAATCTTCAGTTCCAACTTCCTGGCATCCGCACCTTTCCATTGCCCTAGCAGCCCCTGTCCCAACTGTTAGAAGTGCTCAGACTTAGGCCTGGACTTCCAATCTAGATTTTGCCTACCAATTCTGTACCTCTCTGCCAGAGTGTTGCCAACCTCTGCTCATCCCTGACCTTGATCTTACTCACAATTTGGCATCTTCCAGCTCAACTGTTACTGAACTTGGCTTGTGACCCTGCTCCTCTCACAACTGGACTTGGTAGGCAAAATCTTGGTGGGAGAATACACAGAGTCCAGTTGTGAGCCGGGTCACAAGCCGAGTTCGGTGACAGTCAAGCTCGAAGGAGCAAAATAGTGAGCAGGGTCGTGGTCAGGGACAAGCAGAGGTTGGCAATTTGCTGATAGTGTGGTACAAAATCGTTGGGCAAAACCTTGGTGGGAGAATACACCGATTTTGTACCTCGCTGCCAGCAATTTGCCAAACTCTTGCTTGTCCATGACCATGACCTTGCTCATGATTTAGCTCCTTCGAGCTTGTGACCCAGCTCTGCTCACCACAGGACTTGGTGTATTCTGGATGCCCTCTTCTCCGTACTTCTGCTTATTTGATACCAGGGGTTAGAAAGTTCAAATCTTCAGTTATAGCTACCTTGCACCTGCATCCTTCCATTTCCCTTGTAGCCCCTGTCCCAACTTTCAGGGATGCTCAGTCTGGAATTGTGCAGGAGGCCACCCTCATCATTTCAGGCTTTTCCTACAGGTACGTGAACTGTGGCAACAATCTCCCTGAGGCTTCCGATGGTTGGATACAAGGCATAAGAGGTCAAATCCTCATTCCCTTTTCCCCAAACAGAACACACAGCACAATAACGAGGCCCTCCAACAGAACGCAACAGCTTTTCATGGTGAAATTATCATTCCGGGAGTGTGACCACGCTATAATAAGACTCCTGACAGACCTGACTCACCCAGCACTTGGAGACCCTCGGAGGGAAAAAAAAAACACACCTCAGCATTCCTTTAATCTGAACGTCGCTCTCTGCAAACATCGGTAAGCAGAGACCGCAATAAAGCTTCATAAATCAGAGCGCGGCGTAGAAAAAGCGTTTATATGTTTTCTTTGGGCTACTAATCTTCTTAGCCAATCCATTTTTGGGCTGGAATCAGCTATTATTCACTTTTACATGACATCCGCTCCGTGCTGCCCAGGCGCATTAAAGACAGAAAACACCTTTTATTATTGAACATTAGTAGGTGTTTATGTTTTTTTTTTTTCCCGGCTCCTTTTTAAGTCAAAGTTATTTATTAAATCAGCATAACAGCAATTTAATATGCAACCTGCGAGCCTTTATGGGCGGATTATAGGCATCCTGCTGAATAGGAGCCGGCGGAACAGGTTTAACATTGTTTCATCTTGCTACGCAGCAGAATCTAGTGACATTTTGAATCTAAAATGAATGCAAATCTTACAGGGGAGCTTCTGCTTAAATTCCAGGAATATAACACGAGGCAAAATTACCAAAGTGCAATGCACAGCTTGTTAAAGGGGACTTCAGGCTACAAGGTCAAGTGCTGAACTACTCTGCTAACCATTGAGCATTACAGGCAAAAATAGCCTTTTATTTTTTAAATGGAACTCCAGCCATTGTTTAGGGTCAATTCACCCAAAATTAGGATTATAGAGGTAAAATGTGATGGGCTGAGTCAGTCCTTGGCTTCCTATATGCCTTGAATACTCCAACAGTGAAATCTCTCTGTTATACTTCATGACTGTTCACCTGGATGTTTTCAGTGTTCCTGCCCATCTGGCCGAACTCTTACACCTTCTGCATAATGTAATTGTAGAACCCTCTAGCTAGATAGGATTTTTGTCTGTGAGTCTGAGGCTTGCTAGAAGCCTGGAATGATTGAGCCGGGGAGTGAGGCAGTGAGGTTACCTTAGCAGGGGCGGACTGACAACTCATGGGGCCCCCGGGCAATAGGGGATCGTGGGGCCCCTGTGTCCTTGCCCAAATGCAAAAAAGCCTATGAAAAAGGTACCAGGGGCATCTCATGGGGCCCCCTACTGACCCCGGGCCCTCGGGTAGTGCCCAAGTTTCCAAATGGTCAGTCTGCCCCTGTACCTTAGTCAAGCTGGGAGGCTCTACAGATGAGAGTTTATGGAGCCCTCCCACCCTTCTAGAAACTGCTGTAACTTTCTAGAAAGGGGGCAGTGGAGGGGAGGAGGCCTGAATTTCCATGTAGGAGGGAACTTGACCAATCCCCAGACAGGGGACCAGGCATGGTGGCTAGGACAGCCCTAAAATGTAGAGAAGACTGAACAGCAGGGGAGTTGGGTGGAAGATGGAGTAAAGGAAGGTGCTGGTGTCTGGAGCCTGGGAGGGGGCCCCAGTGGAGGGAGGCCTACCTACAGGCTAAAGTTGGACAGAAGAATCTCTGGTGTTCCATAGTTTATTGGGAAAGACAGACTGTCAGCAGGGAAGGAGCCAGCCCAGTGTAAGGCCTGAAAACAGCTGCAACCCGCTAAGATACAGGAAAAGGACAATGTGAGTACTCCTGCACACCCTGGGCCAGATAAAGGGAGAGGGCGGTCAGGTGCAATACCCAACTAGTTCTCACTGGGACTATTTCACACTAGATCTTTGAATCCCCTGTTTAGGGACATTTTCAAGACAGCCGGGTGGATGAGCAGATTTTCATCAGGGGTCTGAAGAGGTTCACCAAAGGGGACTCAGTGCTCCTTGGGCATCCCATATAATCTAAGAACCCATCCAGGTTATTAACCCCTAATAAAAACAACAAAACGAAGATGAGAGTGTTGGAAAATGTGTGCTTCCTGGCTGTGCAGAGTTTAGGAGGACAAAAAACTCAGTGGCCCCCAAGAGGGTAGCGCTACATAACACAAATAAAGAGATTATGGGAACCCCTCTTGGTGGGCACCCAGGGAACGAGATATGAGAGCTCACAAAGTCCTCACAGAAACTCTCAAGCATCTACTGACCACTGAAATATCCCATCTGGGTGGACTGATCCATAAAGTTGTGAGTAGACAGAAGAAAAATCTGTCCATGTCTCCAAATGGTAAGGTTTCCTCCAATTTCTTTGTAATTAATGAGACAGGAAATGAGGGAAAATATTTCACTGAGCTCAAAGGGAGGAGTACAAGAGGGACCTAATGTTCAGCAGTATTACTTTTATATAGATATGAGCTTGGGTATGTCGAGATGCTAGATTGAAGTCATGTGAGCAAGCCCACCAGGAAGTTATAGACAAAAGTATTCCCTGCTCTGTAGCCGCATGGATACACATCCCCTATAGAATGCCCTGGCTGGAAATGATTGACCCAGTATGGTGAAAGCTTCAAAGCAGGCTTACTAAAATGGGTTTGGACTAAGAACTGAAATCGTCCAAGATCATCTCAATTCTCTAATGAGCAGGAAGGAAAGTTTAAAGCTGCTGAGCTTAAATGGTCTACCATGGAGTGGTACAGAAGGTGAATCACAAGGTTGGTTACAAATAGTTTGGCAGGTTGTCATTTCCACCATTCCAAATATTCAAAACCAGGTTTTCCCTCATTGATGGCTCCACGACCAATTGGGAAACAGTTCTCTGGATTTGTAGTGTGAGTTGGTGATGCATTGCTCAGTATTCAAGTAACACGTCGCTACACCATAGCCAAACCCACTGCTGTTCCGTATCTGTGAGGTTTGTGCTTGCCTCCAGCGACCCCAGTGTCTCCAGCAACTCCAGCACTCCTGTGCCTCCAGTGACCCTGTGACCCCCTTGCACTCCTGTTTCTCCAGTGACCCCAGTGTCTCCAGTGACCTTTATTGCTCCTCTGTTTCCAGTGATCCAGTGACCCCTATATCTCCAGTGACCTCCAGCACTCCTGTGCCTCCAGTGATTCTGTGTCCACTCCAGTGACTCCATAACCCCCGTTGCACTGCTGTCTCTCCAGTGACTTCAGTGTCCTCCAGTACTCTTCTGCCTCCGGTGACTCTTTGTCCCTGGTGCATCCCTATTTCTCTATGACCCCATTGTCTCCAATGACTCTGTGACCCCCATTGCACTCCTGTTTGTCAGGTGACCTCCACCGCTCCAGTGCCCCAAGTGATTCTGTGTCCCTGGTCCACTCCAGCCCTCCTGTTCCTCCAGTGACTCTGTGACCCCTGTTGCACTCCTGTCTCTCCAGTGACCCCAATGACCTCCAATGTTCCTGTGCCTCCAGTGATTCTGTGTCTCTGGTCCACTCCAGTGACTCCATAACCCCCGTTGCACTCCTGTCTCTCCAGTGACCTCAATGTCCTCCAATGCTCTTCTGCCTCCAGTGACTTTGTCCCTGGTGCATCCCTATTTCTCGGTGACCTCAGTGTCTCCAGTGACCACCAATGACTCTGTGATCCTCCTTGCACTCCTGTTTGTAAGGTGACTCCAGTGCTCTTGTGCCTCCAGTGACTCTGTGAACCCTATTTCACTCCTGTTTCTTCAGTGACCCCAATATTTCCTGTGCCCAACACTTCTGTACCTGCAGAGATTCTCTGACCCCCTGTGCACTCCTATGTCTTGAGCACCTCAGTGACACTTGTGCCTCCACATAGCCTCAGGTATGCTCCTGTACCTCCTGGACTGTCTCTCCCTTTTGTGGATATGGACCCCTGTCCAATAAGACAACAATGTAGATATTTAGCTGTATGCTTGGAGAATCACATTTAATCAATTTGATCATCTAACGCTCCAAGTCGTTTCCTTCCTGTGGACAACGTGCGCTCACAGACAGCGGTATCCAGCATAGCCGAACGTTCCGATTGGACACGCTGACATAACAATCTCCATCTTCTCAGTATTCCTGGGAGCTGAGGGAAGTGATAACTGTTTGTCTTTAATAATGAAGAGGATAATCTTGTCTGGATCCCATAAACATGCAGAAGAATTGAGCAGCCGGACCTCGGAGACTTGTATCTTTACAACTGTGAGCGCCGCACGCTGTGATTTCTGCTCGTTTGTTCTCTCTATAACACATTCGAAGAATAATTTATACTTATACTAGCGAGAAGTCAGGTGTGAGGTCACAGGCCAGCCTACTGCATATTCAAATCGCACGCCATTTCCATACGTTGGATTCAATGGCGGTTCAGCGCTGCTAGTAATTGACACCTTGTATGCTACATAATTTAATGTGTTTTTTCCTCTTCGCCAAATAATAATATTGAGTTAGATGTTGCTCGGGGCTGTTTTATGTGCCAGGTAATATGTTGTTTGATTGTTATATTTCCAACTTTCTCACAAGCACTAATGTGTAGGTTTTCTTTTTTAATCTCTAAAATTAAAACAACAGAAACATGATGATGGATAAGTCTGAATTATTTAAGTCGGACACTTTGCTTGTGATCATTATTTAATGCTGATCTCTAGGCAGATACCGTCTAAAAAGCACAACTTAACATGGCTCTCTATTAATGTAGACATTGTCAAAGACCAAAGGACACTTTTCCGCTGTGGTGCGTTGTGGTAACACGCTGCGTGACGGCAACACGTTACATTTTGAACAAAGCATGTTATGAAGTTCACCCCTAAAGGGAAGTTCCACTTTTCTGCCTTCTCCCTCCCCCTCTTCACCTTTTACCACTTTATTATTTTTTTGGTAGAGAGGTGTAGGCAAATGGCGCCCGGACGAAGCGATACTGCAGCTGGAGAGGACGTCAAGAGACTCGATGGTTTCCTTTTGTCTCCTATGGCTGCGTTCCTGTTGGTTACGGTGCATCCAGTTAGCGGCAAGACTCATCCACCTCACCAACCGCTCCACCTCTGCCACCCCCCTCTGCCTCTCCGTCCACTGGCTCCCTATTGCCCAACGCATCAAATTCAAACTACTCACTCTGACCTACAAAGCCATTCACAACACTGCCCCTAACTACCTCACCAACCTGATTCCCAGGTATCACCCTACCCATACCCTTCGCTCTTCACAGGACCTCCTTCTATCTTGCCCCCTGGTCTCCTCCTCCCATGCATGTCTGCAAGACTTCTCCAGGTCCTCCCCCATCCTCTGGAACTCACTACCCCAATCATCAGACTGTCACCTTCCCTCCTCACCTTCAGGCGCTCCCTGAAAACCCACCTCTTCAGGGAAGCCTACCCCACCCTCACCTAACTGCCGTTCTCCTTCCTACCACTCCATCCCCCACAGCCACTTCCTCCTGTACCACTAGCCCTTCCCTCCTAGATTGTAAGCTCGAAAGAGTAGGGCCCTCTAACCCTCATGTGCTGTTTGTAGTTGCTGTACTGTTTCATGTATTGTCCCCCCCTCTATTGTACAGCGCTGAGCAAACCCTTTGGCGCTATATAAACTCGATGTAATAATAATAATAATAATAATAATCCTGGCAGACATCTTGGGTCAGCAGAGCCTTTTTAAGTGCCTGCCACCAGGCGTTGGTGCACATTTTGCAAATGGATAGTGTAGGGACAGATCACCTGTCTGTCAGGTAAAGTGAATACCGGTAGGGAAAGGTTCTGGACCAGTAGGGACAGGCTAGGGACACACCATTGAAAATGCTCCCTATTAGGCTGCATGGCCAGGCCACATTGCACCCTTGGAGACAGACTTGGGTCAGCAGCAGGGGCAGACTGACAACTCATGGGGACCCTGGGCAATAGGGGATCATGGGGCCCCTGTGTCCTTGCCCAAACTCAAAAAAGCCTTTGAAAAAGGTACCATGGGCATCTCATGGGACCCCCTACTGACCCCGGGCCCTCGGGCAGTGCCAGAGTTTCCAAATGGTTAGTCCGCCTATTAGGCTGAATGGCCAGGCCACATTGCACCCTTGGAGATAGACTTGGGTCAGCAGCCATCTTGGGTCAGCAGAGCCTTTTTAAGTGCCTGCCACCAGGCGTTGGTGCACATTTTGTAAATGGATAGTGTGGGGACAGATCACCTGTCTGTCAGGGAAAGTGAATAGCGGTAGGGAAAGGTTCTGGACCAGTAGGGACAGGCTAGGGACACACCATTGAGAATTCTCCCTATTAGGCTGAATGGCCAGTCCACATTGCACCCTTGGAGACAGACTTGGGTAAGCAGCAGCCATCTTGGGTAAGCAGAGCCTTTTTAAGTGCCTGCCACCAGGCGTTGGTGCACATTTTGTAAATGGATAGTGTAGGGACAGATCACCTGTCTGTTAGGGAAAGTGAATAATGGTAGGGAAAGGTTCTGGACTACTAGGGACAGGCTAGGGACACAACATTGAGAATTCTCCCTATTAGGCTGAATGGCCAGGCCAAATTCTGACCTTGGAGACAGACGCTGTCAGTGCATCAGAACCTACTCCACTCTTCATGTTTGCACAGAACTGTGAGTGTTCTCAGCTGGGTGCCTCCCCGGTGGCTGTTTGTGTCTTTGGGCTGTTCCTTCAATACAAATTTTTTTATTTGCGACTGGACCAAGTGTGTTCACTGCTGCAACACCATGCTGTACCTACCCACAGAGGGGTACCTGGTTTTGACAGTCCCACCTGGATTGCCTAAGCAACCCAAGCAGAAGCTCATCCCCCACCCCAGCATCTTGAGACATGCCACAGGTCCCAGGAAGGTACAGGACCAGGGGCGGACTGACCATTTGGAAACTCGGGCAGTGCCCGAGGGCCCAGGGTCAGTAGGGGGCCCCATGAGATGCCCCTGGTACCTTTTTCATAGGCTTTTTTGAGTTTGGGCAAGGACACAGGGGCCCCATGATCCCCTATTGCCCGGGGGCCCCATGAGTTGTCAGTCCGCCCCTGCTGCTGACCCAAGTCTGTCTCCAAGGGTGCAATGTGGCCTGGCCCAGCACACATGTCCAGTACTCACGGAAAGGTCCCGATCTCCTCTTTCAACGCGTGACGGCGGTCACATGAGCCTAAACCCCGCCCCACCTCCCGGCTTCTGAAACTCTTAAAGGACCGGGAGGCGCCGGCGTGAAGGGGTTAAAATAGTAGTATTCAGGGGCGGACTGACCGTTTGGAAACTCGGGCAGTGCCCAAGGGCCCAGGGTCAGTAGGGGGCCCCATGAGATGCCCCTGGTACCTTTTTCATAGGCTTTTTTGAGTTTGGGCAAGGACACAGGGGCCCCATGATCCCCTATTGCCCGGGGGCCCCATGAGTTGTCAGTCTGCCCCTGTACAGGACCCTTCACAAGTCTCAGTATGGCTCACGCATGCACAGTGGGGAGAAGGCTGTGAAGCCACAAGGAGTCACAGCTGGATTCCCACAGTTAGCATGGTGGCACAGAGGAAAGAAGGGCAATGGATCCCTGAACAGTTAAGTGTCCTTTTATTAAAAACCAGCAGCTACAGTAGTTGTAGCTGACTTTAAATTTTTTGGTGGGGGAACTGAAGAACCTTGTTAAGCATGTTTTCATTCTGAATGGCACCCCAATGCACGAATATATAACACAACTCACACGCACTTGCATTGCAGTGCACAGCAGTTCACTACTGTACATTGCGGTTTGCCAAGTTGTCAAAAATGGTTCATGTCCATTTTTTTAGATGTTAAATGGGCCATCTTAATGCAACACACATTAGGGCTCAGCAAAATGCGCATTACCACAACACACCAGGACGTCAAGGCCTGAATGGGCCCTAAATGACTTTTTTCAATATAAGTAGTAAAGGGATGTTGGATGCTGATTTACACAGTTTCTCAAAATACGGACAACGTCATTACTTGGGCTAAATTGGCCTGTATTTGACAAATGAACCCAGTAGCAATGATGATGATGATCTGTACTTGGTTAGTTGCTATGGAGGACAGGGAAGACATTGGGGGGGACTAATAGATCCCTGATGCAAGGGCGGACTGACCATTTGGAAACTCGGGCACTGCCTGAGGGCCCGGGGTCAGTAGGGGGCACCATGAGATGCCCCTGGCACCTTTTTCATAGGCTTTTTTGAGTTTGGGCAAGGACACAGGGGCCCCATCATCCCCTATTGCCTGGGGACCCCATGAGTTGTCAGTCTGCCCCTGCCCTGATCCCTGATGTCTCCATAAAGAGTACCTGTTATCTGCCCAAAGCAAAGTTAATGAAAAAAAAAAAAAGCGTAAAATTTTTTTTTTACTAAATTAATTAAAATAAATTAAAGAATTGTAAAAGTACCCCTGTCCCTCTGGTGCATACACTCCAATGCAAATGTGGCATTGGTCTGGCATGCATATGTAAGCGATTGCACTACACATGTGAGGTATTGTCGCTAACATCAGAGTGTGAGCAATAATTTTAGAGCCATCATTCACGATTAACTCTAAAGTGATAACCTATAAAGGCTACTAAAGTATCATCTATGGACAATTTTAGGTACTGTAGTTTGTTGCCATTTTATGGGCGTACGCAATTTTATACCTTGATATGTTTGGTATCCATTTACTCAATGCAATATAATGTTTTTATATTTTAATAAAATTGTGGATTATATTGTGCTTAAATTCATTTAAAGTGCATTTTTATCTAAAAATTTGCACCTGCTTTGGATTAAAAAAAAAATATATATAAATATATATATGTATACTGTATATATAAACTATATTGCCAAAAGTATTGGGCCGCCTGCCTTTACACGCATATGAACTATTATTTGAACCTTTTCAAAATTGTAAGAAATTATTGTATTCCAAGTTTGTGATGCTCCTGTAATTTGTAATTAAACTCCTCAGTAATTACCAGGTGCTGACAATATAGAAATCATACCGTCAACCAGTTAAAATGGTAAAAAATGTACTCTTTTATGTGTCTCTGTGTGCTATATGGAGCATGGAGAAAAAAAAAACAGCAAAGAATTGTCTGAGATTTTAGAACATAAATCGTGGAAAAGCATGGACAATCACAAGGTTACAAGTCCATCTCCAGAGATCTTAATGTTCCTGTGTCCACTGTGCGCAACATTGTCACGAAGTGTACAGCCCATGGCTCTGTACTGTAGCTAATCTCCCTGAACGTGGACAAAAGAGAAAAATTGATCAAAGATTGCAACAAAGGATTGTTCTAATGGTGTATAAAGAACATCGATCAACTTCCAGACAAATTCAAGCTGACCTTCAGGCGCCGGGTACAACTGTGTCCAGTCACACTATACGTCGCCATCTGAGTGAAAAGGGACACTATGGTAGGAGACCCAGGAGAACCACACTGCTGACACAGAAACATAAAAATGCTGAACTGGAGTTTGCCAAAACTTACCTGAGGAAGCAAAGATCCTTCTGGGAGAATGTGCTGTGGACAAACTTAACAAAATGGACAGCTTTTTGGTAAAGTCCATCATTCTGTTTTCAGAAAAAGCAATGAGGCCTTTAAAGAAAAGAATCCAGTCCTTACAGTCACACATGGTGGGGGGGGGGGGGTCACTGATGGTAGGGGTTGCTTTGCTGCTTCAGGCACTGGATGTCCTGACCATGTGTATGGCATTATGAAATCTGAAGACTACCAAAGAATTCTGGGGTGCAATGTACAGCCCAGTGTCAGAAAGTCTCCATCAGAGGTCATGGGTCTTCCAGCAGGACAATGACCCAAAGCAAACATCAAAAAGCACCTAGAAATGGTTTCAAAGTGCTGGAGTGGACTGAACTGGCCAGCAATGAGTCCAGATCTCAATCCCACTTGTGGCGATATCTCAAAACAGCAGTTGGGAAAAGGAACCCTTCCAATCTGAGAGACCTGGAGCAGTTGGCGAAGGAAGAGTGGTCCAAAATTCCAGTAGAGAGATGGAAGAAACTCATAGATGGTTACAAGAAGCAATTCATTTTATTTTTTCCAAGGGGTGTGCTACCAAATATTAAATTGAGGGTGCCAGAAATTTTGTCCAGTGCATTTGTGGAGTTTTGGGATGTGTCAGATCTCAGTATCTGTACTCGGGGGAAATAGTATACTCTTCTTAGTATTTGTACTCTGGGGATGTAGTATAAGTATCTTAGTATCCGTACTCTGGGGATGTATTTTCTCCTTTACCTTGGAGTGGTGAAAACATAAAAGGTTTTCCAGTTTTGCTAATTTACAAAATCCTAACGTGCGAAGCCCTAGGAAGGAGCAGTCTATTAAGTGCTCACCTGCCTATTATTTGGCTTGTCCGCCCCCTTATCTACATTTCCATCCATCTCCTCTTAAAATGGTTATTAATATGCTTCTAGTTAATTCATTATAGCCGGCTGCCTCTATTCAGGATCATGTCAGCAGCGCACATTCATCAAAAGGGAGCCGCTTTAAAAAGGGAGATTTGGTTCCTGACAGAGAATAATTTATCAGGCCTCGAAGAAACCTCCCACCGGCTGAGCTTGTTTGAAAGTTGGAGGAACGTATTGACTGGGAGTCGAAGAGAGAGAGAAGCTTAGCAACCCAGAGAAGAAAATGAAGAAGCAGAAGAAGAAGATGAGAAGCCATATTCATCCCCTTTATCTACAGGTCTGATGGAAGAGAGAGGAAACTAGCGAGGAAATCAGAATTTTTCAAAAACCTATCCACCCACCTCTTCTGAGCTGAGCGCTGAGTTTCCTCTCCAATTTAACTGACTGGCTAAATTCATTGGTATCAATAGGTAAATAGCTGATGTGTAGGTGTGATAGCGCTGGACTAATAGGAGTGAGGAGTTGATATTATTGGATCTATTAAATAATTCAGTCCTCTTTCACAGGGGCTGATGTACAGTTTAGGTGCCAATGTAATGGATAAGGCTCTGAGACCAGTAGCTATAGCGGTAGAGAGGCTGACACCAACCAGTAAGATAAGTACCCATGCAGGAGACCATGGTAGATGACAGTGCGGGGTCTAAGCACTACATTATCCATCAGAGTTCCTAATGGTGCAGATGGGTTTTGTTGCATGTTACCAGTTCGTAGCCCTCAGGATCACCGCATCAGAAGATAATCAAGCCAGGGTCCAGCAGCAGATGTAGCAGGTAGAGATCAATCAGAAGCATAGTCAGCAAACAAGAAAAAAGGTCGGTAAAGAGTAGTTGCGGTTGGGATCAAGCAGAAGCAAAGTCAATGAACAAGCCAAAGGTCGGTAATGAGTGGTTGCCATTTGGGATCACGCAGAAGCATTGTCAATGAACAAGCCAAAGGTTGGTAACAAGTCATTGCAGGATGGGATCAAGCAGAAGCAAAGTCAATGAACAAGCCCAAGGTTGGTAATGAGTGGTTGCAGGTTGAGATCAAACAGAAGCATAGTCAATGAACAAACTAAAGGTTGGTAATGAGTGGTGGCCGGTTGGAATCATGCAGAAGCATTGCCAATGAACAAGCCAAAGGTTGGTAACAAGTCATTGCAGGATGGGATCAAGCAGAAGCATAGTCAAACAAGCCAAAGGTTGGTAACGAGTGGGTGCAGGTTTGAAGCAAGCAAAAGCATAATCAATGAACAAGTCCATAACAAGTGGTTGCAGGATGGGATCAAGCAGAAGCATGGTCAATGAACAAGCCCAAGGTTGGTAATGAGTGATTTCAGGTTGGGAACAAACAGAAGCATAGCCAATGAACAAGCCAAAGATCGGTAATGAGTGGTTGCTGGTTGGGATCACGTAGAAGTATTGTCAATGAACAAGCCAAAGGTCGCTAAAAAGTCATTGAAGGATGGGATCAAGCAGAAGTGTAGTCAAAGAACAAGCCAAAGGTCGGTAATGAGTGGTTGCAGGTTTGGATCAAGCAGAAGCATAGTCAATGAGCAAGTCAAAGGTTAGTAATGAGTGTTTTAGGTTGGGATATATTTGAACAAGGGATCAAGGTTGCATGGGATGAAGCATATTCAATGAACAAGCCAAGGTCAGTCAAACAAGAAGGTTGCAGGATGGGATCAAGCAGAAGCATAGTCAATGAACAAGCCAAAAGTCGGTAACAAGTGGTTGCAGGATGGGATCAAGCAGAAGCGTAGTCAATGAAACAAGCCAAAGGTCGGTAATGAGTGGTTTCAGGTTGGGATCAAGCAGAAGCAGGTAACAAGTGGTTGCAGGGTGGGATCAAGCAGAAGCGTGGTCAATGAGCAAGTCAAAGGTTAGTAACGAGTGGTTTTAGGTTGGGATCAAGCAGAAGCATAGTCAATGAACAAGCCAAAGGTCAGTAACAAGTGGTTGCAGGATGGGATCAAGCAGAAGCGTAGTCAATGAACAAGTCAAAGGTCAGTAAAGAGTGGTTTCAGGTTGGGATCAAGCAGAAGCATAGTCAATGAACAAGACAAAGGTCCATCAGGAGTTGTTACAGGTTGAGATCAAACAGAAGCATAGTCAATGAACAAGTTAAAGGTCGGTAATGAGTAGTTGCAGGTTGGGATCAAATAGAAGCATAGTCAATGAACAAACCAAAGGTCCATCACGAGTGGTTTAAGGTTGGGATCATGCAGAAGCATAGACAATGAACAAGCCAAAGGTCAGTAATGAGTGGTTGCAGGTTGGGATCAAGCAGAAGCATAGCCAATGAACAAGCCAAAAGTCAGTAACAAGTGGTTGCAGGGTGGGATCAAGCAGAAGCATAGTCGAGGAACAAGTCAAAGGTCAGTAAAGAGTGGTTTAAGGTTGGGATCATGCAGAAGCATAGACAATGAACAAGCCAAAGGTCAGTAATGAGTGGTTGCAGGTTGGGATCAAGCAGAAGCATAGCCAATAAATAAGCCAAAAGTCGGTAACAAGTGGTTGCAGGATGGGATCAAGCAGAAGCGTAATCAATGAACATGGCAAGGGTCAGTAACGAGTGGTTTCAGGTTGGGATCAAGCAGAAGCATAGACAATGAACAAGCTAAAGGTTGGTAACAAGTGGTTGCAGGATGGGATCACGAGAAGCATAGACAATGAACAAGCCAAAGGTTGGTAACAAGTGGTTTCAGGTTGGGATCAAGCAGAATCATAGTCAATGAACAAGACAAAGGTCCATCAGGAGTTGTTACAGGTTGAGATCAAACAGAAGCATAGTCAATGAACAAGTTAAAGGTCGGTAATGAGTAGTTGCAGGTTGGGATCAAATAGAAGCATAGTCAATGAACAAGCCAAAGGTCCATCACGAGTGCTTGCAGGTTGGGATCAAGCAGAAGTGTAGTCGAGGAACAAGCCAGAGGTTGGTAATGAGTGGTAGTGAAGATGTGAAGTGAAGGACAGCTGCAGGTACACAAAGGAGCAAGATATTGCCTGGAGTGAGCACAATAATCTGTCCAACAGGAAGAGTAGAGACATAGCTTAAATCAGGAAGTTCATGGGGGCAGCAAGGAGTTCAAGGTTCACTAGAAACAAGGTACAAGGCAAGACTGTACTAAAAGATTAAACAAGGAGCTGTCCAGTATCTCAGATGGCACAGTGAGAAGGACCACAACCAGACAACACAGAGGTCACAGGTTTAGATCCGGACCCTGACAATAGGTGCTGTGTAGATGGACCTTGTTCTGGTGTTGGGCTGCTACTCTCTCTGATGCTACGAGAACACTTAGAGGATGGTAAAACTCTGGGGTTTGTTAGTACAAAAGTTCATAACACATTATTGAACAAAGGTATCAGATGAAGCCAATGCATTTTGGGGGAAATGCCTCCCCCTTCGTTTGGCCTGAAACCTTGGGTATGAATGGGCTCATGGTGAGATACTATCAGGAAACCAGGGGCGGACTGAAAAATCATGGGGCCCCTGGGCAATAGGGGATCATGGGGCCCCTTTGTCCTTGCCCAAACTCAAAAAAGCCTATGAAAAAGGTACCAGGGGCATATCCTGGGGCCCCCTACTGACCCCGGGCCGTCGGGCAGTGCCCGAGTTTCCAAATGGCCAATCCGCCCCTGCAGGAAACTTATAATATGTAAGAACTTGGTCCAAACTGTTAAACCTGGAATTATTGCAAGCTGCCAGCATAGTTAGCAGGCCCTAAACCCAGAAATGCTGGATCATGTACATGTATGTGATCCAGAGCAGAAGGATCATACGCCGTAAAAAGTACAGTGGGTGGTAAAGTAATTTTAGCAAAAATTGCTGATTTTATCACATACAAAAATGTCAAAATTGCCCCGGCATGCACGTGGTCAAATCAAGTTACCTGAACCCACTTTCTTGTTTCCTGCTTCAAAACATATAAAAATGTCAGTATTGGTAAGATACTCCCTAAGAGTTAAATACTTCCAAAGGGATGCAGACCCTGCAGCTGTTCTAGTTCTATTGTTTCTATGTGAACACTTAAGAGTGCACCAGGTGATTCAAATGAACCATTCAGAATCAGTCCCCAAATACATGGTGAGACAAACAGCTATTTCTTCAGGATAACAAAAGACAGGGATATGCTACAAAGTTTGTTAAAATCTCTGCAATGTACAAAGATCACCCAGAGGGGATTTTTTTTCTCAACAAAAGTGGATTTACTCCTTAACTGAATAAATATCTGAGTTTAGATACAATAAACATGTATTATACAATGCTATTCATCCACCATTCAAACTGAAAATATGTTCATATAATAACTGACCATAAAAAAAAAATACAAAAAAACAATAAGAAAACAAAAAGAAGATATTTTCCCGCTTCCTGTTAGTAAACAAGGTATAAACTGGGTACGGCGGGGCGTCTAATCTGCATTTAAATAGAATTTCAACAGAACGCAATCAGAAGCCGGCGGCTATGGCCGCAGCTCGCTCATCGCTGTTACAGTATATCACGTTATCCTATCATGTCATTTGCACTTTACAAATTGTGTGCTCACTTCTGGGCTCCAGGTGGAGTGTAAATTGGAGGGGAGCTACAAGTCCCAGCATACCCAGCCAGACTTGTGTCTTCAGCTTCCTGCGTTCTTATCTCCAAAATGAAAAAAAAGAAAAATATGTCTCTTAAACATTGAAGTCTGCTTCACATCCCTGCAATGCATCTTCTAAAACGCTCAATTCAGGGCTGCTGTAAAATTTAAATCCTCCCTCCGGCCTCCCCTTCAGTCTTGCACAGGTGTATCAGCTCCTCCCCTTCAGTCTTGCACAGGTGGACCAGCTCCTCCCCTTCAGTCTTGCACAGGTGTACCGGCTCCTCCCCTTCAGTCTTGCACAGGTGTACCGGCTCCTCCCCTTCAGTCAGCACAGGTGTACCATCTCCTCCCCTTCAGTCTCACACAGATGTACCAGCTCCTCCCCTTCAGTCTCACACACGTATGCCAGCTCCTCCCCTCCAGTCTTGCACAGGTGTACCAGCTCCTCCCCTTAAGTCATGCACAGGTGTACCATCTCCTCCCCCTCAGTCTCACATAGGTGTACCAGCTCCTCCCCTTCAGTCTTGCACAGGTGTACCGGCTCCTCCTCTTCAGTCTTGCACAGGTGTACCAGCTCCTCCCCTTCAGTATTGCACAGGTGTTCTGGCTCCTCCCCTTCAGTCTTGCACAGGTGTACCAGCTTCTCCCCTTCGGTCTCGCACAGGTGTACCGGCTCCTCCCCTTCAGTCTTTCACAGGTGTACCGGATCCTCCCCTTCAGTCTTGTACAGGTGTACCGGATCCTCCCCTTCAGTCTTTCACAGGTGTACCGGCTCCTCCCCTTCAGTCCCAGGTGTTCAGCTCCTCCCCTTCTTTCACAGGTGTACCGGCTCCTCCCCTTCAGTCTTGCACAGGTGTATCAGCTCCTCCCTTTCAGTCTTGCACAGGTGTACCGGCTCCTCCCCTTCAGTCTTTCACAGGTATACCAGCTCCTCCCCTTCAGTCTTGCACAGGTGTATCAGCTCCTCCCTTTCATCAGCTCCTCCCCCCCTTCAGTCTTGCACAGGTGTACTGGCTCCTCCCCTGCAGTCTTGCCAATTATTATAGCCAAATTTACCACCCTAACTCCTCCCACAGTTTTTACACTACATAGACAGTAATATATGGAAACGTGCGGATTGTTCCCGATTGGTGTGCTATTACTTTGTGGAACATTTCGCCGAATGGTTCACAAAATATCACCGTTTTGTGGTGAAATTGGTCCCATAGGAATGATTGGCGGAATGTTCAAAACTAGAGTGGGAGCTGACAAAACCTTTTCACAGTTACTCCGCCAACTCCAGTTGTAGACTACTGGTGGAGGCAAGAACACTTCACACAATTTCCCCAGAAATTGTAGCTTTTCTAGTTATCATTATTATTAATTATATTATTATTATGTAGTAGTAGTAGTACATATTATAATGAAGTTGTTTTATACATTGCTCAAGAAAAGAAAGGGAGACTTTGTAATCACAGTCTAGCATCAAGTCAAAGAAACTGGGATATTGATCTGGTCAGGTAAGTCGCAGAGGGGGTTGTTAATCAGTTTCAGCTACTTTGGTGTTCATGAAATTAACAACAGGTGCACTATATGGGCAACAATGAGACGACCCCCAAAGCATGAATGGTTTTACAGGTGGAGGCCACTGACAGTTTTTTCCCTACTCATCTTTTCTGACTGTTTTTCACTAGTTTTGCATTTGGCTAGGGTCAGTGTCACTACTGGTAGTATGAGGCCATACCTGGACCCTACAGAGATTGCACCAGCAGTGCGACTCCTCCAGAATGGCACATCAATACGTGCCACTGCCAGAAAGTTTGCTGTGTCTTCCAGCACAGTCTCAAGAGCATGGAGGAGATTCCAGGAGACAAGCAGTTACTCTAGGAGAGCTGGACAGGGCCGTAGAAGGTCCTTAACCCATCAGCAGGACCGGTATCTGTTTCTTTGCGCAAGGAGGAACAGGATGAGTACTTACAAAATGGCATCCAGTAGGCCACTGGTGTGAATGTCTCTGATCAAACAATCAGAAAGAGACTTCATGAGGGTGGCCTGAGGGCCCAACATCCTCTAGAAGTGCCCTGTGCTCATTGCCCAGCACCATAGAGCTCGATTGGCATTTACCATTGAACCCCAGAATTGGCAGGTCCACCACTGGCACCCTGTGCTTTTCCCAGATGAGAGCAGAGAGCAGGTTCACCCTGAGCACATGTGACAGACATGAAAGGGTCTGGAGAAGCTGTGGAGTACGTTCTTCTGCCTGCCTGTGCAACATGGTTCAGTATGACCATTTTGGTGGTGGGTCGGTGATGGTCTGGGGAGGCATATGGAGGGACGCACAGACCTCTACAGGATAGACAATGGCACCCTGACTATCATTAGGTATTGGGATTAAATCCTTGGACCCATTGTCAGACCTTACACTGGTGCAGTGGGTCCTAGGTTCCTCCTGGTGCAGTGGGTCCTGAGTTCCTCCTGGTGCAGTGGGTCCTTCCTCCTGGTGCAGACAATTCCCGACATGTGGCGACAATATGCAGGCAGTTCCTGGATGATGAAGAAATTGATACCATTGAATGGCCCCCACGCTTGCCTGACCCAAATCTGATAGAACACCTCTGGGATATTATGTTTTGGTCCATCCGACATTCCCAGGTTGCACCTCAGACTGTCCAGGATGCCCTGGTCCAGATCTGAAAGGCAAAACCTCAGGACACCATCTGTGGTCTCATTAGGAGCCTCCCCTGACGTTGTCAGGCATGCATAAAGCACATGGAGGCCATACAAACTACTGAGGACCATTCTGAGTTGCTGCAATGACATTTCACCAAAATGGACTCGCCTGCTGCAACATTTTTTCCCTTTGATTTTCGGGGGGTGTCTCCTTTATAGGTTGATAACATTCATTTCCATCAAACGATGGGGCATCCTTATGTTCCTAACATATTACCCCATCCATGTCAGTATAGAGATCCAGCAGGAGATTCTACCCCATTGAGATCTGATGGGTTTTCAAAGTCTTCCTTTACTTTTTGTGAGCCGTGTATATCTATCTGCATTAATTTGTGACTTTTACTTACTGTCTAGAGTTCAGCTTTAATCTTCAATTTAACCACTTGCCGCCCAGCCACTGTACATATACGGCGGGCAGGGCGGCACTCGCAGGCAAAACCACGTTTTAAAACGCGTGTTTTGCAAACAAATAGGGGGCGCGCGCGAGGCGCGCCGCCGCCCTATCTGTCCCGCCAATCACCGCCGCAGATGTGAGTCGCCGGGTCACAGCCGCTCCTTAGCGGCTGTTTCCCGGGGGTTCGGCGGCAAACAGTGACAGAGAGCACAGCTGCAGTAGCTGTGCTGTCTGTCACTTCCCTGTCAGCTCGAGGATGAGCTGATCGAGAAAGAACAGTTTCTCTTTCTCGATCAGCCTTGTCCCGTCCAGCACACACCCCGCCCCCTAGTAAAACACTCCCCTCACTCCTATAACCCTTCCCTACAAAATAAAGTTAACCCCTTCCTCCCCAGTGCCATTAGTACAGTGTCAGTGTTTTTTTTTTTTTGCACTGATCACTGTATTAGTGTTTTTGGGGATGTCAGTGACCCCAAGTCAGTACCCCCCAATGTCAGAATGTCCGCCGCAGTCCCGCCATAAGTCGCTGATTGCTGCCATAAGTCACTGATCGCCGCCATAATTCGCTGATCGCCGCCATTATTAGTATAAAGAAAACACAAAAAATCCCAGTATCTTTCCCGCCATTTGTAAACGCTATAACTTTCATGTAAACCAATTAATTTACACGTATTGGGTTTTTTTTTTTAGCAAAGACGTCGCAGAATGCATTTTGGCAGAAATTTATGACTAAATTAGATTTTTGCATTTTTTTACTGGACATGTTTTATAGCAAAAAGTCCAAAATATTGTTTTTTTTTTCTCAAAATTGTCAGACTTTTTTTTTATAGCGCAAAAAATAAAAACCGCACAGGCGATCAAATACCACCGAAAGAAAGCTCAATTTGTGGGGAAAAAAAAGCATGTAAACTTCATTTATGTACCGTATTGCATGACCGCACAATTGTCCGTTAAACTAGCGCAGCGCTGTATAGCAGAAAAATGGTGTAAATTGCAGTATCTATACCATAGTTTGTAGACGCTATAACTTCACACAAAGCAATCAATATACACTTATTGGGATTTTTTTTACCAAAAACATGGAGCAGAATACATTTTGGCCTAAATTTATAACCAACTTTGAGTTTACTATATATTTTTTATAGCTGAAAGTAAAAAAATATTGTTTTTCTTAAAAAATTTTGGCCTTTTTTTATTTATAGCGTGAAAAATAAGAAGCGCACAGGTGATCAAATACCACCGAAAGAAAGCTCTATTTGTGTGAAAAAAAGGACGTAAATTTCGTTTGGGTGCAGCATTGCATGACCGCGCAATTATCAGTTGAATTAGTGCAGCGCCGAGTAGCAAAAAGAGGCGTGGTCATTAAGGGGGGTAAATCCTCTGGAGCTCAAGTGGTTAAACAAATCACACAGTAAACATGTGGAAATGTCTAAAGAAAATGTTTACTAATACAATCAAAAATTGCAGTTGAAAGAAAAATGATGTAGAATTGTAGCAAGCGTGCACAGAATCATGTTTCTATTTCACCGTTGGCTGGATGGGAAGACCTACTGATGGATGGAAATGCATGGTACATAATGGCTACTTAGTTGTCTGAACTAAGCAGAGAAAGGGAGTGATCACAGACAGGCCATATTTCCCATTCCAGATCCAAATTGTTGTTGAGCAGAAAGTTTTCTTCCAAATGTTATCTCCAAAAGCTAAAAAAAAAAACAACAAGTAACTATCTATTGACTTTACATATTGATTGGAGCTGGGATGTTTTGCCTGGAGGTTCCTGTCTTAGGTCTATAGACATGAATTTATATCTTGCTGTCTATAATGAGACTGTCACAGCGGAGGCTCAGTTTTAGAAAAAAAAAAAATTGGTTGTAAATGACTGTTGTCAAGAGTTCTACCAATTTGTCTTCTTGGTACATCTTAATAATTAAGTTCCTTCTTTAGGTCACAGATTGCTCAGAGTGAGTTACAGTAAAGGAAGAATCAAGAGGTCTACAGGTCTGATAGAAGGGATGGAGCTGAGCGTCTTTGTTCATGCCTTGATTGTAACTCATAAGTATGTTGTGTCAGGGGTGGACTGACAACTCATGGGGCCCCCGGGCAATAGGGGATCATGGGGCCCCTGTGTCCTTGCGCAAACTCAAAAAAGCCTATGAAAAAGGTACCAGGGGCATCTCATGGGGCCCCCTACTGACCCCGGGCCCTCAAAAGGGGATCATGGGGCCCCTGGGACCTTGCCCACACTCAAAAAAAGCCTATGAAAAAGGTACCAGGGGCATCTCATGGGGCCCCCTACTGACCCCGGGCCCTCAAAAGGGGATCATGGGGCCCCTGTGTCCTTGCCCAAACTCAAAAAAGCCTATGAAAAAGGTACCAGGGGCATCTCATGGGGCCCCCTACTGACCCCGGGCCCTCAATAGGGGATCATGGGGCCCTTGTGTCCTTGCCCAAACTCAAAAAAAGCCTATGAAAAAGGTACCAGGGGCATCTCATGGGGCCCCCTACTGACCCCGGGCCCTCAAAAGGGGATCATGGGGCCCTTGTGTCCTTGCCGCAAACTCAAAAAAAGCCTATGAAAAAGGTACCAGGGGCATCTCATGGGGCCCCCTACTGACCCAGGGCCCTCAGGCAGTGCCCGAGTTTCCAAATGGTCAGTCCGCCCCTGGTCAGGGGTTTTAAAACTAGGTATCTATCAATGGGAAACCAAACTAATTTCATAGTTATCAGTTAGTTATTAAGAAAAGTAAAAGACCAAGAGGTAGGTATAGCCACCGCCATCAGGCTAGATCAACCTTTATATCATTGGTGGTCAACTTTCTTGATATGGGGGACCTCAAGTGTGGACCCGTACATCACCAAAGCCCTGCACATAAAATTAATGGAATATTCATTATCAGAGGCAGAAGACACACAGCAGGATATAGTCAAAGACTATGGGCTTTATACTGGAGATGGTCAGAGACAGTAGACATGATACAGAAGATGGTCAGAGACTGCACAAATACTATAGGAGATGGTTAGAGACTGTGGACGTAATACAAGAGATGGTCAGAGACTGTGGACATAATACAAGAGGTGGTCAGAGACTGTGGACATAATACAAGAGATCGTCAGAGACTGTGGACATAATACCAGAGATGGTCAGAGACTTTAGACATAATACAAGAGATCGTCAGAGACTGTGGACATAATACAAGAGATGGTCAGAGACTATGGACATAATACAAGAGATGGTCAGAGACTGCAGACATAATACAAGAGATCGTCAGAGACTGTGGACATAATACAAGAGATGGTCAGAGACTGTGGACATAATACAAGAGATGGTCAGAGACTGTGGACATAATGGTCATCATTTGCTGTCCTGACATCACCTCCACCTGCCCAGCTGCATTCCATGCAGATCAGTAAGCTCTGGGAGCCTCCAGAACTGACCATCAGCATGCCCACAGCCTCCATTACCCCGCGGTCCAGGACTGGAACTGTTGACAGCCAAAATATACATCAATATATGTCAAGTTTCATGCTTCCTTATGTTCTCCCTTTCTTTTGGTTCACTTCAGAGTCATCTCCTGCTCTAATTCACAAGCTGCCTCCTGGTGGACGTATTGGACCTCAATAGGTCCGTGGAATTTATTCATTTATTTAGAGTCAATAACCCCACTGTTTTTGCCTAGTTGCGCTCATTTTGTTTATTATTTAATTAGGCACTAGGAATGCTTTTACAAGAAAGCCGACCGCTGGCTGAAAAAAAACAATATGGGAATGATGCCTGCCACTGTATCATCCCAGTATAACCACTTGAAATCCAGAGTGTGGCCATAACTGGGCAATTGGGAAACAAATTTGCCATCTACAGGGGCATCGAGGGCTGCTTAAAAAGTGACGGTTGGGCACCAGGGCTCTATATTCTGTTTCATACATTTATAAGGACAGTGGATGGAGATCCATAGGTTGTAGTATTGCCTTTTTCATGTTTGTTATATTACTTATCAAATTCCACCATTCTGAAATTGTTTTCCTTTTTTTATTCTTTAATCTAACGCTATTTTCTTCTTTTTTTTTTGCTTCTTTTCAGATTATATTCTCACACAGATATATATCTCATTTAACCTTCCTTTGTATGCATAACTTGTCAGTCCCAGTGGCACGCAATAAACAGACTTTGATGTGTAAATTTGGTGATTTGCTGAGTATTTAAATTCCTGTGTATGAGGAGCCCACCGAACCTGAACCACCTCCAGCAACACCTCCCCCCCCCATGGTCTAAATCTGACCCTGTATATACAGTATCATTAGTGAAGGATGCTGGATGCCATCATTCTAGGCTACTAAAGGTTTGTTATCAGAGGATCCAGTTTGATGATATTACTCAGCTTTTGAAAGGCTTGCTATAAAGTCGTTGCCTACACAGGTATCTGTTGGTATATGATTGCTTCCGAGATTTTAAAACAGATACATCGGGGAAAAAAAAAAAAAAAGAAGCATTGATCTCAGATCACAATATATTTTGGTGGACCTACGATGGAATTGCGACCTTCATTTCCTACCTACAGTATATCACAAATATTTTCTTTTATCGAGACACTTGGGTCCAGGGCTAAAGATACACTTTTCTAGGCTCATATGAGTCTATTGGGTTTCACTTTCAAGTCTGGTAATATTCCTGATGTGATTTGATTCATAAGTCGCTGTACACGCGTTTAGCATTCAAAGGTAGACTTTGAAAGACCCTCTAAAGCTGAACTCCAGGGAAAGGAAGAATCTTGAGTTAAATGCTGGTTTAGGTCTAGGGAACTGCAAGAAGCAGTTTTACTTACCTATTCCTCCTCTCCCACAAACTCCTACAGGTTGTGAGGCTGGTCCCTGCAACTTCTTCTCCCAAAGCTCCAGAGGTGGGATGTCCTCTGAGATCATCAAGACAAATGTAGAGCCCATATCCTTGCATTTGCCAAGAGGATTCTGAGGGACATTCCACTACTAGAGTGTGAGGGAGTAGAAGAAATTGCTGGCTACTGGCAGAGCAGAGGATCGGGTAAGTAAAAGTGCTTTTAGCAATCCCCTAGACCAGGGGTCTCCAAACTGTGGCTCTTGGGGCACTATTTCTCTGATTAATGCAAGGCACTATTCCTCAAGGCACCAACGATAGTGCACTCTTCCTTCCACTGACAGCAACAATGGGGCACTATTCCCCCCACTGATACCAATGAAGGGGGACTATTCCTCCCAATGACACCATCAAAGGGGCACTATTCTTCCCACTGACATCAACAATGGGGCACTATTCCCTTTTCTGATAGCAATGATGAGGCATTCTTCCTCCCACTGATGCCAACAATGGGGAACTTTTTCTCCAACTGACACCAACAATGGGGCACTATTATTATTATACAGGATTTATATAGCGCCAACAGTTTGCTCAGTGCTTTACAATATAACGGAAGACAATACAGTTCAATACAAGAGGGTTAGGAGGGGCCTGCTTCTTGGAACTTTCAATCTAGGAGCATAACTCCCACTAACACCAACAATGAGGCACTTTTCCTCCCACTGACACCAACAATGAGGCACTTTTCTTCCCACTTACACCAACAATGGGGCACTATTCCCCCCCCGACACCAATGATGGTGCACCATTTCTTCCACTGACACAAGTGATGGGGCACTATTCCTTCCATTGACACCAACAATGAAGCACTATTCCTCCCGCTAATACCTATGATGGGGCATTTGCTACACCTACTGCTAACAGCTCCCCTGAGATCTAAAAGACAATAAACTGGCTCTTTGTATAGAAAAAAGACTGAAGGCTCCTGCCCTAGACCTAAATGAGCATGGAGGCAGGCCCACTGCAAGGAAGCATTTTTTTTGTTCCCCAGAGATGGGCTTCTTAACCCCTTCACACCGTACCCAAATTAGAGGCCCCACTGGACTGGGGGCTTTTTTCAGTGGGGCTGATAAATTGTGTACCTGTCTTTGTGCTGGGATGAGTGTGACATGGATGGGACTTGGATGCAACTTGGATGCCACTTGAATGCCAGAGAGTGGAAATTCACATCAAAGTTGCACTACATGAACAGAACTGGCATACTTTCCTATTAGCAAAAAAAAAAAAGTTGCATCAAAGTCACACCCATGCAAAGTTGCAACAAAGTCAGTACTTTCCTATTGGTAAAAAAAAAAAAAGCATAAAAAAATGCACTATTTTCCCTTTCTGCCGCATGTCCATTGAAGTCTATTGAACTAAAAACGCACTGTGTTGCAGTAAAAAAAAGTCCCTGACCCTTTCCAAAAATACAGCAGCTGAAAAAGCCATAGATGTGCACATGTCCCATAGGAAACCATGTTAAATGGACTGCAGTGTGTTTCTGAAAAATGTAAAAAAAGGTTTTATTTAACCATTAGCCGCCCGGCCTATAGCCGTTTGGCGGACGCAAAAATTCTCTAGCTTTCCGGGTGCACGCCATTTGGCGTCCTCCCGCACATGTGCAGTTCACAAGGTTGCAGAGCCGCACAGCGGCGCGAACTGTCACCGGCCGTGTACCTCGGACACGGCCGATGACAGATCTGAGTACCGGCCCCCGTTGCCGGTACCATGTGACCTGTTGTGACCAATCACAGCAGGTCACATGACAGTTGTATACAATGGATGGCTTCATTCATGCCATCCATTGTATATTAGTGCCTAGCTGTGAATGGTCACAGCAGGTCACATGCACATGTCATTTGATTAGCTGTGGCCAAATCACAGCTAAGCACAAAAAAAAACCCAAAAAAAAAAAAACCTGAATGAATCGATGTCATTCAGGTAAATGCTTGCTTATAGCAAAGTAATTCTTTGCTATAAGCAAATTGTGTAAAAAAAAAAAATGCTGATCACTTCCCCAAAGTAGTACAATGTTACTATGGTAACATTGTACTACTTTTGTCATAGTAAAATATGAAAAAAAAAATCTTAAAAAAAAAAAATGTAATAAAAAAAAACAAAATAAAAAAAAAAATATATATAATTTTTTTTTCATACTGTCACCAGTCAGTGTCCCTGATCACCGCCATGCCAGTTATATGATGACGCTGTACTGCACTGGTGACAGTATGTAAAAAAAAAATAGTGAAAATAATTTTTTTAATTTTTTTCATTTTCCGAAAAATTATGACAAAAAAAATACAACTTCAAAAAACTCGCCATGCCTCTTATGAAGTACATCGGACTGTCTACTCTGCAAAAAGGGGTCATTTGGGGATATCTGTACTGTCCTGACATTGGGGGGGATATCTGTACTGTCCTGACATTTGGGGGATATCTGTACCGTCCTGACATTTGGGGGATATCTGTACCGTCCTGACATTTGGGGGATATCTGTACCGTCCTGACATTTGGGGGATATCTGTACTGTTCTGACATTTGGGGGATATCTGTACTGTTCTGACATTTGGGGGATATCTGTACTGTTCTGACTTTTTGGGGATATCTGTACTGTCCTGACATTTGGGGGATATCTGTACTGTTCTGACATTTGGGGGATATCTGTACTGTTCTGACATTTGGGGGATATCTGTACTGTCCTGACATTTGGGGGGATATCTGTACCGTCCTGACATTTGGGGGATATCTGTACCATCCTGACATTTGGGGGATATCTGTACTGTCCTGACATTTGGGGGATATCTGTACTGTCCTGACATTTGGGGGATATCTGTACCGTTCTGCCATTCTTGGACCTCAAGAAATTAGATTGGCTGTCAGTACTCCAGGATTGATCAATATTCAGATCTATACCATAGTTTGTGAACTCTATAACTTTCCTACAAAAACTAAATAATACATCCTAATTTGGGTTATTTTCACCAAAGACATGTAGCAGAATACATCTCGGCCTAAATTTATGAAGAACAATTATTTATTTGTAAACTTTTATAACAGAAACAAAGAAAAACGTGTTTTTTTTCAAAATTTTTGGTCTTTTTTTTGTTAATTAGGTAAAAAAATAAAGACCCCCCGGCGGTGATTAAATACCACCAAAAGAAAGCACTAGTTGTGTGAAGAAAATTATAAAATTTTAGTTTGGGTACAATGTTGCATGACCGCGCAATTGTCATTCAAAGTGTGAGAGCGCTGAAACCTGAAAACTGGCCTGGGCAGGAAGGGGTACAATTGCATTGGTATTGAAATGGTTAAAAATTGATACAAATTTAAAAAAAATGGAAAAGAAATCAAAGTGGAAGGAATTACACATTTTCTATTCATACATGGCTGAAAAAAAAAATGAAGTCCTTTAATTATAAAATCACAGAAGTCACCTGAATCGATGACATCATTCTGGGACAGGAAGGCGAGGACCCTCCACGCCATATGGAACCGCAGGAAGACAACGGGGGAGCGTCGTTGGAGAAAATTCACATCTATCAGATTAATCTAAATTGCATTTGGACGTTTGCAATTGAGTCAGGAAACAGTAAATGAAAAAGCCGGAGTCCCCGATGAAGGCCATTCAGACAATTATCTGGCGCAGGGTTCACGGCCGCGATACGCTACAGCAATTTCTCTCCTCTTTTTTTTTTTTTTTTTTATAAACAGATTTAATTCCTGACACTTGAGGGAAATGGGAAACAAATTGTATAGGGTGTAATGTTTCACGCTGCTTAACGAGCGTCTATAGTATTAAATGAGCAAAGCATTTAAGAACGTTCAATTTACGCCGCGGCATAACTAAACATGTTTTATGACATTACCGCGTGTCCCTCGAAAACTCATCTCCTGCAATAAAGGTGGATAGAAAACTGTGCCGAGCGCACAATTAAAGGGGACGTACGCAGAAATAACTAGTCAATTTATCTGATAATGTGCAGGTACAGGGGCGGACTGACCATTTGGAAACTCGGGCACTGCCCGAGGGCATGGGGTCAGTAGGGGGCCCCATGAGATGCCCCTGGTACCTTTTTCATAGGCTTTTTTGAGTTTGGCCAAGGACCCAGGGGCCCCATGATCCCCTATTGCCCGGGGGCCCCATGAGTTGTCAGTCCGCCCCTGTGCAGGTATTAAAGTCATATTAAACCCTCAGAACAGATTGGTTTTGCCTCTGTTTCCATGTAGCCGGCTGTAAAACAAATGTATTTTTCTTCATTTCAGAACAAAAACACATTTCTCTTCTGAAAGATCTCCGTGTCATGTCCCTCTCTTCTGTTCTTCACTTCCGATCGGGGAGCAAGTGATAAGGAATGATGTCTTGGGACGACCAGGGGCGGATTGACCATTTGGAAACTCGGGCACTGCCCCAGGGCCCGGGGTCAGTAGGGGGCCCCATGAGGCTTTTTTGAGTTTGGGCAAGGACACAGGGGCCCCATGATCCCCTATTGCCTGGGGGCCCCATGAGTTGTCAGTCCACCCCTGACACAACATAATTATATTTTACATAATACAATCATAGGCATGAAGAAAGACGCTCAGCTCCATCCCTTCTATCAGACCTGTAGACCTCTAGGCCTAGAGTTTAGGGTCAGGTTGGGGGCCCCATGAGATGCCCCTAGTACCTTTCATAGGCTTTTTTTGGGTGTGCTTTGAGTGTGGGTGAGGACACAGGGGCCCCATGATCCCCTATTGCCTGGGGGCCCCGTGAGTTGTCAGTCCACCCCTGACACAACATATTTATGAGTTACAATCATAGGCATGAAGAAAGACGCTCAGCTCCATCCCTTCTATCAGACCTGTAGACCTCTAGGCCTAGGGTCCAGGGTCAGGTTGAGGGCCCCATGAGATGCCCCTAGTACCTTTCATAGGCTTTTTTAGGTGTGGTTTGAGTATGGGTGAGGACACAGGGGCCCCATGATCCCCTATTGCCCGGGGGCCCCATGAGTTGTCAGTCCACCCCTGACACAACATAATTATGAGTTGCAATCATAGGCATGAAGAAAGACGCTCAGCTCCATCCCTTCTATCAGACCTGTAGACCTCTAGGCCTAGGGTCCAGGGTCAGGTTGAGGGCCCCATGAGATGCCCCTAGTACCTTTCATAGGCTTTTTTAGGTGTGGTTTGAGTTTGGGCAAGGACACAGGGGCCCCATGATCCCCTATTGCCTGGGGGCCCCATGAGTTGTCAGTCCACCCCTGACACAACATAATTATATTTTACATAATACAATCATAGGCATGAAGAAAGACGCTCAGCTCCATCCCTTCTATCAGACCTGTAGACCTCTAGGCCTAGGGTCCAGGGTCAGGGTGGGGGGCCCCATGAGATGCCCCTAGTACCTTTCATAGGCTTTTTTAGGTGTGGTTTGAGTGTGGGTGAGGACACATTGGCCCCATGATCCCCTATTGCCCGGGGGCCCCATTAGTTGTCAGTCCACCCCTGCCCCTGACACAACATAATTATGAGTTACAATCATAGGCATGAAGAAAGACGCTCAGCTCCATCCCTTCTATCAGACCTGTAGACCTCTAGGCCTAGAGTTTAGTGTCAGGTTGGGGGCCCCATGAGATGCCCCTAGTACCTTTCATAGGCTTTTTTGGGTGTGCTTTGAGTGTGGGTGAGGACACAGGGGCCCCAGGATTTCCTATTGCCCGTGGGCCCCATGAGTTGTCAGTCTGCCCCTGGGGACGACATTATCATTATATAGGATCAGGGGCAAACTGACAACTCATGGGGCCCCCAGGCAATAGGGGATCATGGGGCCCCTGTGTCCTCACCCACACTCAAACCACACCCAAAAAAGCCTATGAAAGGTACTAGGGGCATCTCATGGGGCCCCCTACTGACCCTGGACCCTAGGCCAGTGCCCGAGTGGCCGAATCGTCAGTGTTGATGTGTTTGATGTCAGTGCACCTGTATTGATTTTAATTAGTGGCTCACAAGTAACACTCAATTCAACACTTAAACAAGAGAGTAGTAGCAGGAGAGAGAGAGACCCCTGCGGGGATAGGAGTACGGGGAGCCAGCTGAGAGATACCCACACCCTTCATATGATGCAACACAGGTTTCAAAAGTTCCACGAGTGAACAAAAAGCACAGTAAGCCTATCATAGGCTAATAAGGAGGTGAGCATACAACTTAACCCCTTCCATACCGGGCAATTTTACACCTTCCTGCCCAGGCCAGTTTTCAGGTTTCAGCGCTCTCACACTTTGAATGACAATTGCGCGGTCATACAACATTGTACCCAAACTAAAATTTTATAATTTTCTTCACACAACTAGAGCTTTCTTTTGGTGGTATTTAATCACTGCCGGGGCCTTTATTTTTTGCTAAATTAACAAAAAAATTAAAACATTTTGAAAAAAAAAAAGTTTTTCTTTGTTTCTGTTATAAAAGTTTACAAATAAATAATTGTTCTTCATAAATTTAGGCCGAGATGTATTCTGCTACATGTCTTTGGTGAAAATAACCCAAATTAGGATGTATTTTTTAGTTTGTAGGAAAGTTATAGAGTTCACAAACTATGGTATAGATCTGAAAATTGATCAATCCTGAAGTACTGACAGCCAATCTAATTTCTTGAGGTCCAAGAATGTCAGAATAGTACAGATATCCCCCAAATGTCAGGACAGTACAGATATCCCCCAAATGTCAGGACAGGACAGATATCTCCCAAATGTCAGGACAGTACAGATATCCCCCAAATGTCAGGACAGTACAGATATCCCCCAAATGTCAGAATAGTACAGATATCCCCCCAAATGTCAGAACAGTACAGATATCTCCCAAATGTCAGGACAGTACAGATATCCCCCAAATGTCAGAATAGTACAGATATCCCCCCAAATGTCAGGACAGTACAGATATCCCCCAAATGTCAGGACAGTACAGATATCTCCCAAATGTCAGGACAGTACAGATATCCCCCAAATGTCAGGACAGTACAGATATCCCCCAAATGTCAGGACAGTACAGATATCCCCCAAATGTCAGAATAGTACAGATATCCCCCCAAATGTCAGGACAGTACAGATATCCCCCAAATGTCAGGACAGTACAGATATCTCCCAAATGTCAGGACAGTACAGATATCCCCAAATGTCAGGACAGTACAGATATCCCCCAAATGTCAGAACGGTACAGATATCCCCCAAATGTCAGGACAGTACAGATATCCCCCAAATGTCAGGACGGTACAGATATCCCCCAAATGTCAGAACAGTACAGATATCCTCCAAATGACCCCTTTTTGCAAAGTAGACAGTCTGACGTGCTTCATAAGAGGCATGGCAAGTTTTTTGAAGTTGTATTTTTTTTGTCATAATTTTTCGGAAAATTAAAAAAATTAAAAAAATTAGTTTCACATTTTTTTTTTTACATACTGTCACCAGTGCAGTACAGCGCCATCATATAACTGGCATGGCGGTGAACAGGGACACTGACTGGTGACAGTATGAAAAAAAAAATATATATATATATTTTTTATTTTTTATAAAAAAATTTTTCTTTTTTTTAAGATTTTTTTTTCATATTTCACTATGACCAAAGTAGTACAATGTTACCATAGTAACATTGTACTACTTTGGGGAAGTGATCAGTATTTTTTTTTTTTTACACAATTTGCTTATAGCAAAGAATTACTTTCCTATAAGCAAGCATTTACCTGAATGACATCGATTCATTCAGGTTTTTTTTTTTTTTTTTTTTGTGCTTAGCTGTGATTTGGCCACAGCTAATCACATGACATGTGCATGTGATTAGATGTGACCATTCACAGCTAGACACTAGTATACAATGGATGGCATGAATGAAGCCATCCATTGTATACAACTGTCATGTGACCTGCTGTGATTGGTCACAGCAGGTCACATGGTACCGGCAACTGGGCCGATACTCAGATCTGTCATCGGCCGTGTCCGAGGTACACGGCCGGTGACAGATTGCACCGCTCTGCAGGAGCGCAATCTGCACATGTGCGGGAGGACGCCATATGGCGTCCACCCGGAACGCTGATGACATTTGCCGCCTGCCATTCGGCCATAGGGCGGGCGGCAAATGGTTAATCACATTAAGGAATCTCCGAAAATGTATATTTTATTTGAATCACATCACTGGGAGTTGTCGCCTTATTTCAACTGAGACTTTTTTGCAATATTCAATATTTATTTTTATAGTAGTCACTATATATTTATTTGATCACATTGTTTTTGGATTTGATCATAAAGATGTTTTTTGGGATTATTATTTAGATTATGTTTTAGGGATTTATTGAGTTGATATATATATCTTTTATATTTTCACTCAGATTGGGAGCACGGCATATATTAATAATTTTTTTGGTACTTATATACACATGAATAGAGGATGTGTTTGATGTCAGTGCACCTGTATTGATTTTAGTTAGTGGCTCTCAAGTAACGCTCAATTCTGGTATATACGAATCGTCCATCCAGACCTGTACAGGATTTATATCGCGCCAACAGTTTGCTCAGCGCTTTACAAAATAAAGGGAGACAATACAAAAACACTACAGTTCAATACAAGAGGGTTATGTGGGCCCTGCTCCTTGGAGCTTACAATCTAGGAGGGAGGGGCTGGTGGTACAAAAGGTAATAACTGTGGGGGATGGACTGATGGGAGAAATAGAAGATTCCATTATTAGCAGAGGGTAGGATAGGCTTCTGAAGAGATAGGTTTTCAGAGATCGCCTAAAAGTGAGCAGAGTAGGCGATAGTCGGATAGATTGGGGTAGAGAGTTCCAGAGGATGGGGGAGACTCTGGAGAAGTCCTGGACACAAGCATGGGAGGAAGAGACAAGGGCAATGGGAAGTCAGTGGAGGGATTGGCAGAGAGGGGTGGTGGACACTGAGTGGAGACCAGTGGAGGGATTGGCAGAGAGGGATGGAGGACACTGAATGGAGACCAGTGGAGGGATTGGCAGAGAGGGGTGGAGTACTCTGAATGGAAACCAGTGGAGGGATTGGCAGAGAGGGATGGAGGACACTGAATGGAGACCAGTGGAGGGATTGGCAGAGAGGGATGGAGGACACTGAGTGGAGGCCAGTGGAGGGATTGGCAGAGAGGGGTGGAGACACTGAATGGAGGCCAGTGGAGTGATTGGTAGAGAGGGGTGGAGGACACTGAGTGGAGGTCAGTGGAGGGATTGGCAGAGAGGGGTGGAGGACACTGAGTGGAGGTCAGTGGAGGGATTGGCAGAGAGAGATGGAGGACACTGAGTGGAGGCCAGTGGAGGGATTGGCAGAGAGGGGTGGCAGATACAGAATGGTTAGTAAGGTGATGAATCTGGCAGCAGCAGACATGTCCCATGATTAATTGTGCACTGCCAATGAAAATCCTTGGCACAGCACCCCCGTGCGCACAATGATAGGGACCTTGGCCACACTGTGCATGCACTCCCTCAGCATGACACCACCTAAAAGTTGTCAGAGTAGGCGATAGTCAAGATTGGTGATCTAATTTGCGGCAGAGTTAAACATGGATTTATATGTTATTGTTGATGTTTTGAATTTTATTTGTTGGGCAATGGGAAGCCAGTGGAGGGATTGGCAGGGATTGGCAGAGAGGAATGGAGGACACTGAGTGGAGGCCAGTGGAGGGATTGGCAGAGAGGGATGGAGGACACTGAGTGGAGGCCAGTGGAGGGATTGGCAGAGAGGGATGGAGGATACTGAATGGAGACCAGTGGAGGGATTGGCAGAGAGGGATGGAGGATACTGAATGGAGACCAGTGGAGGGATTGGCAGAGAGGAATGGAGGACACTGAGTGGAGGCCGGTGGAAGGATTGGCAGAGAGGAATGGAGGACACTGAGTGGAGGTCAGTGGATGGATTGGCAGAGAGGGGTGGAGGACACTGAATGGAGGCCAGTGGAGGGATTGGCAGAGAGGGATGGAGGACACTGAATGGAGACCAGTGGAGGGATTGGCAGAGAGGGGTGGAGGACACTGAATGGAGGCCAGGCAGGTCTCCTGCAGACCGGTCAGTATATTTGCTTGCCCATACGTGTTGTACAGGATGTACGGGCAAGCAGATATACCGACAGGAAGAATCGATGAACTACCACAGTGCTACACAGCACCTTGGTAGTTCATTGAGAAATACAAGCCAACAGCCGCTAAGGTTTTCAGGACTTGTAGTCTATTCATTCACAGAACTCTGTGAATGAATGACGCAGCCATGTGGGCGGAGTTCCACACAGGTGTGCTCTAAAAAGTGACAGCTTGTATAGGGAACAGGGGTGAACTGACCATTTGGAAACTCGGGCACTGCCCGAGGGCCCGGGGTCGCTAGGGGGCCCCATGAGATGCCCCTGGTACCTTTTTCATAGGCTTTTTTGAGTTTGGGCAAGGACACAGGGGCCCCATGATCCCTATTGCCCGGGGGGCCCCATGAGTTGTCATTCCGCCCCTGATAGGGAACAAGCTACTGCTATTGCAGGGAGGGTGGGGATTGGGTGGCAGCTGCAGAATTGGGAACATGTTACATGTTCCACCCTAAAAATGGGTGGAACATGTAGCCAGGTAACATGTTCCCAAAGATGAACTTATTTTTTAAGCATTATTATACACGATTTCTATAACGCCAACAGTTTGCTCAGTGCTTTACAATATAAAGGGAGAGAATACAGCAACAATGCAATTCAATTCAAGAGGGTTAGGAGGGCCCTGCTCCTGGGAGCTTACAATCTAATAGGGAGGGGCTGGTGGAACAAAAGGTAATAACTGTGGGGGATGAACTGATGGGAGAAATCAAAGATTCGGTTATTAGCTGAAGTCAGGATTGACTTCCTTGAAAAAAATGAGTTTTCAGGGATCGCCTAAAAGTGGATAGAGTAAGAGATATTCAGGCAAATTGGGGTATAGAGTTCCAGAGGATAGGAGAGGCTCTGGAAAAGTCCTAGAGATGAACATGGGAGGAGGAGACAAGGGAGCTAGAGAGCAGGAGGTGTTGGGAGGAGCGGATAGGATGGTTTGGGTGATATTTGGAGACAAGATTGGTGATGTAGCTTGGAGCAGAGTTGTAAATGGCCTTGTGTGTTATTGTTAATGTTTTGAATTGTAATCATTGGGCAATGGGAAGCCATTGGAGGAAATGGCAGAGAGGGGTGGAGGACACTGAATGGTGGCCAGTGGAGGGATTGGGAGGGAGGGGTGGAGGACACTGAAAGGAGGCCAGGGGATGGATTGGCAGAGAGGGGTGGAGGATACTGAAAGGAGGCCAGTGGAGAGATTGGCAGAGAGGGGTGGAGAACACTGAAAGAAAGCCAGTGGATGGATTGGCGAAGAGGGGTTGAGGACACTGAATGGATGCAAGTGAAGGGATTGGCAGAGAGGGGTGGCAGACACTGAGCAGTTGGTAAGGTGCATCAGTCTGGCAGAAGCACTCATGATAGACTGAAGAGGGGATAACCTATGGAGAGACAGACCTATGAGAAGGGAGTTGCAACAGTCAAGGCGAGAGATAACTAGAGAGTGAATACATTACTTAATGTTTTCAACTGTTAAAAATGGTCATATTTTGGAGATGTTACAGAGGCAAAGTCTACAAGATTTGGACACTGATTAGATCCAGGTTTACACCTAGCACCCTGTCTTGAGTGGAGGGACTGATAGTTATATTGTTGATCTTCATGGAAAAGTCACAGAGGAAGGCACAAGGGGGGAATGCTATGAGCTCAGTTTTAGAGAGATTACGTTTGAGGAAGTGGTGTGACATCCATGTTGATATGTCAGTTAATAAGTTAGTAATGGAGGAGGAGGAGACTGAAGGGGTGAGGAGAGGAGTAGAGAGATAGACTTGGGTGCCATCAGCATAGAGATAGTACTAGAAGCCAAGTGACCAACGGATGAGGTGTAGCTAGAGAAGAAAAGGGGTCAGAGAACTGAACCTTGTGGGACCCCCACAGAAAGAGGAAGTGGAGAGGAGGTAACACTGAAGGAGCACAGTGATAGGTAGTAGGAGAACCAGGAGAGAACAGAGTCTTGAAGGCCAAGAGAGTGGAGTTTTTTGAGAGGGAGTAGGTGATCAACAGTATCAAAGGCCACAGAGAGGTCTAATAGTAAGAGTACGGAGTAGTGGCCATTGGTTTTAGCAGTTAGTAAATCTTTAGTGAGTTTTAGCTGGGCAGTTTCAGTGGAATGTTGTAAGCGAAAGCCAGACTAGAAGAGGTCAAGAAGGTTGTTGCCAGTGAGGTAGGACCTCAGTATGGCACCTGAGTGTGTACAATGATATGGATCCTGGCCACTTTGTATGCACATTCTAAGCATGGCATTTATGCAGGCATATAATAAGGACCCCAGCCACAATGTGAATGCATGCTTTAAGTAAGGCACCTTAATGTGCACAATGATAAGGATCCTGGCCACACTACACATCCATGTCCTAAGCAGAGCACCCAAGCTGGCACATAATGATAAGGACTCCCACCACACTGTGCGTGCATGTCCTAACCATGACACCTGAACTGGCACATAATAAGGATCCTGGCCACAATGCGCATGCAGGCTCTAAGTACAACACCCAATCGGGCACCTAATGAAAAGGAAACCAGGCACAATGCCTATGTGCACCTTAAGTACGACACCCAAGATTGCACAATGATAGGGTCCCTGCCCACACTGCGCCTGTCTGCTCTAAGTACAGCACCCAAGCAGGCATCTAATGATAACCATCCCAGGCACAATACCCATGTGCACCCTAAGTATGGCACCCAAACGGGCACAATGATAAGGACTATGGTCACACTGTGCATATGGGCACATCATGATAGGGATACCAGGCACAAATCCACAGGTGCCCCCTAAGAAAGGCACCAAAGTACGCACAATGATATAGCACCTAAATAGAACACCCTAGTCACAGTGCACATGCATGCCTTTAGCACAACACTCGAGCGTGCACAATGGTGAGGATCCTGGCCACACTGCCTATGAAAGTTAAAACCATGGCATTGGAAGGCACGTAATGACCCTTGAGACAATGTGTATGCATGACTTAAGTATGGCACCTTAGTGTGCACAATGGTAAGGACCCCGGCCACACTGCACATGCATGCCCTAAACACAGCAGCCAAGCTGGTTCATAATGAAAAGGACCCCTGCCACACTGTGAGTGTGTACTGCTGGAGATCCCTCTAGTGATATAAAGATCTATATAGAGGAATCGGGACCTCCTTCCTTCTGCTGGTGACCCCTCTAGTGATAAAAAGATCTATATAGAGGAATCAGGACCTCCTTCCTCCTGCTGGTGACCCCTCTAGTGATATAAAGATCTATATAGAGGAATCAGGACCTCCTTCCTCCTGCTGGTGACCCCTCTAGTGATATAGAGGAATCAGGACCTCCTTCCTCCTGCTGGTGACCCCTCTAGTGATATAAAGATCTATACAGAGGAATCGGGACCTCCTTCCTCCTGCCGGTGACCCCTCTAGTGATATAAAGATCTATATAGAGGAATCAGGACCTCCTTCCTCCTGCTGGTGACCCCTCTAGTGATATAGAGGAATCAGGACCTCCTTCCTCCTGCTGGTGACCCCTCTAGTGATATAAAGATCTATACAGAGGAATCAGGACCTCCTCCTTTCTCCTGCCGGTGATCCCTCTAGTGATATAAAGATCTATATAGAAGAATCAGGACCTCCTTCCTCCTGCCGGTGACCCCTCTAGTGATCTAAAGATCTATATAGAGGAATCAGGACCTCCTTCCTCCCGCTGGTGACCCCTCTAGTGATATAAAGATCTATATAGAGGAATCAGGACCTCCTTCCTTCTGCTGGTGACCCCTCTAGTGATAAAAAGATCTATATAGAGGAATCAGGACCTCCTTCCTCCTGCTGGTGACCCCTCTAGTGGTATAAAGATCTATATAGAGGAATCAACCTCCTTCCTCCTGCTGGTGACCCCTCTAGTGATATAGAGGAATCAGGACCTCCTTCCTCCTGCTGGTGACCCCTCTAGTGATATAAAGATCTATACAGAGGAATCAGGACCTCCTTCCTCTGCCGGTGACCCCTCTAGTGATATAAAGATCTATATAGAGGAATCAGGACCTCCTTCCTCCTGCTGGTGACCCCTCTAGTGATATAGAGGAATCAGGACCTCCTTCCTCCTGCTGGTGACCCCTCTAGTGATATAGAGGAAAAGATCTATAAAGATCTATACAGAGGAATCAGGACCTCCTCCTCCGGTGATGACCCCTCTAGTGATATAAAGATCTATATAGAGGAATCAGGACCTCCTCCTGTCGTTGACCCCTCTAGTGATATAAAGATCTATATAGAGGTTTCAGGACCTCCTTCCTCCTGTCGTTGACCCCTCTAGTGATATAAAGATCTATATAGAGGTTTCAGGAGCTCCTTCCTCCTGCTGGCGATCCCTCTAGTGATATAAAGATCTATATAGAGGAATCAGGACCTCCTTCCTCCTGCTGGTGACCCCTCTAGTGATCTATATAGAGGAATCAGGACCTCCTTTCTCCTGCCGGTGATCCCTCTAGTGATATAAAGATCTATATAGAGGAATCAGGACCTCCTTCCTCCTGCCGGTGATCCCTCAAGTGATCTAAAGATCTATATAGAGGAATCGGGAGCTCCTTCTTCCTGCTGGTGACCCCTCTAGTGATATAAAGATCTATATAGAGGAGTCAGGACCTCCTTTCTCCTGCCGGTGATCCCTCTAGTGATATAAAGATCTATATAGAGGAATCAGGACCTCCTTTCCTCCTGCCGGTGATCCCTCTAGTAATCTAAAGATCTATATAGAGGAATCGGGAGCTCCTTCTTCCTGCCGGTGATCCCTCTAGTGATCTAAAGATCTATATAGAGGAATCGGGAGCTCCTTCTTCCTGCCGGTGATCCCTCTAGTGATCTAAAGATCTATATAGAGGAATCAGGACCTCCTTCCTCCTGCCGGGGATCCCTCTAGTGATCTAAAGATCTATATAGAGGAATCAGGACCTCCTTCCTCCTGCTGGTGACCCCTCTAGTGATATAAAGATCTATATAGAGGAATCAGGACCTCCTTCCTCCTGCTGGTGATCCTTCTAGTGATATAAAGATCTATATAGGAGGAATCAGGACCTCCTTCTTCCCTGCTGGTGATCCTTCTAGTGATATAAAGATCTATATAGAGGGAATCAGGACCTCCTTCCTCCCGCTGGTGATCCTTCTAGTGATATAAAGATCTATATAGAGGAATCAGGACCTCCTTCCTCCCGCTGGTGACCCCTTCTAGTGATATAAAGTTCTATATAGAGGAATCGGGACCTCCTTCCTCCTGCTGGTGACCCCTCTAGTGATAAAGATCCATATAGAGGAATCGGGACCTCCTTCCTCCTGCTGGTGACCCCTTCTAGTGATATAAAGATCCATATTCCAGGACCTCCTTCCTCCTGCTGGTGATCCCTCTAGTGATATTTTCCAGAATTCTAGTCACTTCCCCTAACTCCAGTCCACACTGTTCGCACTTTTGCAGTCATCTGGAATAAGTACTCCAACTCTTCTTCCTCTGTATCTCTGAGCTCCCAGTATTGTACTATATCAGAAGATTAGTTTTCTTTAAATACAATATTTTGCATTCAGAAGAAGCACTGAATGTTTCCTTGCATAAATGTTGGGACTGACTCCATAAACCAGGAACCGCCAGCAGCTACAGCAAATTGCTTTTCATTTATATGTATTCCCGAGATTCGGTGTCCTGCTCCCCTTTAAGACCTAGATTTCCAGAGGTATTTCTGTTTCTGAGATGACCGGGAATGATGTGAGAAATGCCTTGCTGTGTCTATCATTTCCAGCACAGCACAAAGACCCCTAAATGGCACCCAAAAGTCGCTTATCCTGGTGGAACGCCATTATCATAATATCTCCATGTACGCCTAGATAAGAAAGCTGCATATTACAAAATGAAATATGTCAATGGAAGGCAGAGCTGAACAATGAGCAGATAACCTTTTAACACTCATAAATCCCTTCAGCCTCTCGCTTTCAGCACAACAAATTACTCGGCTCCATTTAGCCCACTAATACATGTGTAGGAGCCATAGCAACCAGCTTCGCCATGCGCGCTCGCCCAGCGCCGCTTAGATCACTGTAGAGGTGTAGAATAATACGCCGGATATTCGATGGCTTTGGCGTGAGTGGATACAATGTGGCAACTAGAAAGGCAATGAGGACATAGAGGTTCAGTTTTTACTTCTGTAATGCCCAATTGTGTTTTTAATTATGATTAAATCCAGACAAATAAAGGGCAGTTATTAAAGATGAATTCCAAGTATGGCGATTTTTTTTTTTTTTTTCCATAGATACATTGGTCCAGCTTGGACAACTTGGGTAACAATGCATATCTTTGGGATTCTCATGGAAGCTGGAAACCACTATAGTAGGCACCTTTCCTATAGTGATCTCCACAAGCTTCTTGGTCAAGTACAGGGTGGTTGCTCTGCTGCCTAGTGAAGAGGTCAGCCACTCGGTATGGGAACAATTTAGAGTACACTTTGCATTTTCTCAATGAATGCAGTGTTCTTTGATTGGATCAAGTACAGATTGTAATGTCACCAGCCCACTTCTCCACCTAGTCCCATCAGAGAACACTTTGCATTCATTGAGAAAAAGTGTTCTCTGAATGACGCCCAATGAGCAACCTCCTGTGTTCAGTAAGCAACAGGTCAGCAGCTTGGTTATGGACCCAGATGCTTGTGGAGATCAGATTTGAGTAGTGGTGTAGTAGTGCTGCCTACTATAGTGATTTCCAGCTTCTGCGGGGATCCCACATGCATACCTACGTTAGTCCAAGTTTGAAAAATGTAGCTATGTAAAAATTGTCATACCTAAACATACGCTTTATAATATGTATGACCATTTCAATATCTTTTGTCTTTCTGGTTTACCCGGGTGAGTGGAAGACCTGTTGCACTCATAAAAATTAGGCTGGAGAACAAGGGACCCCTTCCATTATGCAGCATGAAAGTGAATGGATAAGAAGTACAGAAGATCCCATCAGTAGCTCACCAAGCATATTGCTTAAGCCTATTGAGCCAATCAGCAATCTGTTAACAATGTTTGATTGGCCTGATCCACTGAAGATCAACATTCAAGTCATTTGACCATTTCTTGGCCTTCTGGTCCACCAGGATGAGCAGAAGACCTGTTGTGCCCATAAAAGAAAGGTTGGAGAGAAGGGGATCCTGTCCATTATGTATCATGTTAACAAGTGATCCATTTGATTGTTAAGCCAACTGAGATCCATCTTGAAGATCCACTGAATTCAAGTCATTTGACCATTTCTTGGCCTTCTGGTCCACCAGGATGAGCAGAAAACCTGTTGTGCCCATAAAAGAAAGGTTGGAGAGAAGGGGATCCTGTCCATTATGTATCATGAATGTGAACGGATAAGGGGGTACAGAAGATCCATTTAGTAGCTCACCAAGCTGGTTGGTTAAGCCAACTGAGCCAATCAGCAATCTGGTGCCAATGTTTGATTGGCTTGATCCACTGAATATCCAAGTTCAAGCCATTTGACCATTTCTTGGCCTTCTGGTCTACCAGGATGAGCAGAAAACCTGTTGTGTCCATAAAAGGAAGGTTGGAGAGAAGAGGATCCCCTCCATTATGTATATTGAATGGATAAGGGGGTACAGAATATTCATTTAGTAGCTTACCAAGCTGGTTGGTTAAGCCAACTGAGCCAATCAGCAATCTGGTGCCAATGTTTGATCATTTCTTGGCCTTCTGGTCTACAAGGGCGAGCAAAAGACCTGTTGCACCCTTAAAGGGAAAGCTGGAGAGGAGTGTTCCCCTCCATTATGCAGCACAAATGTTAATTTGATGTTAATTAATAAGGGGTACAGAATATTCCTTTAGTAGCTCACAAGCAGATTGGTTCAAGACATATGACCATTTTTTGGTATTCTGGTCCACTAGGGTGAGCAGAGGACCTGTTGTGCCCAGAAAGGGAAGGCTGGAAAGAAGGGAACCCCCTCTATTACGTATCATTAGATCGGTTAAGCCAACAGAGCCAATCGGTCATCTGCTGCCAATATCCAACTGGCCTGATCAACTGCAGATCTAAGTTCAAGCAAAAATTTGCTAACCACTGGTTGCAACCAATCACAGATCAGTTGAATGGCTTCTGATTGGCTGCTGTGGTTTACCCTTGTACATTATCAATGTTCTTTGAGTGATATATCAATTGTGCATAGCTATGGCATTTGTTCAACATATGAAAAGGACTAAAGGTCCATGTATATTGAGAAAGGATGGAGACCACCCATTCTGTTGTCTTCTTCTGAAAATACCAATGCCCTTGTTGTTATCCTGGTCCATTGGCTTCACTGTGGAGTCAAATACCTTAAAAAAAGTGTGCAAAGTGGGAGCTTTGGCTTCAGTCTGAATTTCCTGGTCTTCCAGGTGGGTGTTTCAATAAATACTGATGCCAGAGACAGACAAGAAACCTGTATTCCTCAGAGGGAGTCATCAAGGATCTGCTTTGCTCTCAGACCATGTTTCCTTTACGTTGTATCTATTCCATTTCAGCAGGGCTTTTAGAGTGCTTCTGGGGTGGCCAGAATGCAGTCACATGGCCCTGTATAACCTTTTCTCTTTGGGAACTACAGTGAGTGGTGCTGGTACCAGGGAATCCACTAACCTTGATGGCCACTCAAAAGGTGAGGACATCAGAAACCCCAGGGATAAAGCCAACTGGGAAGCCAACTGCAAACAATAAAGGTTAGGATGAACATTAGAACCAATCCGATTAAGGGCCCATTTATATTTGTGAGATGCCTTAATGCACATGCAAAAGAACACACACAGGGTGCAAATGCCTAGTGCATTACCCAAGGAAAAACAAAATAGCCAACAGAATACTCACAAAGGACAGAAGTGCTCCATTGGCCGACCAGTGTGGCAACGAGTGACTAGACTTTGGCGATGTCGGCAACTGACGCGTTTCGGGGATGCATCAGAGCTCAGCAGCTCTTTGAACATAATGGGCAGCCAAAACTCCACATTGTCCTACAAATTAGACAGGTTTCAAAAGGTTTAACCCAACACACTATGATGCCTTGTCTTAGCACAGTGGGCCACAGTGCAGCCAATCACAGTGAAGAAATGAATGGGAGCCTGTCAGGGTCCGCCGCGGCATCGCGCTCGACGCATGCGCGGTCCTGTCGGCTCACGCCGGGATACGGCACTAGGTCCTGGCCGGCCACGACTGAGGGAGACTCGCGCATGCGCAGTAGGCACCGCGAGTCCCTGCTGGGCGGCCAATGACAGCGCAGGGCGCGGTATTTAAAGATGCCCTGCGCTGTCATGGATTGCCGCAAGGTCTCTTCCTGTACCTACCTGTGTTCCTGTGCCTGTACCATTGTTGACCCGGATTGCTCTGACTACGCTGCCTTCTCCTGATATTGACCCGGATTGCCCTGACTACGCTGCCTTCTCCTGTCCTGACCCCCGGCTTGTTTTGACTCCTCTGCGGACTGACCTTCCCTATACTGACCCTGCATGTGACCTGACTATTCTTTGCCTGCTGTTTCTGTACCTCGCTGCCCCCTCGGTGACAACTGGCTAGTTTGACCACGATCCGTCCATCCATCCCTCCATCCATCCATCCATCCTGCCTGGGCCTGCTGGCCTCCTCACATCTGGCTCTCCTCCTGTATCCATCCCCGGAGGTTCCCTCTGCCATGGGTGGGATTGCTCAGAGGTTGTGACCATGTCCTGGTCTGCTCCAAGTCCATCCCCACCATCAGGGGCCCTGGTGAACACGCAGACTGGGACTTAGACTCCACGCTCTGGGTAATCCTGCCTAGTGGACTGCCAGAGGCGCCACCAGGCGGATTCGTTACAGAGCCCCTCCTACTGTCAGGGCTCACTTAAAGGGCCAGCCCCTGCTAGGAGTTGATACAATGCATGTCAATGTGTATCATAGAGCACACTACCTCCTATACATTAGAGGGCCCTCGATGAAGTCCCCTTTTATATGCTGCTTTGTGTTTTTATCGTCTACAGCTTTTTCTTCACCTCTTACACGAGCCTGAAATCTATACTAAAACACAGGCCATTTATAGCCGGTTTCGGTGGAATCAACATATTTTATTCCGCTCTCGCCGCCTTTTGTTGTTTGTTCAGATAAAAATGCAATATTTAGCCGAAAGAGTGAATCTTATTATTTTGGTGTCAATCACGCCGTGACTTACTTGTAAGGAGCTGCAAGGCTTTGAAATGAATAGGACTTTCTCCTCTTCCATTAGATGTATAGAACATATAGAAGATCCATCATCATGACAGCTATTATAGCAGGTAGACGTGTACGTGTATATTATGTATACAGCAAACTTCTTCCAGGATCCTGTTCATCTTAATAGAATGGGGGGGGGGGGGGAGGGGGGTATAGTTTAACATGTGTACGCCTTAAAACCGTCACATTAAAGGGACCTCAAGTTATAATAGAAGATGTGAGGAAATCCGTGCAATGTGTTTGTGCTTTTCTTCAATTGTGAGCAGAGTCGGGTACCTGCACTGAAGATACTAATCAGTTTCCTGCAGCTGAGAGCAAGCACCTCCAACCAATTGAAGACTTTAAATCTTACCTCCGGCTCCTCCCCTTCAGTCTTGAACAGGTGTAGCAGCTCCTCCCCTTCAGTCTTGCACAGGTGTACCGACTCCTCCCCTTCAGTCTTGCACAGGTGTACCAACTCCTCCCCTTCAGTCTTGCCCAGTTACCGGCTCCTCCCCTTCAGTCTTGCCCAGGTGTACCGGCTCCTCCCCTTCAGTCTTGCACAGGTGTACCGGCTCCTCCCCTTCAGTCTTGCACAGGTGTACCGTACTCCTCCCCTTCAGTCTTGCACAGGTGTATCGGCTCCTCCCCTTCAGTCTTGCACAGGTGTATCGGCTCCTCCCCTTCAGTCTTGCACAGGTGTACGGCTCCCTCCCCTTCAGTCCCTTGTACTGGCTCCTCCCCTTCAGTCTTGCACAGGTGTACCGACTCCTCCCCTTCAGTCTTGCACAGGTGTACCGGCTCCTCCCCTTCAGTCTTGCACAGGTGTACCGGCTCCTCCCCTTCAGTCTTCTTGCTCCTTCCCTTCAGTCTTGCACAGGTGTACCGGCTCCTTCCCCTTCAGTCTTGCACAGGTGTACCGGCTCCTCCCTTCAGTCTTGCACAGGTGTACCGGCTCCTCCCCTTCAGTCTTGCACAGGTGTACCGGCTCCTTCCCTTCAGTCTTGCACAGGTGTACCGGCTCCTTCCCTTCAGTCTTGCACAGTTGTACCGGCTCCTCCCCTTCAGTCTTGCACAGGTGTACCGGCTCCTCCCCTTCAGTCTTGCACAGTTGTACCGGCTCCTCCCCTTCAGTCTTGCACAGGTGTAGTCTGGCTCCTCCCCCTTCAGTCTTGCACAGTTGTACCGGCTCCTCCCCTTCAGTCTTGCCCAGTTGTACCGGCCCCCTCCCCTTCCTCCCCTTTAGTCTTGCACAGTTGTACCGGCTCCTCCCCTTCAGTCTTGCCCAGTTGTACCGGCTCCTTTCAGTCTTGCCCAGTTTGCCCCTCCCCTTCAGTCTTGCACAGTTGTACCGGCTCCTCCCCTTTAGTCTTGCACAGGTGTACCGGCTCCTCCCCTTTAGTCTTGCACAGTTGTACTGGCTCCTCCCCTTTAGTCTTCAGTTGTACTGGCTCCTCCCCTTCAGGCTTGCACAGTTGTACTAGCCCCTCCCCTTCATTGCAGGTGTATTATAATAATAATAATATTGATGTTATAATTTTATATGTATTTGTTACCATTCTCAGCATGGAGGAGTTGAAGCCAGGCTGAATTTGCATGCAGACCACCCAAAGTAATACACCCCCCCCCCCCCCCCCCAAAAAAAAAAAAAAGAAGAAAAAATTCTACTATTGTAGATGCTTTATTTCAGAACAGAACAAGATTGCAAACTGTATAGATATATAATAATATTATTACTATATCTATACAGTTGTAAATCTTCTGAAATAAAGCATCTACCATTTTTTTTTGGGTGGGGGGTTGTATTACTTTGGGTGGTCTGCATGCAAATTCAGCCTGGCTTCAACTCCTCCATGCTGAGAATGGTAACAAATATATAAAAAAATATAACAACATCAATATTATTATTATTATTATTTTAAATAGTAATTATAAAAGAATAATAATAGCAACGATAATTATGAAATAATAACAATAATTAATAAATAATATTACTTTATTCTTATTATATTACTTTAGATTATACAGTTTGTAATCTTGTTCTGAAATACATATTTTTTTAACTGCTGCCTAACTTTTTAAAACTTGTTTTTTTTGCTACTTTTATTGGCATATGATTTCCTAAATAACATCAATAAAAATAGTTAAACCATTATTTGCTTCTAAAACTTGTTACTGGCATTTTGGGTGTTTTCTAATCTTTGTTTTTTTTTTTTTTTTTTTTAAGACTGATAATCATTAAGAAACCAAATTAGTTCTAATTAGGGGCGGACTGACCATTTGGAAACTCGGGCACTGCCCGAGGGCCCGGGGTCAGTAGGGAGCCCCATGAGATGCCCCTGGTACCTTTTTCATAGGCTTTTTTGAGTTTGGGCAAGGACGCAGGGGCCCCATGATCCCCTATTGCCCGGGGGCCCCATGAGTTGTCAGTCCGCCCCTGGTTCTAATGAAATAGTTTAGGAGCATTTGACCTTTTGTATTAGCATGTGCGCATTGCACAACACTCTCCCGCTGCCGTGTGTTTTTCAATCATTCAATTGCACAATGCAACCCTTTTTACTGAATGTTATTATTATATAGTACAGTGTGTTGTAGTGCGTCGGGAACATGAAAAAATGCAAAATGCCTTTTTTTTTTTTTTTTTTTTTTTTTTTTTCTTCAATGTGCAACCTGAACAGACACCATAGGACACATGGCTAATGGCTTGTTCTTGTGTTGGGAACAGCAGCCCACTGCAACTGGTGCTGGCGGGAAGGAGCCATATTGAAGGGCCCCTTTAAGTTTCATGTCTCATGGGAGGGGTGGTGCAACCTCTCTTGCTGGTGTAAAAAAAAAATATGTTTTCAATCTGTTCCATTGCTACATTTTGCTGTTTTTTGAAAAATAAAATGCCATGCGTTTATTAAAGTGTGCAGAACCTGATATCTGCCTGACGCACAAATGACCGCCTAGCTCTAAAAACTTTACAACAGCGATTTTCTCCTGCTGGGAAAATAGCCGGTGACACCCTGAGAGGCTCATGGCAACTTCTCTTTCCCGCATGTATCCTCTGACAGCTCCGGAGGGAAGGCGTATTCAGAAGACACATTGCTGTGACCGGCACCACGGCGCACCCAGAGCACCCAGCGCCAACCCGTCCCGTTTACCGTTCTGCTACTTAATGCGCCCTCCAACAAAGCGATATTCCAGGACATAACCTTTCTTAACTTTTTCCACACGCTGAGCTTTTCAACACCCAACAGAACAGTTACTTTAAGTAATACTTTCTGAAACACCTCATTTCCCACAAATAGCAGTTTGTGCCAAGTTGGCCGAACCCTCAGCAGAGAAAGATGGATTTCCCTTTGTTTTATGAATCAACATATACCGTGGCTTTGTACAGAGAACACTGAGCCAGTCACATCAGACTCTGGACCAGAGGAGCTTACACTCTAATGTCCCCTCCCCCAGTCACATCACACTCTGGACCACCGGAGCTTACACTCTAATGTCCTTCACACAGTTACACACACTATTATTATAGATTTATATAGCTCTGACATATACCGCAGCGCTGTACAGAGAATACTGAGCCAGTCACATCAGTCTCTGTACCAGAGGAGCTTACACTCAAATGTCCCCTCCCCCCACAGTCACAGCAGTCTCTGTACCAGAGGAGCTTACACTCTAATGTCCCCTCCCCCACAGTCACATCAGTCTCTGTACCAGAGGAGCTTACACTCTAATGTCCCCCCTCCCCACAGTCACACATCAGTCTCTGTACCAGAGGAGCTTACACTCAAATGTCCCCTCCCCCCCACAGTCACATCAGTCTCTGTACCAGAGGAGCTTACACTCAAATGTCCCCTCCCCCACAGTGACATCAGTCTCTGCACCAGAGGGAGCTTACACTCAAATGGTCCCCTCCCCCACAGTCACATCAGTCTCTGTACCAGAGGAGCTTACACTCAAATGTCCCCCTCCCCCCCACAGTCACAGCAGTCTCTGTACCAGAGGATTTTACACTCAAATGTTCCCCTCCCCCACAGTCACATCAGTCTCTGTACCAGAGGATTTTTTACACTCAAATGTCCCCTCCCCCCACAGTCACATCAGTCTCTGCACCAGAGGAGCTTACACTCAAATTTACCACCTCCCCCCCTCCCCCACAGTCACATCAGTCTCTGTACCAGAGGAGCTTACACTCAAATGTCCCCTCCCCCACAGTCACATCAGTCTCTGTACCAGAGGAGCTTACACTCTAATGTCCCCTCCCCCCCACAGTCACAGCAGTCTCTGTACCAGAGGAGCTTACACTCAAATGTCCCCTCCCCCACAGTCACATCAGTCTCTGTACCAGAGGAGCTGCTGCTATCTGTCAGTCTCTGGGGGCATTGGTTTCTCTTTTCTGTCCTTTCACGTCCCCTAGATTTTGTAACATCAGATTTTTGAAGAAAGGCTGCATGCATGGGATCAATGTTTAATAATTTCTTAGCCTGAAGGTGTGTTTAGGTGACGGTCAGGATTTGTTATTGTTTTGCTGAAGTAAGCTGGTTTTGTTTAATTATATATATATTTTATTCTGTATATATGTAAATATGTTTTTTATGATGTCTCTGTTTTTGTTTGCAAGATTTTAATAAAAAAAAAAATTTACACTCTAATGTCCCCTCCCCCCACAGTAACAACACTAATATTATTATATATTTATATAGCTCTGACATATACCGCAGCGCTGTACAGAGGCCACTTTCTGCCATGAAACATCAGTCTCTGTACCAGAGGAGCTTACACTCTAATGTCCCCTCCCCCACAGTCCCCATCAGTCTCTGTACCAGAGGAGCTTACACTCTAATGTCCCCTCCCCCACAGTCCCATCAGTCTCTGTACCAGAGGAGCTTACACTCTAATGTCCCCTCCCCCACAGTCACATCAGTCTCTGCGCCAGAGGAGCTTACACTCTTAATGTCCCCTCCCCCACAGTCACATCAGTCTCTGCACCAGAGGAGCTTACACTCTAATGTCCCATCCCCCCCACAGTCACACACTATTATTATTATTATACATTTATATAGAGCTCTGACATATACCGCAGTGCTGTACAGAGAACACTGAGCCAGTCACACCAGTCTCTCTGTACCAGAGGAGCTTACACTCTAATGTCCCCACTACATTATTATTATTACTATTATACATTTATATATCTCTGACATATTCTGCTACATTGTATAGAAATCACTGAACATAATGCAAATACCTCCTTCACAGCCATCATCTAAATAAATATAGCGTAGGATCCGCTATCCAGTTTTGATCCGATTGGTTCTGTCTTGGTCAGAGAATGAGAAATGGGCTGGTCTGCATGCAGCTTCCAGGGCTCTGTGCATACCCCTTTACAGTGCAGGAGGGATCCAATCAGGCACACAAGGTGCCCATCTACCAGTCCACTGCAAGACAAGAGTCTTCATATGGTGTGTCAGCAGTAGGGTATTTATTTTATTGCTGCCCTAGGCAACACAAAAATCGTCCGCCCCGGTCCTGGAGGTCCTGGAGGCTGCTCTCTATCAAATGAAGTACCCTACCAGGCCGTCAAAAAAGGATTGGAAAATTTGAAAAATTACAGCGGCCAAAACAAGTTAATTAACCTCCAACACATTTCGGAGGCTCACCGTTCTCCCTTCATCAGGGCTTGCAGAATGATCATAGGGGGATTATTATTATAATTATACAGGATTTATGGCGCCAACTGTTTTGCTCAGCGCTTTACAATATAACGGGAGGGACCATACAGCAACAATAACAGTTCAATACAAGAGGGTTAGGTGGGTCCTGATTCGGGGAGCTTACAATCTGGGAAGGAGGGGCTAGTAGTAGAAAAGGTAGTAACTGTGGGGGATGGACTGTTGGAAGAGTAATCTCCAAATGTGATATAATAAATAAAACCATAAACCAAATAAATATATAAATAAATTCTCAAAGTCAAAAATAATAAGTGTCCAAATCCCAAAAAATGATGATGATATCCAAAATATAATCTTTTATCAGTCCAGTGAAGCAAACCGATTCAAATAATCCTTGGTAACCTCAAAAAAAACAACAAAAAAGAAAAATTCATAGTGTATTACCTTAAATAATTAAATACTTCACTCTGTGATCAGAACCACTCCAAACTCACACAAAAAAATTGTGAAAATACACTTAAATTAAAATCAATTCATATAATCAATTTAAATTAGATTCAAAACGTGAGAAACTCGTGATCACTTCAATCTCAAGTGTATAGTGATACTAGGTACTAGTACCCTTTCAACTCCAGCCACAAGTGATACTAAATACCATTATTACCCTCTTTTCCCATATTTTTCAAGCATAGGCTAATATAGGAAAAGGTCTCCATCCATCCTTTTCTTTTCAGGGGTATTCCTCATGCAGGTAAAGAAAGGCTCCTTTTAGGACAAGATCCATAAAAAGGAACACATTTTAATCGCAACTTACATTAAAAACAGGGATATTCAGCTTCCAGCACTGATCAGACAAGTTCTGGGTTGAAAAACCATATGTTTCCAACCGACAAAATGGCCGCGGCGACACTTCCGGTTGGCGTGCGTGATGACGTCACTTCCCTAACGCGTTTCGTCACTTCCGGACTTCATCTGATCCCTTCAGATGAAGTCCGGAAGTGACGAAACGCATTAGGGGAGTGACGTCATCACGCACGCACGGCCAACCGGACGAAGCATGTATCTAAAAAAGCATAGAAAAATGACGATGGCCACAATGGCAGGAAAGTGTTCTCACTGTCAGTGCGGTCAAATGGTTGACGCGTTTCGGGGACGAATCCCTTTCCTCAGAGCTGATGACCAGCCTCTGATGCAGATGTGTGATGAATGGAAAGTAGGAGCCTTGCTGTTGATGCCTCAAGGTATCCCCTAAGGCCCCATGATCCCCTATTGCCCGGGGGCCCCATGAGTTGTCAGTTCCGCTTTAAGATCCAAAAGTAATACTGAGCAGAATTAAAGAAGAACTCTGGGGGTTTTTTTTTTCCTGTACGGGCCCACACTGCATAGGTTAACTGCTCATTTTTTCCTAGGGAATGAAAAGCTGAGATATACTCACCTAATCCTCTCCAATCCTCCCAGCGCAAGACCAGTGCCTATGGCTCCTGTACCCCCCACTCTGTGGTCTAACGGGTTTGTGTGGTGGACTGTTTCTGACGTCATCATGCCCTTAGACCGGCTCAAGACATGAAGATATCCGAAACAGTCCACCACTGGATATGGGAGAGTGCTGTTTTCTGGAGGATCAAAGGATCATGGGCTCTGTGTTCACCCCTAGAGCAGTTAACCCATGCAGTGCAGGCAGTGGGTGTAGTTAGGTTTTGTGCTGCCCTAGGCAACACAAAAATCAGATGCCCCCAGGGGTGGACTGACAACTCATGGAGCCCCTGGGCAATAGGGCATCATGGGGCCCCTGTGTCCTTGCCCAAACTAAAAAAAGCCTATTAAAAAGGTACCAAGGGCATCTCATGGGGGCCCCTTACTGACCACGGGCCCCATGCCTGAGTTTCCAAATGGTCAGTGGATGCCCCTCCTCCCAGGTGTAGAGAGCCTGACACCGACCAACACTAGACCCCCTTCCCCTCCCCCCCCCCCCTTCGGAGACAGCCTGGCTGTGACCAACAACACCCCTGCCTCATCATTCCCCCCCCCCCCCACTGAGAGAGCCTTTCCCTAACACCCCCCCGGCGACAGAAAGACACTCACCTTCACAACTCTGGACATCCGCAGGAACGACCATCGGGCTCTGCATACATCATCAAGCAGCCTCTCTCAGATCCCACCTTGTCCCCATACTGCATATGTCCCTTCTTCAGGGGGGCAGTGCTGCCCCCCTAAAAAATGCCGCCCTAGGCAAATGCCTTGTTTGCCTTGTGGTAAATACAACCCTGAGTGCAGGTACAGACCCATTGCAAGGGGGAAAAAACAAAATTGTCCAGGGTTGTGCTCAGGGGCGGACTGACAACTCATGGGGCCCCCGACAATAGGGAATCATGGGGCCCCTGTGTCCTTGCCCAAACTCAAAAAAGCCTATGAAAAAGGTACCAGGGGCATCTCATGGGGCCCTCTACTGACCCCGGGCCCTCGGGCAGTGCCCGAGTTTCCAAATGGTCAGTCCGCCCCTAGTTGTGTTTTTTATGTTCCTCCATCCACAACAGTCCCAGTTTCTCATATAGCCCTTTGAGAAAATAAATTTCCCACCTCCCGATCTGGGCAGAATTTGTCTTTGCACACCTTTCTAATCAAGGTCATGCCTTGGATTTTGGTGGACTGATTGGCTCCTCTGATTTCTGCACTTACCTGGAAACCTAAATGAGCAGAATCCCCTCAACAGAATGTAAATCTAAAGACAAAAAGACCTTCCACATCAGCCCGAACATGCTAACGGCAAACCTGGGAGCCATGATTGAGGAAGACGTTGCAGTAGAGAACGTCGTATTGAAGAACGGATTGAAATGTCAGAAGCCCTTTGTTTAACTTAGAGGTAATTACATATCTTAATTACCTGCCTTAGAAAGAAAGAGAAAAAAAAAAAGCGCAACAAGAATGCAACTGTAACACAGGAGGAGGCATCGGATGTGAAAGGAATTTGTTAGCAAGAGAAGAAAAATAGCTGTGAGTCTTTGTACGACAAGGTGGGGGAGAGGAGGGGGGGGTAGAGAACAATCTTTAAGAATAGATCCCGGCTCTATTCAAGCCAAGCTGGAGTATTGCTGTGGTTGCACGCTGACAATAACTCTGCACAACACAAGGTGAACGATCAATAGATCAATTATCGTTCATTATCTCCATGCCTTGACGACTGTACTTCATCAAAATGCATAAGCGGCGATAAATAAGCCGGTCTTCCTATCTAGAACTAGGGTTCTCCTGATGGTTTTAGTAAATTAGGGAGATAACTGAGCAGCAGGGAACTAAGCTATGGGTCTGGTTGACGTCTACAAGGCTTGTGCGCATAACTAAGTAACATATTTTCAAGGTCGGAGATGGAACGGGTACGATACGGGAACGAGAACTCGCGCCTTAATTACAAAGATGCAATCCAAGGCAGAAGCAAAATGATGGGGCCACTCCGAGGCCTTTGCGGTTGGAAGCAGAGAAAGATTTACAGAATTGCTTATGCTACGATGTTTTGAGCTTTAAGGCATTTCTTGTGGCTTCTGCCCAGTAAATCTATTTTGCTGTTTCAATACGCCGAACATAACAAAATCCATTGATTTACTGGGGGTAGGTAGGTTAGGTGGAAACTCCCACATTCACGTGATTATCACCATAGCTGTGTCTAGACATTCCCAAAAAAAGACCTTGTGAATCACCTCTAGAGAAAGGATGAGGGCTGCAATATGAAACAGAAATTGTCTGTGAATTTGGGAAGTCTGCTTCTTGCTGGGAAGAAGTTCTCTCAAGGGAAGAAGGTTGAGATCATAGAAGGGTCAATGGGTGGGATGGAGACCCATCACTGGTGCCAGTAGGTAAGTTCTCTCAAGGGAAGAAGGTTGAGATCATAGAAGGGTCAATGGGTGGGATGGAGCCCCATCACTGGTGCCAGTAGGTAAGTTCTCTCAAGGGAAGAAGGATGAGATCATAGAAGGGTCAATGGTAGGGATGGAGCCCCATCACTGATGCCAGTAGGTAAGTTCTCTCAAGGGAAGAAGGTTCTCATAGAAGGGTCAATGGGTGGGATGGAGACCCATCAGTGCCAGTAGGTAAGTTCTCTCAAGGGAAGAAGGTTGAGATCATAGAATGGGATGGATGCCAGTAGGTAAGTTCTCTCAAGGAAGAAGGTTGAGATCATAGAAGGGTCAATGGGTGGGATGGAGATGATGCCAGTTGGTAAGTTCTCTCAAGCGAAGAAGGCTGAGATCATATGAGGGACAATGAAAGGGATGGAGCTCCATCACTGGTACCAGTTTTATTATTATTATTTTATTATATTTAAGGTACTTATATAGCGCCATCATTTTACGCAGCACTTTACATATATATTCTACATTCACATCAGTCCCTAACCCTCAAGGGGTGTACAATCTAAGGTCCCTAACCCTCAAGGGGCGTACAATTTAAGGTCCCTAACTCGCATTCATACATACACATACTAGGGACAATTTAGACAGGAGCCAATTCACCTACCAGCATGTCTTTGGAGTGCGGGAGGAAAATGGGAGTACCCAGAGGACACCCACACAGGCACAGGGAGAACATGCAAACTCCAGGCAGCTGGTGCCGTGGCTGGGATTTGAACCAACGACCCTAGTACTGCCAAGCGGAAGTGCTAACCGCTTAGCCACTGTGCTGCCCATTGTTGGAGGAATAGTGCCCCATTGTTGCTGCCAGTGAAGGAAGAGTGCCCCATCACTGGTGCCAGTTGTAGGAATAGTGCCTCGTAACTAACATTTGGCAGAGATATTGTGCAGTGTCATTGGGTGAAATGGTGCATCATTACTGGCATCGATGGTTGAGAAGGCCCCATTGTTGGTGTCAGTGGAAGTAATAGCGCCCCGCCAATGGTGACAGCGGTAGGAAGACTACCCCATTAATGGTATTTGTGGGAGGAATAGTGCCTCATCATTTATGTCAGAGGAAAGAATAGTGCCCCATAGTTGGTGTCAGTAGGAGGAATAGTGCTCCATCATTGGTGTCGATAAGAGGCATAGTGCCCCAAAATTTGTGCCAGTGAGAATAATGGTGCCCTGTAGTTGGTGTGAGTAAGAGGAATGGTGTGCAATCATTGATGTCAGTAGAAAGGGTATTGTCCTGTTGTTAGTTTCAGTGGGCGGAATAGTGCCCCGTCGTTGGTATCATTAGGTGGAAAAGTGCCACCTAATGTCAGTGGGAAGAATAGTACATAAGACATTGTCAATAGGAGGAATAGTGTCCCATTATTGGTATCAGTGGAAGGACTAGTGCCCATCATTGGTATCAGTGGGAGGAATAGTGCCCCTATCATTGGTATCGGTGGGAGGAATAGTGCCCCATCATTGGTATCAGTGGGAGGAATAGTGCCCCATCATTGGTATCAGTGGGATGAATAGTGCCCCATCATTGGTATCAGTGGGATGAATAGTGCCCCATCATTGGTGTAACAGAGGGAGGAATAGTGCCCCATCATTGGTGTCAGTGGGAGGAATAGTGCCCCATCATTGGTGTCAGTGGGAGGAATAGTGCCCCATCATTGGTGTCAGTGGGAGGAATAGTGCCCCATCATTGGTGTCAGTGGGAGGAATAGTGCCCCATCATTGGTATCAGTGGGAGGAATAGTGCCCCATCATTGGTATCAGTGGGAGGAATAGTGCCCCATCATTGGTATCAGTGGGAGGAATAGTGCCCCATCATTGGTATCAGTGGGAGGAATAGTCCCCTATCATTGGTATCAGTGGGAGGAATAGTGCCCCATCATTGGTAACAGAGGGAGGAATAGTGCCCCATCATTGGTATCAGTGGGAGGAATAGTGCCCCATCATTGGTGTCAGTGGGAGGAATAGTGCCCCATCATTGGTATCAGTGGGAGGAATAGTGCCCCATCATTGGTATCAGTGGGAGGAATAGTCCCCCATCATTGGTATCAGTGGGAGGAATAGTGCCCCATCATTGTGTCAGAGTGGAAGGAATAGTGCCCCATCATTGGTATCAGTGGGAGGAATAGTGCCCCATCATTGGTGTCAGTGGGAGGAATAGTGCCCCATCATTGGTGTCAGTGGGAGGAATAGTGCCCCATCATTGGTGTCAGTGGGAGGAATAGTGCCCCATCATTGGTGTCAGTGGGAGGAATAGTGCCCCATCATTGGTAATACTGGAAGGAATAGTGCCCCATCATTGGTGTCAGTGGGAGGAATAGCGCCCCATCTTTGGTGTCAGTGGGAGGAATAGTGCCCCATCATTGGTCAGCGGGAGGAATAGTGCCCCATCATTGGTATCAGTGGGAGGAATAGCGCCCCATCATTGGTGTCAGTGGGAGGAATAGCGCCCCATCTTTGGTAATACTGGAAGGAATAATGCCTTATCATTTGTGTTGGTGGAAAGAATTATGCCTCATTGTTGGTGTCAGTGGGAGAAATAGTGTCCCATCACCAAAGCCAGTGGAGGAATATTTCCTAACTATTGGTGTCAGTGAAGAGGATAGTACACCATTACTGATGTCAAGGGGAAAAATGATGCCAATCATGATTTAGACGAAAGGAGTAGATCTGGGTAAAAATTTCTGTATAATTTCAAAACCATATTTTCATCCAGCCAAAGAACAGTGAATTCAGACTTTCTAACAATACAGTGTCCATAAATTAATTCAGGATATGGAAAGGATTTCAGCACCACGTTGCAGAGGATAGGCCAAATGTTTAATTTGTGTGCTCCTTAGACCTTGCAAGCTCGTTGAATACCAGCCAATGCATCTCCATCCCAAGTCATCATGGAGGAGTAAACGTCTCTGTTATCAATTTGAGACAAATGCATGTAGTTCAATCATGAGGAAAGTCTGAAAAAAAGCTCATAGCTCCCATCCCGCGCAATGCACCATTATATAAATGTCTATAAAAGCGCGGTGGTGCAAAGATGGGCTGTTTGATGCCACACATGCTATTGTTAAGTTAAAAAAAGGAGTAGGTATTAATACTTGTGTCTTTTCATGGTGATACCGGTTCTGGTCGGCATAGAGAATTAGAGTTTGGACTCTATACATAATAGAACAACAGTTGGAGCCATTACTCTACCTTTTCGGATCCAGTGGCTAAGTGGTTAGCGCTTCCACCTAGGGTTGTCGGTTCGAATCTCAACCACGGAACCACCTGCCTAGAGTTTGCATGTTCTCCCTGTGCCTGCGTGGGTTTCTTACAGGTACTCCGGTTTCCTCCCACACTCCAAAGATATGCTGGTAGGTGAATTGGATCCTGTGTAAATTGTCCCTAGTATGTGTATGTATGAATGTGAGTTAGGGAACTTAGATTGTACACCCCTTGAGGGTTAGGGACCTTAGATTGTACGCCCCTTGAGGGTTAGGGACCTTAGATTGTACGCCCCTTGAGGGTTAGGGACCTTAGATTGTACGCCCCTTGAGGGTTAGGGACCTTAGATTGTACGCCCCTTGAGGGTTAGGGACCTTAGATTGTACGCCCCTTGAGGGTCAGGGACCTTAGATTGTACGCCCCTTGAGGGTTAGGGACCTTAGATTGTACCCCCTTGAGGGTTAGGGACCTTAGATTGTACGCCCCTTGAGGGTTAGGGACCTTAGATTGTACGCCCCTTGAGGGTTAGGGACCTTAGATTGTACGCCCCTTGAGGGTTAGGGACCTTAGATTGTACGCCCCTTGAGGTTTAGGGACCTTAGATTGTACGTCCCTTGAGGGTTAGGGACCTTAGATTGTACGTCCCTTGAGGGTTAGGGACCTTAGATTGTACGCCCCTTGAGGGTTAGGGACCTTAGATTGTACGCCCCTTGAGGGTCAGGGACCTTAGATTGTACGCCCCTTGAGGGTCAGGGACCTTAGATTGTACGCCCCTTGAGGGTCAGGGACCTTAGATTGTACGCCCCTTGAGGGTCAGGGACCTTAGATTGTACGCCCCTTGAGGGTCAGGGACCTTAGATTGTACGCCCCTTGAGGGTTAGGGACCTTAGATTGTACGCCCCTTGAGGGTTAGGGACCTTAGATTGTACGCCCCTTGAGGGTTAGGGACCTTACATTGTACGCCCCTTGAGGGTTAGGGACTGATGTGAATGTACAATATATATGTGTAAAGCGCTGCATAAATTGACAGCATTATATAAGTACCTGAAATAAAAAAATAAACTGGAATCCCTACACAAGCCCATTAATTAAAATGCAGCTGCCAGGCCCTTCCATCCAATTGGCCAGTCTGAATCCCACCTTGATCTGTAAGACATAACAATGGAGATCTGAAATGAAATTTGGATCATATCTCAGGTGGTCCCGTGTGGGGGATATGTTTATTTTAATACTGTTTGCTTGTATCTACAGTATATATAGTCTGTATGCAGGGGCGGACTGACCATTTGGAAACTTGGGCACTGCCCGAGGGCCCGGGGTCAGTAGGGGGGCCCCAAGAGATGCCCTGGTACCTTTTTCATAGGCTTTTTTGAGTTTGGGCAAGGACACAGGGGCCCCATGATCCCCTATTGCCCGGGGGCCCCATGAGTTGTCAGTCCTCCCCTGTCTGTATGTCTCACTTTTTGTTAATTTTTTATATTAAATATAAAAATTTAGGAAATTGTTTAATGATTGATTTAAAGAAAACACGAATCTGAAGAGACTGCCATGTGACTGTCGTGTGCTTTGTATAGTATCATCAGTGTCGGTATGCAAGGTTGTAAGTCAATGCTAATTTGTGTGAGATTGCATTCCATGGCTGCGCTCTCATGTTTCCTGTAGCTGCAGTTGGTTGACAGAGAATGAGATGCAGCCAATTTGATTGCATGCAGATTACTACCACTGTGTGGAAGTGTCATGGGTAGGGACAAGGATGGTAAGGAATAGTGCCCCATCATTGGTGTCAGTGGGAGGAATAGTGCCCCATCATTGGTGTCAGTGGGAGGAATAGTGCCCCATCATTGGTATCAGTGGGAGGAATAGTGCCCCATCATTGGTGTCAGTGGGAGGAATAGTGCCCATCATTGGTGTCGGTGGGAGGAATAGTGCCCCATCATTGGTGTCAGTGGGAGGAATAGTGCCCCATCATTGGTGTCAGTGGGAGGAATAGTGCCCCATCATTGGTATCAGTGGGAGGAATAGTGCCCCATCATTGGTGTCAGTGGGAGGAATAGTGCCCCATCATTGGTGTCAGTGGGAGGAATAGTGCCCCGTCATTGGTGTCAGTGGGAGGAATAGTGCCCCGTCATTGGTGTCAGTGGAGGAATAGTGCCCCGTCATTGGTGTCAGTGGGAGGAATAGTGCCCCGTCATTGGTATCAGTGGGAGGAATAGTGCCCCGTCATTGGTGTCAGTGGGAGGAATAGTGCCCCGTCATTGGTATCAGTGGGAGGAATAGTGCCCCGTCATTGGTGTCAGTGGGAGGAATAGTGCCCCGTCATTGGTATCAGTGGGAGGAATAGTGCCCCGTCATTGGTGTCAGTGGTAGGAATAGTGCCCCGTCATTGGTGTCAGTGGTAGGAATAGTGTCCCGTCATTGGTGTCAGTGGTAGGAATAGTGCCCCGTCATTGGTGTCAGTGGGAGGAATAGTGCCCCGTCATTGGTGTCAGTGGGGGGAATAGAGCCCCGTCATTGGTGTCAGTGGGGGGAATAGAGCCCCGTCATTGGTGTCAGTGGGAGGAATAGTGTCCCGTCATTGGTGTCAGTGGGAGGAATAGTGTCCCGTCATTGGTGTCAGTGGGAGGAATAGTGCCCCGTCATTGGTGTCAGCGGGAGGAATAGTGCCCCGTCATTGGTGTCAGCGGGAGGAATAGTGCCCCGTCATTGGTGTCAGCGGGAGGAATAGTGCCCCGTCATTGGTGTCAGCGGGAGGAATAGTGCCCCGTCATTGGTGTCAGCGGGAGGAATAGTGCCCCGTCATTTGGTGTGTCAGCGGGAGGAATAGTGCCCCGTCATTGGTGTCAGCGGGAGGAATAGTGCCCCGTCATTGTTGTCAGCGGGAGGAATAGTGCCCCGTCATTGTTGTCAGCGGGAGGAATAGTGCCCCGTCATTGGTGTCAGCGGGAGGAATAGTGCCCCGTCATTGGTGTCAGCGGGAGGAATAGTGCCCCGTCATTGGTATTAGTGGATGGAATAGTGCCCCATCATTGGTGTCAGTGGAAGGAATAGTGCCCCATCATTGGTGTCAGTGGAAGGAATAGTGCTCCGTCATTGGTGTCAGTTAGAGGAATAGTGTTTCATCATTGGTGGTAGTGGAAAGAGTACTACCCCCACTGTTAAAGTCAGTTAGAATAGACAAGCATCCCCAGCATTGCTGTTTAGTGGTCCTTGTCCTTTATGCTCCCCATCCTATGCCACTCCTCTTCTGGCCAGATGACATCATGGCAGGAAGTATACAGACACCGTCAGGTAGATCACTCTGCCCAAGAGTACTTTCTCATGTACATTGCTCTGTGTTCCAGTTCCCGACACCAAGTTCCCAGTTCCCAGCACCAAGTTCCCAGTTCCTGCCACCAAGTTCCCAGCACCACCAAGTTCCCAGTTCCTGCCACCAAGTTCCCAGTTCACAGCACCAAGTTCTCTGTTCCTGGCACCAAGTCCCCAGTTCCCGGCACCAAGTTCCAAGTTACCAGCACCAAGTTACTAGTTCACAGTATCGAGCTCCCAGTTCCCAGCATCAAGTTCCCAGTTCACAGCACCAAGTTTCCAGCACAAAGTCTCAGTTCCCAGCACCAAGTGCCCAGTTCACAACACCTAGTTCCCAGTTCACAACACCTAGTTCCCAGTTCACAGCACCTAGTTCCCAGTTCCCAACACCTAAGTTCCCAGTTCCCAGCACCAAGTTCCAGTTCACAGCACCTAGTTCCCAGTTCCCAACACCAAGTTCCCAGTTCCAACACCTAGTTCCCAGTTCACAACAGCTAGTTCCCAGTTCACAACAGCTAGTTCCCAGTTCACAACACCTAGTTCCCAGTTCACAACAGCTAGTTCCCAGTTCCAGCACCAGTTCCTGGCACCAAGTAGTTCCCAGTTCACGACACTAGTTCCCAGTTCCCAGCACCAAGTTCCCGGCACCAAGTGCCCAGTTCCGGCACAACAGTGCCCAGTTCATAACACCTAGTTCCCAGTTCACAACACCTAGTTCCCAGTTCCCAGCACCAAGTTCCCAGTTCACAGCACCAAGTTCCCAGTTCCCAGCACCAAGTTCCCGGCACCAAGTTCCCAGTTCCCGGCACCAAGTGCCCAGTTCCCTGGCACCACCTAGTTCCCAGTTCACAACACCTAGTTCCCAGTTCACAACACCTAGTTCCCAGTTCACAGCACCAAGTTCCCAGTTCACAGCACCAAGTTCCCAGTTCACAGCACCAAGTTCCCAGTTCACAGCACCAAGTTCTCAGTTCACAGCACCAAGTTCTCAGTTCCCAGCACCAAGTTCTCAGTCACAACACCTAGTTCTCAGTTCACACACCAAGTTCCCAGTTCCCAGCACCAAGTTCCCAGTTCCCAGCACCAAGTTCCCAGTTCCCAGCACCAACTTCTCTGTTCCCAGCACCAACTTCTCTGTTCCCAGCACCAAAGTTCCCAGCACCAACTTCTCTGTTCCCAGCACCAACTTCTCTGTTCCCAGCACCAAACTTTCTCAGTTCCCAGCACCAAATTCTCAGTTCCCAGCACCAAATTCTCAGTTCCCAGCACCAAGTTCTCCGTTCCCAGCACCAAGTACCAGTTTCCTTGCACCAAGTTCCCGGGTTCCCAGCACCAAGTTCCCGGGTCCCAGCACCAAGTTCCCGGGTCCCAGCACCAAGTTCCCGGGTCCCAGCACCAAGTTCCCGGCTCCCAGCACCAAGTTCCCAGTTCCCGGAACCTGCATACAAGGCCTTCGGTCTAAGGGCCAGTCAATAACAAGAAAAGTACTATATCCAGCCCATGAGCTGTAGTTTGAGTACCTCTGTCCTGAACCAAAGCTACGGGCATAGGCGCAGCTGTTAATAAGCTAGAACAACCCGTCAGATCAGGATCTGCACCTTCACACCAACGTTCCCCACCTGCATGCTTTTTCCAGGTCGGTGCTTCAGATATGACCTAAACCAGAGATGGCCAACAAACTGGCATTTTGAAAAGCAGGTCAGCAATGGCAGAGCTTATACTCCTCTCTGCAAAGTTTTCCTTTAAATTCTCATAACTATAATTTCTACAGCTGCTCAGCTGAGGTCATGACACGCGGGAGACTTTTTTTTAAATTTTATTTTGCGGTCTCTCTGATCAAAAAGTTGTACAGACTGTTCTCTGGAGATCTTATCATTTAGCTTTCAATTCTTTCAATTTATATCTATATATTGCTTGATTCCAACAGACTGAACAGATCCCTGTTCAAGATAAGGATCTAGTATGGAACCCCATTTTTGGGGAACCCCATGTAATTTTGTGCTTATGGCCCCTTTAAAAATCCATACTAGACCCCTAGCTAGGATAAGGGGTATGGGTATGGATTTTGAATGGGGGGTACACCATTTTTTTTATTAGCATGTAGTACCCCTCAAAATACACACGAGAAACGTATTTAATCATGTAGCCTGGGTGGTTAGGAAAGGGGGGAGAAGTGAGTATGTGTCCTTTCCAATAATAAAACATACAAGACCACATGCTTCCAAAATATTAAAAACAATCAAAAAAAGTGAGGGGTTCCTCCAAAATCTATACCAGATGCTTATCTTAATATAGGTCTGGTCAGGAGAACGCATTTTGAGGATAAGAATCCCCCTTCATCAGCCAAATCCTATAGACCACCTCCTGCTTTATGCCTCATTCACACGGGGCGAATGACACATGCATTCCCCTGGCCCACTGGTGTTCTTGGAAGGGAAGGAGCTTGGACCTTTGAAGTTCTTCTGGTCTCCTTTTCCCATGCTGAAGTAGTGTTCCATCTTCTGGATGGCGGTTGATTTTTTTCCTGCTGGTGGACACCAAATGAGGTCTAATAACTCGGATACAATGAAGCCGGCTACTCTGTAACATCCATTGGAACAATTTTTATTGGCTATATAACAGGATTTAGTAGCAACAAGCCAACACGTTTCACACAAAGCCTTACTCATGCTATGATTAAGGCTTTGGCCGAAACGCGTTAGTTGTTAGTACCGTATCCTGCTATGTAGCCAATAAAGAACTGTTCCAATGGATGTTACAGAGTAGCCGGCTTCATTGTATCCGAGGACTATTGCTACTTTTTCAAAGGCCCGCGCACCAGTTCCCAGTCTATAAGGTAATCCATGGTAGAGCATGTTTTCTTTGTGGACTGAGCCCTGAGAACCTCCTAAGCAGGGGCGGACTGACAACTCATGGGGCCCCCGGGCAATAGGGGATCATGGGGCCCCTGTGTCCTTGCCCAAACTCAAAAAAGCCTATGAAAAAGGTACCAGGAGCATCTCATGGGGCCCCCTACTGACCCCGGGCCCTCGGGCAGTGCCCGAGTTTCCAAATGGTCAGTCCGCCCCTGCTCCTAAGGAATAAACAACCGTTGGTAATAAAAATGGAAACCTTATAGTTTTACTAAGCTGATTCCACAATATTACGAAAATGCGTCGAGCAGTGTCTTTGCAAAAGGAAAAAAAAAGAAGATGCGTGAATAGATTTGTTTTACTATTACAAGTGAATAAATATAGAATGTAAGAAGTATACAATGTAACAAGTACATGACGCACACCTACACAATGTGATACAAACTGTCAAATAAACTATCGGCACACAAATGTATATAAATATAGAAAAGTATAAAAGAAATACATTGTAATATGATATACAATTGCTCATGTAAAATAGATTCATATTCAGCAAGAGGAATGAGACTGCTGAGAGTAAGGAAGAAGAGCCGAACCCATCCTGCATCCTTGAATAGTGCAGATCGGGGGCAGACTGACCATTCGAGCACGAGGGCCCAAGGTCAGTAGGGGGCCCCATGAAATGTCCGTTACCTTTTTAATAGGCTTTTCTGGGTGTGCTTCGAGTGTGGGCAAGGACACAGGGGCCCCATGATCCCTATTGCCTGGAGGCCCCATGAGTTGTCAGTCCACCCCTGGTGCAGATCTTAACTACTTCCAGGCTGCAATACGTAATTATACATCAGCGGATCCGGAGCTCATACCGCTGCAGTTGTCAATCCAGTATTTTTGTTTTAAACAACCAGCGATTCTCTTTTTTGTAAAAGAGATCCGAGCGGCTAATTTGCCGCTGGATCACTTTTTCAAGTAGCAGGAGGGGTAAACCCCCCCACCACCTGTAACGGAACCGGACCCCGACTGCACTTGGGTACTTCCGTTCCCTTTGGGCAGTACCCTGTCCGAACACCGACCACAGACACCACAACAGACCATACAAGACTAGATGACACCAGTCTTGGAAGTAAACCAGGAAATAGACCACTTTATTTTAACACAGATACAAGATATATACATTCAGGGGAACACCCCCCCCCCCCCCGCATAATGACACAGGGCGGGGCAATCTAACTTTAGTAACAAGAGACACACCAACAGACAGTCCCATCATGAAGGAGGGCTGTTGGAAACACCCCCCACCAAGCCAATACACATAAACACATACATCCCATAATAGTTTACTCCCAAGCAAGACAGACAATAGAACAATGGGATGCAACCACATGGCATTAAACAATTCACAACCCCCACCCCAATATTAGGACAAATCACCTTGTACCCTTAACAGGCACAGGGTGACTTACACATAAGAGGGATATGGGGAGCTGAGACAGGAGTCTGCCCACCTCTCCAAAGTGAGCTGTGTTCCATGGGCCCCCCACCCAAAGTGACTCCCGTCATACTCCCTCTCTGGGCTCTCCCGTCCCACCAGGAGCATGACAGCGAAGCTGGAAGATTAGCCGGCTTACCATAGAGCTGACTGGGGACCAGAATGTCCCTGATCATCTCTATAGTCATTCTCTTCTTAGAAGCATCTGATCACACCGATCTTTGGGTGATCAGATGCTTTTAAGGGCAAAGGAGAGATCTGGTGTCCAGTAGAGCTGGGCTTGATGTTCAAGTTAAACATACGTTCAGCGGGATATTCTCCCACTGCGCCCCACAACGCACTGCGCCCTGACAGTGCATTGTGATTGGCCAAAGCAATGCACCTGACCACAGGTCTGGTGCAAAGCTTTGGCCAATCACAGTGCATGATCACGTCCCAAAGAGGCGGGGTCAGCCAGTCCACGTCACCAGGTGGTCCAGCACCTTTAAGAACTGTTAGGCCGTTGCAGCTGTCAGACGGCGGGAGCCAGCGTTGAGAGCAGAGCGTTCGTTTTTTTTTTTTTTGGGTCGGCAGTGGCGGCCGGCATCATGATTGATGTTGGATCTACTTCAGGGGACATTTTTTGAAATTTTGGTTTTAATAAAGGACTTGTCAAAGATTGTCTTTTATCATTTTTTTACACTTCATTTTTTTGTGAATGGTTAGCATGCTCATTCACATGGGGGGGGGGGGGGGGGGGAACTGGGGGGCCCTTGTTAAAGAGGGCTTCCAGATTCTGATAACCTTCCCCACCTGCAGACCCCCACAACCACTGGCCATGGTTGAGGAGAAGAGGCCCTTGTCCCTATCACCATGAGGACTAGGTGCTCTGTGCTGGGGGGCCTCCCCTGCCGCAAAGCACCCCCCCATGTTGAGGGCATGTGGCCTGGTATGGTTCGGAGGGGGCACTCACTCCCCCTCCCCTTTCCTGACCTGATGGACTGCATACTTGGATAAGGGTCTGGAATGGATTTTTTGGGGGGAAGCCCCACGCCATTTTTTAAAAAATGTTTTAATTGCTGGCAATGTTTTTTACATTCAGCTATCAGTGGGGAACCCCGCGAATAGTTGAAAGATTAAAGAATGTTTTCAATATTAAAACTAATGACTTAATAATCTTACTCAGTAATTTAGTAGCCAGGGGCGGACTGACCATATGGAAACTCGGGCACTGCCCGAGGGCCCGGGGTCAGTAGGGGGCCCCATGAGATGCCCCTGGTACCTTTTTCATAGGCTTTTTTGAGTTTGGGCAAGGACACAGGGGCCCCATGATCCCCTATTGCCCGGGGGCCCCATGAGTTGTCAGTCCGCCCCTGTTAGTAGCTGTGCGGTATCTTACTTGGATGCGGTAAGATGCAGCTTAGTGAATTGCTCCGGTTCAAAGGTCATGGTCGAACTTTCGTTGGGTTCGAATGTTTGACCGCAAACCGAACAGGGCGGCGTTTGGCCCATCGCTAGTGTTAATAGATCCCAGCCCTCTCCATAAAGAGGGCCTGCCACTGCTTATTGTTATTCAAAGGGTTTCATACATTCCCTGTGATGACAATAAAAGTGATTTAAAAAAAAAAATGTAAAAAGTATAAAAAAAAATAAATAAATAATAAAATGTCAGAGCGAGAGCAATAATTCTAACCCCAGACCTCCTGTGTAACTCTAAGCTGGTAACCTTAAAGCGTCGCTTATGGAGACTTATAAGTACCATAGTTTGGTGTCATTCCAGGAGCGTGCGCAATTGTAAAGCGTGACATGTTAGGCATCTAGTTACTTTGTTTAAACATCATCTTTTATATTTTACCAAACAAACTGGGTATTATATTGTGTTTTTGCGCATTAAATTTCATTAAAGTGCATTTTCCCCTCAAAAAGTTGCGCAAATCCTGTGTGGCATAAGAAATTTTGCAACAACCACCATTTTATTCTCAAGGGCCTCTTCTAGAAAAAATATAGTGTTTGGAGTTTTATAGTAATTTTCTAGAAACAAAATACTGATTTTTACATGTTAAAGTGTTAATACACCCTGCATTCACTATATCTGCTCTCCCCGGACCCTGCATTCACTATATCTGGTCTCCCCGGACCCTGCATTCACTATATCTGGTCTCCCCGGACCCTGCATTCACTATATCCGCTCTCCCCGGACCCTGCATTCACTATATCTGGTCTCCCCGGACCCTGCATTCACTATATCTGGTCTCCCCGGATCCTGCATTCACTATACCCACTCTCCCCGGACCCTGCATTCACTATATCCGCTCTCCCTGGACCCCGCATTCACTATATCCGCTCTCCCCGGACCCTGCATTCACTATATCCGCTCTCCCCGGATCCTGCATTCACTATATCCGCTCTCCCCGGACCCCGCATTCACTATATCTGCTCTCCCCGGACCCCGCATTCACTATATCCGCTCTCCCCGGACCCTGCATTCACTATATCCGCTCTCCCGGACCCCGCATTCACTATATCCGTTTCCCCGGACCCCGCATTCACTATATCCGCTTTCCCGGACCCCGCATTCACTATATCCGCTCTCCCGGACCCTTCATTCACTATATCCGCTCTCCCCAGACCCTGCATTCACTATATCCGCTCTCCCGGACCCTGCATTCACTATATCCGCTCTCCCCAGACCCTGCATTCACTATATCCGCTCTCCCGGACCCTGCATTCACTATATCTGGTCTCCCGGACCCTGCATTCACTATATCCGCTCTCCCCAGACCCTGCATTCACTATATCCGCTCTCCCCGGACCCTGCATTCACTATATCTGGTCTCCTCGGACCCTGCATTCACTATATCTGGTCTCCCCGGACCCTGCATTCACTATATCCGCTCTCCCCAGACCCTGCATTCACTATATCCGCTCTCCCGGACCCTGCATTCACTATATCCGCTCTCCCCGGACCCTGCATTCACTATATCCGCTCTCCCCGGACCCTGCATTCACTATATCCGCTCTCCCCGGACCCTGCATTCACTATATCCGCTCTCCCCGGACCCTGCATTCACTATATCCGCTCTCCCCGGACCCTGCATTCACTATATCCGCTCTCCCCGGACCCTGCATTCACTATATCTGGTCTCCCCGGACCCTGCATTCACTATATCCACTCTCCCAGGACCCTGCATTCACTATATCCGCTATGTTTCTATGTTTAAACAAAGTGTGTAATTAGGCCCGGCCTTGAAGCTGTTAATGCTTCTCAAGCTAAAAGGGCAGATTTTAAATGATTCTTTCCTGACCTAAATGTTTATTTTTGTAGGCTGGAGGTGCTTTGATAGGAAAGCAGATCCTGCTACAGCAAATAAAAAAAACAAAAATCAGAGGCTAAAATATCTGTTTTTCCTAAAAAAAAATACAAATCCAGCACAATAATTTATACAGTCGCACCGCCGAGGTCAGGGCATCCGCGAGTCTTAAAAAAAAAAAAAAAATTTTATATCTCGCGCTGATCAAAAAGCCGTCCAGGCCGCGCTCCAGAGATATTACAGATTAGCTTTCAACTCTTTAACTTTAATATAAAGATGGCTTGCAAACTTTTTTACTTTTTTTTTTTTTCCCTGCTCATCCTTTTTGCGCATCAAGTATGTTTTCCTAGACCATTAGAGTCTCTCATGAATTTTGGTAGTGCTTGGAAAATATTAAGATTTATTTTCAAGGCAGCAGAAAACATCTATTTTATTTTTTTCTTTCCTGGCTCGGGCGATGAGGCTCCGGCTACATCCACAAGGGGGAGCGCTTGACCAATTTAGCGGGTTTTTCTGCAGAAAAATCCTTGCGGAGGAATGTTGGTGGCACTTATCCATGCGGTATATTTTGTCTTTATCTGCCATTTAGATTGAAACTCCCTTCATGCAGTTAAATTCTGTCTCTGGTTAAAAAAAAAAAAAAAAAAAAAAAAAAAAGCTCGGCTAAGGATCTGGGATATCTACGCAATTAAAGCCTGTGCAGGGGCGGAATGACCATTTGGGAGGGCCCTGGGTCAGAAGGGGGCCCCATGAGATGCCCCTGGTACCTTTTTCATAGGCTTTTTGGGTGTGGTTTGAGTGTGAGCAAGGACACAGGGGCCCCATGGTCCCCTATTGCCCAGGGGCCCCATGAGTTGTCAGTCCGCCCTTGAGCTTGTGGGGCCTGTTAACGGAAACGCGCGTGTGTGTGTGTGCGTCATGTACATTGCTGCGTTGGGGTCCCATTCATTTTAAACACTAAGGTGCGCAACGCAACATTGGGAAAAAGGGTCCTGGGCAGGGGCGGACTGACAATTCATGGGGCCCCCGGGCATTAGGGGATCATGGGGCCCCTGTGTCCTTGCCCAAACTCAAAAAAGCCTATGAAAAAGGTACCAGGGGCATCTCATGGGGCCCCCTACTGACCCCGGGACCTCGGGCAGTGCCTGAGTTTCCAAATGGTCAGTCCGCCCCTGGTCCTGGGTACGTTAGGATGCCTTGCCGGCCCATTTACTTGGTGCTTCGTCAATTCATATGCATGGCAGGGGGTGGACTGACCATTTGGGCACTTGGGCACTGCCCGAGGGCCCGGGGTCAGTAGGGGGCCCCATGAGATGCCCCTGGTACCTTTCATAGTCTTTTTCATAAGCTTTTTTGGGTGTGGCGTGAGTGTGGGTGAGGACGCAGGGGCCCCATGATCACCTGTTGCCCGGGGGCCCCATGAGTTTCGTTCGAAAATCGGAAACGTCGTTCGCTCGGTAATCCAATTGGTGCCATCTTTGATTTTGAAAATCGGCCGACCAAGTCATGAAGTTCACCCCGTATAACAGGCGAAACTTCTGTTCCTTCCAGGTCACGGCTCTTGTGCGCAGGGGCGGACTGACCATTTTTGGAAGCTCGGGCACTGCCTGAGGGCCCGGGGTCAGTAGGGGGGCCCCATGAGATGCCCCTAGTACCTTTCATTCTTTCAGTCTTTTTCATAGGCTTTTTTGGGTGTGGCGTGAGTGTGGGTGAGGACACAGGGGCCCCATGATCGCCTGTTGCCTGGGGGCCCCATGAGTTGTCAGTCCACCCCTGTTGCGTGGGCTGCATTAGTGCAATACTAATTCATGCTAATATTTCACTCTAAGGCAGGCCATACATGGTTCGAATGCCGAACGATTTTTTTTGGCCGAAAATCGGAAACGTCGTTCGCTCGGTAATCCGATTGGTGCCATCTTTGATTTTGAAAATCAGCCGACCAAGTCATGAAGTTCAGCCCGTATAACAGGCAAAACTTCTCTTCCTTCCAGGTCACGGCTCGTGCGCACAGGGGCGGACTGACCATTTGGAAACTCGGGCACTGCCCGAGGGCCCGGGGTCAGTAGGGGGCCCCATGAAATGCCCCTGGTACCTTTTTCATAGGTTTTTTTTAGTTTGGGCAAGGACACAGGGGCCCCATGATCCCCTATTGCCCGGGGGCCCCGTGACTTGTCAGTCCGCCCCTGTCCTGCACCCCCTTGTCTCGGCTCTGAGTGCACCACCATGCACTGTGGTGCATTACCGTGTATCGTGGTTCACTGCATGTGCATTGGGGGTGCATTGCCTTAGGGATTTGGGGTGCCATTGAATGTTAAAGCTACAAAGCACCAACACATGTCCCCCACTTGTCTGATGGTTGCAAAGTGATGGGCACAGTGAGTTCTCTTGGCTTTATTCGACAGAAGATGTCTGCTGTACCTCAGAATGTGCTTTCTTCTTGGACCACTTCCCGGCCGCGCTATAGCCAAAAAACGGCTAGTTGTGGGAGGGCGTACATGGAGCTCCTCCCAGAACCACACCCCCCTACGTGCCCCCTGGGGGCGGGCGCCGTGCGCAATCTCTGATTGCTGTGTCCGAGCGATCACATCTGGTCACGTGTCCAAGTAAAGGGCCAATCATAGCCAACTTTTAGCATGTGACCTGTCCAATCACAGCTGATCACAGTGTAAATAGGAATTGCCGGTTATTGGAAGTCCTCTCCTCATGCTGACATCGCGCGAGGAAAGGAAAGCCGATAAGAGGCATTTCTACACTGATCATCAGTGCCCATCTGTGCTGGTTTCAGTGCCCATCTGTGCTGGTTTCAGTGCCCATCTGTGCTGACTATCGGTGCCCATCTGTGCTATCAGTGCCTCCATCAGTGATGCCTGCCAGTGCCCATTAGTGCCACCTAACAATGCCCATCAGTGCTGCCTATCAGTGCTACCAATCAGTGCCCATCATTGCCGCCTATCAGTGCCCATCAGTGCCCATCACTGCCACCTATCAGTGTTGCATATCAGTGCAGCCTCATCAGTGCTTCCTTATCAGCGCCCATCAGTGTAACCTCATCAGTGCCTCCTTATCAGAGCCCATCTGTGCTGGCTATCAGTGCCTCCTCAGTGATGCCTGTCAGTGTCCATTAGTGTCACCTAACAATGCCATCAGTGCTGCCTATTAGTGCCCATCAGTGCTACCTATCAGTGCCATCAGTGCCTATCAATGTCAATCAGTGCCCATCACTGCCGCCTATCAGCGCCCATCAGTGTCGCATATCAGTGCAGCCTCATCCGTGCCTCCTTATCAGTACCCATCAGTGTAGCCTTATCAGTGCCCATCATTGCAGCCTATCAGTGCCCATCAGTGTAACCTCATCAGTGCCTCCTTATCAGTGCCCATCAGTGTAGCCTCATCAGTGCAGCCTATCAGTGCCCATCAGTATAACCTCATCAGTGCCTCCTTATCAGTGCCCCTCTGTGCTGACTATCAGTGCATCCTCAGTGATGCCTGTCAGTGCCCATTAGTGTAACCTATCAATGCCCATTAATGCCACCTATCAGTGCCCATCAGCGCCACCTATCAATGCCAATCAGTGCTGCCCATCACTGCAGCCTATCAGTGTTCATCAGTGCAGCCTCATCAGCGCACATCAGTGAAGGAGAAATCACTTATTTACAAAACTGTATTAAAACTGTATTAAAAAAAACTAAGAAAAAAAAATTTTTTTCAACTTTTTTTTTTTTTTTGCTTGTTTAGCAAAAAAAAAAAAAACCCAGCGGTGATTAAATACCCCAAAATAAAGCTCTATTTGTCTGGAAAAAAAAAGTGATAAAAATGTAATATGGGTACAGTGTTGCACGACTGCGCAATTGTCATTCAAAGTGCGACAGCGCCGAAAGCTGAAAATTGGCCTGGACTGGAAGGGGGGTAAAGTGTCCGGCGGGCGAGGGGTTAAATAAGTCGACTTGTATCTCTATATATAAACGAGGTTATAAAAAAACGTTTGATTTTGATTTGTAAGTAATTGTGAATATGTATCTGTACAATCTCTGGTTCTGCTGGAGCCGAGGTCCCCGCTGCTCCCCGCCCTGCAGCTGCGGCTCAGCCACTCTTATATATTTTATTAACAATGTCTATTTATGTCGTCTCTTCTTGACATTTTACCCGTCAACCTACATAGGCTGACACCACCGCGCCTGACACCGCGCAGAGCAGGAGAACATGGTCTGTGTCACCCTCTGTGATTTAAACCCACATTTCTGGGCTTTCTGTGCCATTCTCCTAATTACTGAAGATTAATAAAGTTTTACAGTCACCTGAGCCCTCCGTCTGTACGGCTAATTGGAAAACTTTCCTTCTTCCCTCGTTTATGGAATTAGTCAAACTTTGAGCCGGAGCTGCCAGTCTCCGCCGAGAGGATTCCATTCAGTGATCTGACTTCTTTGTCGCACGTTTTCTTGGATCTTTGCGAACATTAACCAAGGTCGCCATTAGAAGTCATTGGACCTTGTACAGCCTGCCTGCTGGGGCTACCCCCTCCCCTCCATGTCTCCCTGTACCATGCAATACTGCAATGCCTGTATGTTGGGGCTACCCCCTCCATGTCTCACCATTACTCTTTACCATGGTACAGCTTGCCTGCCAGTGCTACCCCCTCCATGTCTCCCCATATACTTTACCATGGTACAGCCTGCCTGCCAGCGCTACCCCCTCCATGTCTCCCCATATACTTTACCATGGTACAGCCTGCCTGCCAGCGCTACCCCCTCCATGTCTCCCCATATACTTTACCATGGTACAGCCTGCCTGCCAGCGCTACCCCCTCCATGTCTCCCCATATACTTTACCATGGTACAGCCTGCCTGCCAGCGCTACCCCCTCCATGTCTCCCCATATACTTTACCATGGTACAGCCTGCCTGCCAGCGCTACCCCCTCCATGTCTCCCATATACACTTTACCATGGTACAGCCTGCCTGCCAGCGCTACCCCCTCCATGTCTCCCCATTACACTTTACCATGGTACACCCTGACTGCCGGGGCTACCCCCTCCATGTGTCCCCATACACTTTACCATGGTACACCCTGACTGCCGGGGCTACCCCCTCCATGTCTCCCCATACACTTTACCATGGTACAGCTTGACTGCCAGGGCTACCCCCTCCATGTCTCCCCATACACTTTACCATGGTACAGATTGCCTGCCAGGCTACCCCCTCCATGTCTCCCCATACACTTTACCATGGTACAGCCTGCCTGCCAGGGCTACCCCCTCCATGTCTCCCCATATACTTTACCATGGTACACCCTGACTGCCAGGGCTACCCCCTCCATGTCTCCCCATACACTTTACCATGGTACAGCTTGCCTGCCAGGGCTACCCCCTCCATGTCTCCCCATACACTTTACCATGGTACAGCTTGCCTGCCAGCGCTACCCCCTCCATGTCTCCCCATACACTTTACCATGGTACAGCCTGCCTGCCAGGCTACCCCCTCCATGTCTCCCCATATACTTTACCATGGTACACCCTGCCTGCCAGGGCTACCCCCTCTATGTCTCCCCATAAACTTTACCATGGTACAGCCTGCCTGCCAGGGCTACCCCCTCCATATCTCCCCATACCCTTTAACAGTGTGCAGCCAGCCTGTTGGGGTACATCTTCCATGTCTCCCCATACACTTTACCAAGTTACAGCCTGCCTGCTGGGGCTACCCCCTCCATGTCTCCCCATACACTTTACCATGGCACAGTCTGCTTGCCAGGGCTACACACTCCATGTCTCCCCATACACTTTACCATGACACAGTCTGCCTGCCAGGACTACACCCTCCATGTCTCCCCATACACTTTACCATGGCACAGTCTGCCTGCCAGGGCTACACACTCCATGTCTCCCCATACTCTTTACCATGGTACACCCTGACTGCCGGGGCTACACCCTCCATGTCTCCCCATACACTTTACCATGTTACACCCTGACTGCCGGGGCTACCCCCTCCATGTCTCCCCATACACTTTACCATGGTACAGCTTGCCTGCCAGGGCTAACCCCCCCATATCTCCCTATACCCTTTAATAGTATACAGCCTGCCTGTTGGTGCTACATCTTCCATGTCTCCCCATACACTTTACCATGGTACAGCCTGCCTGCCGGGACTACACCCTCCATGTCTCCCCATACACTTTAACACTGCACAGCCTACTTGCCAGGGCTATCCCCTCCATGTCTACCCATACACTTTACCATGGCACAGCTTGCTTACCGGGGCTACCCCCTTCATGTCTCCCCATTCACTTTACCATTGGATAGCCCTGCCTGCTACCCCCTCCGTGGCTACCCCCTCCATGTCTCCCCATACACTCTAACACTGCACAGCCTGCCTGTCAGGGATACACCTTTCATGCCACTGCACAGCCTGTAGTAATCGGCCTTTTCATAGAATTGCAACATGGGTAGGAGCAGTAAAGAATTTCAGAGAAGGAAGCAGAATCTACACATGTAATCGGCTATTATGATATACAGTATTTATATACACACACATATATATATATATAATTATACAGTATTTATATAGCGCCAAAGGGTTTGCTCAGCACTGCTATATATATATATATATATATAGGGGTGGACTGACCATTTGGAAACTCGGGCAGGGGTCAGTAGGGGGCCCACATGAGATGCCCCTGGTACCTTTTTCATAGGCTTTTTTGAGTTTGGGCAAGGACACAGGGGCCCCATGATCCCCTATTGCCCGGGGGCCCCATGAGTTGTCAGTCCGCCCCTGTATATATATATATATATTTACAAACTATACATAGAAAAGAAGCATTTTAGTTATCCGCACGCTTTGGAAAGACATTATTTACAGATCTGTTCTCTTTTACATGTTTAATTAAATCACATTAAATATGACTTGAACAATAATATACATTCTCTTTAATCAGACGTAATTATACTGAAAGGATGTTTATAAACAGGCGTCACCCCGACTCTTTTATTTGCCCTTTTCTGGTGGCGCCTCAGGTGGTTCCAAGGTGCGGGACGATAGTTCACACCGCCTGATAAAAGCATCGCCTATAATATCAAGTTCTGGGACTTTCCCGGCCGGATCAGATCAGGACAGAATTCTGTGAATAGATTTATAATAAAAGCTAATCACGATAATTATTCCCCGCTTCATTAGCAATTTAGCGACTCCGTGGCCGAGGTGTCATCTCTCGTTAACGACATTAAAGGAATAATAAGGCAGGTCACCGGAGGAGTTTGCAGCTGAGTTGGCCACACGGCACGGTCGGTTCACCGAAAGGGCACCATTTTTTTTTTCTTGTTCGATGAAAGCCGCCATAGTAATGACCGATTTATGAACCTTTTGCAGCCTGGAGCAGCGAGCGCAGAACAGACTAAAGAGGAAACTGTAGAAAGTGAATGAAATGTCTTGGGGTTGAACCCAGGGGGTGGAATTGGTTGCCCGGGGTCAGTAGGGGGCCCGATGGACTTATGGACACTGTTGCTAACCATGCGGTCCTCCGGTTTAGAGACCATCGGACACGGAGCTGTCAGGATGGTTTTAGGTTTCCCTTACAGCTTTGCGTTTTACGGTTTTACGTGACTTTCATCTAGGGGCGGACTGACCATTTGGAGACTCGGGCACTGCCCGAGGGCCCAGGGTCAGTAGGGGGCCACATGAGATGCCCCTGGTACCTTTTTCATAGGCTTTTTTTGAGTTTGGCCAAGGACACAGGGGCCCCATGATCCCCTATTGCCGGGGGCCCCATGAGTTGTCAGTCCGCCCTTGGTTGAACCCGATGGACTTATGGACAATGCTGCTAACCATGAGGTCCTCCGGTTTAGAGACCATCAGACACGGAGCTGTCAGGATGGTTTTAGGTTTCCCTTACAGCTTTGCGTTTTGGTTTTACGTGACCTTCATCTAGGGGCGGACTGACCATTTGGAGACTCGGGCACTGCCTGAGGGCCCGGGGTCAGTAGAGGGCCCCATGAAATGCCCCTGGTACCTTTTTCATAGGCTTTTTTGAGTTTGGGCAAGGACACAGGGGCTCCATGATCCCCTATTGCCCAGGGGCCCCATGAGTTGTCAGTCCGCCCCTCAACCCAACAGAAGGTGTATTTTACTGGAAACCATACAGTTGCAGCAAGCTAGATTTGATTTTTTTTTAGGTATCACGCCTGCACCAGACCCAATCATGAATCAAGGATTTGTCAATAATGCTACTGCTGCCCCCTCCCCAACCAACTTGCAGGTGCAGTCTTCAGTCTTCACTGCAGGTGGCGCTTGTCTGTAGCGGCAATGCAACTGGAGGAGAAAGTTGGGAAAAACTGGGTTTCTCTATGGTTTCCTTGGTCTCCTGGATGTGTTGGACCCAGTTGACCCTGGCAGCCATCTTGGGTCATGCAGAGTCTTTTTAAGTCCCTGCCCCTGGGTTTTGGAGTGCTGTATGTGTCTAGTTTAGGGACAGGATACCCGTCCGTCAGGGACAGCACTAGCGGTAGGGAGAGGTTCCGGTAAAGTAGGGAAAAAGTGGGGCCCATATCTGCATCTTCAGGAAGCTCCCCTTTGGGGTTGGACTTGCTGGACCAGAAAGGTCTCCTTGACAGATGCTGCTGGTGGCTCGGACCTGCACACCACTGACCCTGCTCAGGAACTCCCCCTTTCTGAGTCCTCCCTTATCTCCACCCCCTACCCTCCTGTGAGCACCGTCCTTGGGTCTACCCAGTACCCATCTCCTGGTACCTCCCCTTTTAGTGAATACAGAACCAAGTACCATTTTGTGGTGCTAAATAATTTGTATGGAATTAGTCCATGATAGCAAGAAAAGCAGTGAAATAGATACACTGCAGCAACAATAGATCCCCATGCAGCAACAATAGACCCCAACCCAGCAACAATAGAGCCCCTCCAGCAGCAATAGATACCATCCAGCCAGCAACAATAGATCCCCTCCAGCAAAAAATAGACCCCAACCCAGCAACAAAATAAATCCCCTCCAGCAACAATAGACCCCAACCCAGAAACAATAGAGCCCCTCCAGCAGCAATAGATGCCCTCCAGCCAGCAACAATAGATCCCTTCAGCAAAAATAGACCCCAACCCAGCAACAAAATAGATCCCCTCCAGCAACAATAGATCCCCTCTAGCAACAATAGACCGCAACCCAGCAACAATAGATCCTCTCCAGCAAAAAAGACCCCAACCCAGCAACAATAGAGCCCCTCCAGCAGCAATAGTTCCCCTCCAGCCAGAAACAACAGATCCCCCTAGCAAAAATAGACCCCAACCCAGCAACAAAATAGATCCCCTCCAGCAACAAAATAGATCCCCTCCAGCAACAATAGACCCCCTCCAGCAACAATAGACCCCCTCCAGCCACAATAATACCCCCTCCAGCCACAATAGACACCCTCCAGCCACAATAGACACCCTCCAGCCACAATAGATACCCTCCAGCCACAATAGATACCCTCCAGCCACAATAGATACCCTCCAGCCAGCAACAATAGATCTCCTTCAGCAAAAATAGACCCCAACCCAGCAACAAAATAGTTCCCCTTCAGCAACAATAGATCCCCTCCAGCAACAATAGACCCCAACCCAGCAACAATAGACCCCAACCCAGCAACAATAGACCCCCTCCAGAAACAATAGACCCTCACAAGCAACAATAGATCATCTCCAGCAACAATAGACCCCAACCCAGCAACAATAGAGCCCCTCCAGCAGCAATAGATTCCTTCCAGCCAGCAACAATAGATCCCACCCAGCAACAATAGATCCCCTCAAGCAACAATAGATCCTCTCCAGCAACAATAGACCCCAACCCCAGCAACAATAGACCCCAACCCAGCAACAATAGAGCCCCTCCAGCAGCAATAGATCCCCTCCAGCCAGCAACAACAGATCCCCCCAGCAAAAATAGACCCCAACCCAGCAACAAAATGGATCCCCTCCAGCAACAATAGATCCCATCCAGCAACAATAAAATATATATATATATATATATATATATATATACACACATATATATATACACACACATATATGCCCCATCAAAATGTCCTGTTCGTGTTCTGAGAAATCGTACATTAATAACGTCAAAAACTAAAAAAAAATTAATTAGCTTAAGCTACGCTTCTAACACATACGCCGCGCATTTTAAATTAGGATAATAAATGTTGTCAACCATATATGTCAACAATAAGTCTGCTTTAAAAATAGTGACATGTTTCACAAGCTGCTCTAACAAAAAAAAAAATAAAATAAAAAAAAAAAAAATATATATATATATATATATATATATATATATATATATATATATATATATACATATATACATATATAAAAAATTTCCCTTCAATATCTATCTCTGCAAATTTATTTAACCACTTGCCCTCCAGAGGATTTCCCCCCCTTCCTGACCAAGCAATACGGCGCTACGTTACTTTAGCTGCCAATTGCGCGGTCATGCAACGCTGCGCCCAAATGAAATTTATGTCCTCTCTTTTCTCACGAATGGAATTTTCTATGGTATTTGATTGCCTGTGCGTTTTTTACTATAAAAAAAAAGACTGACGATTTTGAGAAAAAAAAATATATTTTTGACTTTTTGCTAGAAAACATGTCCAGTAAAAAATTTTTAAAAATCTATTTCCGTCATAAGTTTAGGCCAAAATGTATTCTGCTCCGTGTCTTTGCTAAAAAGAAAACCCCAATACGTGTAAATCAGTTGGTTTACGTGAAAGTTATAGCTTTTACAAATGGCGGTATAGATACTGCAATTTCTTTTTTTATATCAGTAATATGACTTATAGCGGAACTACGGCTGACTTGGTGTCACTGACATCCCCAGTGACACCAATACAGTGATCAGTGCTAATAAAAAGCACTGACACTGTACTAATGGCACTGGGCAGGAAGGGGTTAACATGAATGGCAATCAAAGGGTTAACTGTGTGCGTGTTTCACTGTAAGCATAGTGCTACGCAGAGCCATACAAAGCAGTGTGCTGGTGCTGACAGGAGGGAGATCTGTATTTACATACAGACCTCTCCCCCTTGTTAGTGTTCCTCGGCAAGCACCGTGTGCCGGCGGGGAATCACCGCCTGGGACTCGATGATCGACAGCTGAAGCTGCCAATGGCAGCGCGGGTAGCGCAAGTGCACCTCCTACCGGGAAATACAAAATCACATATATATATATACACATGATTTTGCGCAGCCCTGCCACCCTGTAGCAGTAGTTCTGCTATTGGGAAGCCAGGAAGCGGTTAATTCTGATACTTTATTGAATGTTTCAGGTCCAAATTGGGTAAAATAATGTAAAATAGTAATTTTTAACCCCTTTTTGCCCAGAGTGGCCAAAATAAAAAATGACATACAGTAAATGACACCATCTGTCCGTACCAAAAATACAGCAGTCTTAGTTTTTCTGAGTCCCCATGTAACGGTTTCATTAGTAAAAGTTGTAAACCTCTGAAATGAAAAATGAATAAAGCATATCCTTCTATAGTGTGCACTTGCCTCTATCCAAAACACTAAGTGTGATTCCTCTCTTCTGTCTCCTTCCGCTGCTATCTGCATGAGTTACATCCGACAGGTGATGCCGACTCAAAGTCATCCAGGGAGAGGGGAGAAAGAGGGGAGCACCAGCATATTACCCTTTGCTGTGCATGTTTCCCTATGAGACTGTTTAAAGAGGATGGGGGTGTCCTTTCCCTCCACTCAGGTCTCAGATTACACTCAGCTCTGTGCTGGGATGAGTGTGGCACCAGATCCCCGCTCCCTGCCTTCTGAAACTCAAAGGCATCCAGGGGGAGAGGAGAAAGAGAGGAGCACCAGCATGTTTCCTTTGCTGTGCATGATTCCCTATGAGACTGTGTAGAGGGGGGGTGTCCGTTCCCTCCACTCAGGTCTCAGATTACACTCAGCTCTGTGCTGTGACAGGTGTGGCACCAGGTCCCCGCTCCCTGCCTTCTGAAACTCAAAAGAATCCAGGGGGAGAGGAGAAAGAAGGGAGCACCAGCATGTTTCCCTATGAGACTGTTTGGGGGGGGGGGGGGTCATTTCCCTCCCCTCAGGTCTCAGATTACACTCAGCTCTGTGCTGTGACGAGTGTGGCACCAGATCCCCGTTCCGTGCCTTCTGAAACTCAAAGGCATCCAGGGGAGAGGAGAAAGAGGGGAGCACCAGCATGTTTCCCTTTGCTGTGCAGGTTTCCCTATGAGACTGTTTAGGGGGGGGTGTCCTTTTCCTCCACTCAGGTATCAGATTACACTCAGCTCTGTGCTGTGATGAGTGTGGCAGCAGATCCTGTGCCTTCTGAAACTCAGAAATGCTGTGTAAATTTTGCACTTTGAATGGCTGTAGAGAAGAGAAGACTGCAGATAACAAGGTACAACTTATGTAGGAGGCTTTGTTTCATCTCTGTGTATTACCAGAGGCTGGTCACTTCCCTGGGTATATGGAAGTCTTTAGTGCGGGAAAAAAGAGGGCTTAGGTGTCGTGGTCTAGTGCAGTTTCATACAGTGGGGTCCCAAATCCATAGTGCTACTCTGGTACCCCAAGGACATCGCTCCCAGGGAATGATTGACAATGCAGGTACGTTGGCTAGGCCTTTCGACCTGGTAACAAAAATTGCCCCAGTCTCGGCCAAAAGCCCTAGCTCTAGAGGCTTAGTGTGGAAAAAGTAACGGCTTGGGTGTCATGGCCTAGTGCAGTTTCACACAGTGGGGTCCCAAACCCATAATGCTACTCTGGTACCTCTCAAGGACGACACTTCCAGGGAATGACTGACAGTGCAGGTGCATTGGCTAGGCCTTTCAACCTGGTAACAAAAATTTCCCCAGTCTCGGCCAAAAAGTCTAGTTCATGAGGTGTAGTGAGGAAAAAAAGCTTAGTTGCCGTGGTCTAGTGCAGTTTCATACAGTGGGGTACCAAATCCATAGTGCTACTCTGGTACCCCAAGGTCACCTCTCCCAGGGAATGATTGACAGTGCAGGTGCATTGGCTAGGCCTTTTTACCTGAAACCAAAAATTGCTCCAGTCTTGGCCAGAAGGCCTAGCCCTTGAGGGGAAGTGCTGAAAAAAAATGGCTTAGGTGTCATGGCCTAGTTCAGTTTCATACCGTGGGGTCTCAAACCAATATTGTTACTCTTGTACCCCAAGGACGTCGCTCCCAGGGAATGATTGACAGTACAGGTGCGTTGGCTAGGCCTTTAGACCTGGCAACAAAAATCTCTCCAGTCTCAGCCAAAAGGCCTAGTCCAAGAAATGTAGTGAAGAAAAAAAGCTTAGTTTCCGTGGTCTAGTGCAGTTTCATACAGTGGGGTACCAAATCCATAGTGCAACTCTGGTATCCCAAGGACGTCGCTTCCAGGGAATGATTGACAGTACAGGCGCATTGGTTAGGCCTTTTGACCTGGTAACAAAAATTGCCCTGGTCTTGGCCAAAAGGCCTAGCCTTTAAGGCGTAGTGCAGAAAAAAAAAACGGCTTCGGTGTCGTTGCCTAGTGCAGTTTCACACAGTGTGGTTCCAAACCCATAATGCTACTCTGGTACCCCAAGGACATTGCTCCCGGAGAACGACTGCCAGTGAAGGTGCATTGGCTAGCACTATCGAGCTGGTAACAAAAATTGCCCCAATCTCGGCCAAAAGATCTAGTCCATGAGGTGTAGTGCGGAAATAATGCTTAGTTGACGTGGTCAAGTGTAGTTTCATACAGTGGGGCACCATATCCATAGTGCTACTCTGGTACCCCAAGGATGTCGGTCCCAGGAAATGGTTGACAGTGCAGGTGCGTTGGCTAGGCCTTTCGACCTGGTAACAAAAATTGCACCGTTGTCGGCCAAAGGGCCCTGCTGCTCCCAGGGAATGGTTGACACCGCCGTTCCTCTGGTAACCCAAGGACACCACTCCCAGGGAATGATTGACACTGCCGTTCCCCTGGTACCCCAAGAACACCGCTCTCAGGGACGGTTGACACCGCCATTCCCCTGGTGACCCAAGGACACCACTCCCAGGGAATGGTTGACACCGCCATTCCCCTGGTACCCCAAGAACACCGCTCCCAGGGATGGTTGACACCGCCATTCCCCTGGTACCCCAAGGACACCACTCCCAGGGAATGGTTGACACTGCAGTTTCTCTGCCTTCCCAGTCCTCAGCCAGACCAGGTAGGTTCAAAGACCAGACCAGGTCCAAATCAGTAGGCCCTGGGCATTTTGGAATCCCCACCCTAAGGAAGTCCCCATAACCCCCTATGTGGCGAATGCTCAGTTTGGATTCCTTCCCACAGGGGAGATCCCTCAGGACCCCATCATACCAGCAGGTATCCCGCAGAGAGCCCATACTGGACAATGATAAGAACAGATACTGCACTTAATCTTAGCTAAAAGGCTGAGGAGCTCAAGACTTGCCTCCGTCGCCATTACCAGCGTGCTTTATTTTTGTTCTTTATGTAAATCTTTCAATAATGAAGACATGCAGTGGATGTAGCAGAACTGTAGAGGACCCCAGCCAGACAGAACAACAATTTTCCAATTCATAGCCCGGAGGACGATGACCTTTTTAAATATCTGCTGAGAGAGGCAGAGGCAGAAGTGCATTGATTACTGCTCGTCCAATGATCCGCTCACCTCACTCACACCCACGGTTAATGGGCCAGCAAAACTTTGTGACTTCAGTGATGCGCTATTTGGCAGGGGTCCCTCTCCTGATGTCTGCAGATTTATTACCCATGCGGACAGAAGAGTCTGCTGAAATGCAGCTTTTATTTCTGCTGAAGAAAGACTCAGAAACGCTTAGATAAGGGGCTGGGATGTTAAGGAAGATTTTTTTCTTGACTTTTTTGGTTTTATTGTTAATGGACCATTAGAGTAAAAAAAAAAAAAAAAGAACAAAGGAAAAAGTTTTATAAGTATCATTATTATTTGAAAGAGTTATAAATATCATTCCCAACTGCAGAGGAGTTCATTGGTTTTGTCCCAATTTAGGGAACTTGGGGGTAATCCAGATTTGCTCCCCTGAAATTAAAGGGGATCTTCACCCGTAAAAAACATCATCCCTCCGCTGGTCCTCTTCACAGATAGTGCTCTTTATTTCAGCCCCAGACCTCCTCCCCCCCACCTGTTGCACGTCACTGACGGGACATTTTAAGGAAATTTGGGGGTAATCTGGCAAGCAGATTTGCTTTCCTGAAATTAAAGGGGATCTTCACCCTTAAAAACATCATTCCTCCTCTGGTCCTCTTCACAGATAGTGCCCTTTATTTCAGCCTCGGACCCCCCCACCCCTTGCACATCACTGATGTGCACTATACTCCCTTTGCCTCCTGGAATATGCCCATCCCATATCCCAGGAGGCATAGCCTTTCATTCAACAACGGAGGAGGGGGCGGCCTAGCGGCACATCATCATGAGTTGAGGCGGTTGAACCCAGAATAGCCATGTGATGACGTAACACCAAAACATGGCGGCACGGGACTAAACACTGCCAGAAGAAAAGAGGATCACAGCTGGATAACTCTGGATCCTCTTTGAATGAATGAGTATCTGAGATGTGTAGAAAACACCACCAGGTAAGCAGGGGATTAAAAAATAAAATGGGGGGAGGGGGTGAAAAATCTACTTTAACAGATAAGGGGATCCTTTGGACCCCTTGCCAGTTGTCCACTACATACTTGAAGCTCCATGTGATCAGCATGAAGTAGATGTAATGTATGAAAGAGGTACTAATACCATTCTCAGCTAAAGATTAGTGAAATGGTATGTCCCATCTTGAGGAAATTTGGGGGTAATGTGGCAAGAAACTTTGCTCTCCTGAAATTAAAGGGGATCTTCACCCTTAAAAACATCATCCCTCCTCTGGTCCTCTTTACAGATAGTGCCCTTTATTTCAGCCCCGGTCCCCCCCACCCTTTGCACATCACTGATGTGCACTATACTCCCTTTGCCTCCTGGGATATGCACATCCCATATCCGAAGAGGCATAGCCTTTCATTCAAGGAGGGGGCGGCCTAGCAGCACATCATCATGAGTTGAAGCGGTTGAACCCAGAATAGCCATGTGATGATGTAACACCAAAACATGGCGGCACAGGACTAAACACTGCCAGAAGAAAAGGGGATCGCAGCTGGACAACTCTGGATCCTCTTTGAATGAATGAGTATCTGAAATGTTCAGAACACACCACCAGGTAAGCAGGGGATTACAAAATAAAATGGGGGGAGGGTAAAAAATCTGCTATAACAGATAAGGGGATCCTTTGGAGCTGTTGCCAGTTGCCCACTGCATACCTGGAGCTCCAAGTGATCAGCATGAAGTAGATGTAAACTAGAGATGAGCTTATGTTTCAGTCCAAACCTAGGTTCAGACCAAACTTTGGCTGTTCAGGCATTCAAACTTTTGCCCATTTAACCCCCTGTTTGGTGGGAGCCGAGCATCATATATGGAAGTGGTATTTCCACCACTTCTATAGGTGACAGCTTCCCACTATCGCTGGTTGCTAAGGAAGCTGCCGGTGCTTTACATTCATTCATTGCTTGCATTGATGTCACTGAACACTGTGAGCTTCCCACAATGTGCATAAGAAGCAGCTACAAGTCAAATAGAGCTCCACCTCATTTCCTGGCTGGAGAACGTCCAGCACAGGAGAGGACTGACCATTTGGAAACTCGGGCACTGCCCGAGGGCCCGGGGTCAGTAGGGCGCCCCATGAGATGCCCCTGGTACCTTTTTTTCATAGGCTTTTTTGAGTTTGGGCAAGGACACAGGGGCCCCATGATCCCCTATTGCCCGGGGGCCCCATGAGTTATCAGTCCGCCCCTGGTCCAGCATCACCTTCCTTTCCATTGAAACCTCCATGAGCAGTGCCCACCTATTGATTCTGTATTGAACTGTATTGCAATCATACTGTCTCCTATTATATCGTAAAGTGCCACACAAACTGTTGGCGTTATATGCACTCACCGGCCATTTTATTAAGTACACCTTGCTAGTACCGGGTTGGACCCTCTTTTGCCTTCAGAACTGCCTTCATTCTTCATGGCATAGATTCAACAAGGTGAATCCTCAGAGATTTTGGTCCATATTGACATGAATTACTGTTGCCTTTCTATCATCTGGAACCAGTCTGCCCATTCTCCTCTTACATTAACAAGGCATTTTCCTCCACACAACTGCCGCTCACTGGATATTTTCTCTTTTTTGGATCAATCTCTGTTAACCCTAGATATGGTTGTGCATGAAAATCCCAGTAGATCAGCAGTTTTTTAAATACTCAGACCAGCCCATCTGGCACCAACAACCATGCCACAATCAAAGTCACTTAAATCTCCTTTCTTCCCCCATTCTGATGCTTGGTTTGACCTTGGTCTTCACCACCTCTAGATGCCTAAATGCATTGAGTTGCTGCCATGTGATTGGCTGATTAGCAATTTGTGTTACCAAGCAACTGAACAGGTGTACCCAATATAAAGTGGCCAGTGAGTGTAAGTTCTGTACAATAGTATTCAGGGTCTCCAACTATTGTCCTCTAGCTGTTGGGGAACTACAAGTTTCATCATGCCTCTGTCTCTGGGAGTTATACCCATGGCAATGCCTCGTGGGACTTGCAGTTCCTCAACAGCTGGAGGAACATAGTTTGCTGATCCCTGAACTAGACCTTTGCTCCCCAGCCTGATTGTCTCTGTCCCACCCTTTTCCTTCAATGGATTTCAGTTCTTTCATTCATGGAGGCTCAGCATTTCACAGAAATGGGTGTCCAGGAATGCCCACTCCTCCACACTGGGAGTCATACCCATGGCAATGCCTCATGGGACTTGCAGTTTCTCAACAGCTGGAGGAAAATAGTTTGATGATCCTTGAACTAGACCTTTGCTCCCCAGCCTGATTCTCTCTGGCCAACCCCTTTCCTTCAATGGATTTCAGTTCTTTCATTCATGGCGGCTCAGCATTTCATAGAAATGGGTGTCCAGGAATGCCCACTGCTCCACACTGGGAGTCATACCCATGGCAACGCCTCATGGGACTTGCAGTTCCTCAACAGCTGGAGGAACATAGTTTGCTGATCCCTGAACTAGACCTTTGCTCCCCAGCCTGACTGTCTCTGGCCCACCCTTTTCCTTCAATGGATTTCAGTTCTTTCATTCATGGAGGCTCAACATTACATAGAAATGGGTGTAGAGGAATGCCCACTCCTCCACACTAGGAGTCATGCCCATGGCAATGCCTCATGGGACTTGAGTTCCTCCACAGCTGGAGGAACATAGTTTGCTAATCCCTGAACTAGACCTTTGCTCCCCATCCTTCAATGGATTTCAGTTCTTTCATTCATGGAGGCTCAGCATTAAATAGAAATTGGTGTCCAGGAACGTCCTCTCCTCCACACTGACACCCACCCATCAAGGCATTATTGATATTTGCATCACTCCTTCCAAGACCCATCCCCCTGTTTACATCAGAGCTGAAGGCTCTTAAGAGAAATACTGAGACAGGGTGATGTGATGTTTTCTGGGAGATAACTACATGTAGATGAGCAGTGGTGAAGGAGCAATGTTCTACTGGATGGCTCAAAGGGGCCACCAAGCTGGCTGGCATTACTGCAGAAAAAATGGTGATCTGAATGCATTGCGTAGATAAGAACAGAGACACAATGATGACAATGGAAATGTTTTAATTAAACCTTTCATTAGCATGCTGATGAGAGGGAAGGGAAAAAAAGGGAAGGCAAAATATAAGCAGATATACCCAGGTTTTGAGGGCATCACTTTGAAATTCTACATGCAGACTCACTATACCAGGACTCAGCTCTCTACTAGACGGTTAAATCTAAAGATGACAGCTAGAAGGAATGCCAACATGCCAGTCAAGCTTAGTAACAGCAGAAAAAAAGATTCTTTAGCAAAGCCAAACATAACATTTGTACTTCATAAAACCTCTCTATTATAGAACATTATAGAAACACACTTTTTTCTGGGGGGGGGGGAGGGATTCTGGTGAAGGAAGGAAAAAAAAACCTTACAAGATGCATAGAAAACCCCAAGGCCTTGTTCCTCTAACAGTACAGGTAGAATTCCGCTCAAGCTGTTCTCTTCATTTAACACTTGGCAAAGTCCTTTAGCAAATGACGCCGAGATCCATTAAAAGCCTTCTCGCTGTTTGCTCTTGTGAACTTTCCCTTGAAATGTTTGTATATTCTCTGCCACCCATTACTGTCCAACTCAACATGAATGTATCCTTTTCATACAAGACTGAAAAGACTTATTTTTCCATTTTCGATATAAAATATGCGTTAAGACGGTTTTATCTTCTTTGAATTTTATAAAGTTTAAACCAGCCACTCTCAACTAGGGCTTCGTGGAACCCTAAGGTTCCTCCAGAGGTTGACTAGAGGTTCCATGAGATGTGACTGATCGACCTCCCATCTGATGGTGCCTGCATAGTTCTGGGGACAATGCCATTTGGCAGAGCCAGCAGCATGTCACCCGTGATCCTTTTAGCTGTCTGTAAGAGTATCAGTCTGACCACAAATGTAAGGGACATTCATCCCACTGGCTACAAATGTAAAAATCATTCTTCTAAATTACAAATGTAAGGGACAGTCTTCCCACCGACCGCTAATGTAAGGAGCATTGCCACCACTGATCTCCAATGTAAGAAGCGTTCTTCCCGCTGACCACCAATGTAAGGAGCATTCTTCCCACTGATCACCAATGTAAGGAGCATTCTTCCCACTGATCACCAATGTAAGAAGCGTTCTTCCCACTGACCACCAATGTAAGGAACATTCTTTCCACTGATCACCAATGTAAGGAGCATTCTTCCCACTGACCACCAATGTAAGGGACATTCTTCTTACTGACCACCAATGTAAGGGACATTCTTCCCACTGATCACCAATGTAAGGAGCATTCTTCCCACTGACCACCAATGTAAGGGACATTCTTCCCACTGATCACCAATGTAAGGCGCATTCTTCCCACTGGCTACCAATGTAAGGAACATTCTTCCCACTGACCACCAATGTAAGGAGCATTCTTCTTACTGACCACCAATGTAAGGGACATTCTTCCCACTGACCACCAATGTAAGGAGCATTCTTCCCACTGACCACCAATGTAAGGAGCATTCTTCCCACTGACCACCAATGTAAGGGACATTCTTCCCACTGATCACCAATGTAAGGCGCATTCTTCCCACTGACCACCAATGTAAGGAACATTCTTCCCACTGACCACCAATGTAAGGAGCATTCTTCCCACTGACCACCAATGTAAGGGACATTCTTCCCACTGACCACCAATGTAAGGGACATTCTTCCCACTGATCACCAATGTAAGGAGCATTCTTCTCACTGATCACAAATGTAAGGGACATTCTTCCTACTGGCCACCAATGTAAGGGTCATTCTTCCTACTGACCACCAATGTAAGGAACATTCTTCCCACTGATCACCAATGTAAGGGACATTCTTCCCATTGGCCATCAATTTCAGGGCCAGCTTTCCCACGGACAAATGTTAGAGGCATTCTTCCCAAATGAATGGTTTCATCAAGTATACCTCTGGAGTATAAAGGTTGGCAAAGGCTGATTTAAACAAATTTGTATTACTCTGAAATGTAACAGGTGGAAGGTTGTGAAATCTTCCATGGTGGGCAACATTTATCAACTTTATTTTCCCATGAACTTTTCAAATGTCTGCAGAGGTCTTTGGTCCAATTACCAGAATTAATGCATTAGAGAGTAAGCTTCTGTAATATAGAGTTCTATATTGAAGAGGCATTGAAGCAAGAAATGGTCCATCATCTCCTCCACCCCACCACACTCCAATCTTGGACAATCACGGTTCTCCACAGAGTGATGCTTCCGGTTGCCCTTCACATAGAGTCTGCCATGGAACGATCGCCGGGCCCAATCCTGAAGCTCTAAAGGCATTCTCTCCAGATTCATCAAACACAGACCCTCCCTCATAACAGGGCCTGAGCAATCCCTCAAGGCCAATGACTTGTTAAAGGAAAATTCAACAACCCTCCTCTCCAGTGCCTTCCTAGGAAGAGACTTAATTTCAGTCATTCACCACTGCCAAAGCATTTTCAGGCATGGGGCTACGTAAGCTGGGAGCTCATCATGTTGAACCCTCAGGCTTTTCACTGACCCAAGGCCTATACCCTCAGATTGTAAGCTCCTCTGGTGCAGAAACTGATGTGACTGGCTCAGTGGTCTTGGTACACCTTGCTAGTACCGGGTTGGACCCCCTTTTGACTTCACAACTGCCTTCATTCTTCATGGCATAGATTCAACAAGGTGTTGGAAACATTCCTCAGAGATTTTGGTCCATACTGACATGAGTTACTGTTACCTTTCTATCATCTCCAACCAGTCTGCCCATTCTCCTCCAACCTCTGACCTCAACAAGGCATTTCCCTCCACACAACTGCCGCTCACTGGATATTTTCTCTTTTTCGGATCATTCTCTGTAAACCCTAGAGATGGTTGTGTGTGAAAACCCCAGTAGATCAGCAGTTTTTGAAATACTCAGACCAGCCTGTCTGGCACCAACAACCATGCCACGTTAAAAGTCTCTGTAATCCCCTTTCTTCTCCGTTCTGATGCTTGTTTTGAACTTCAGCAAGTTGTCTTCACCACGTCTAGATGCATTGAGGTGCTGCCATGCGATTGGCTGATCAGCAGTTTGTGTTACCAAGCACTTGAACAGGTGTACCTAATAAAGTGGCCGGTGAGTGTATCCAAATGTATAATAATAATAGTGTGAGAATGTGGAGGACATTAGAGTGTAAGCTCTTCTGGTGCAGCGAGTGATGTGACTGGCGTAATGTTTTCTGTACAACACTGCATGATATGTCAGAACTTTATAAAGGTATAGCAACAATAGTGTGTAGATGTGATGGACATTAGGGTGTAAGCTCTTTGTGGTACAGAGACTGATGTGACTGTGGGGGAGGGGACATCAGAGTGTAAGCTCTTCTGGTACAGAGACAGATGTGACTGTGGGGGAGGGGACATTAGAGTGTAAGCTCCTCTGTTACAGAGACTGATGTGACTGGCTCAGTGTTCTCTGTACAGCACTGCAGTATATGTCAGAGCTATATAAATGTATAATAATAGTGTGTGACTGTGGGGGGAGGGGACATTAGAGTGTAAGCTCCTCTGGTATAGAGACTGATGTGACTGTGGGGGAGGGGACATTAGAGTGTAAGCTCCTCTGGTACAGAGACTGATGTGACTGGCTCAGTGCTCTCTGTACAGCACTGCAGTATATGTCAGAGCTATATAAATGTATAATAATAGTGTGTGACTGTGGGGGGAGGGGACATTAGAGTGTAAGCTCCTCTGGTATAGAGACTGATGTGACTGTGGGGGGAGGGGACATTAGAGTGTAAGCTCCTCTGGTATAGAGACTGATGTGACTGTGGGGGAGGGGATATTAGAGTGTAAGCTCCTCTGGTATAGAGACTGATGTGACTGTGGGGGGAGGGGACATTAGAGTGTAAGCTCCTCTGGTGCAGAGACTGATGTGATTAGGGGGGAGGGGACATTAGAGTGTAAGCTCCTCTGGTACAGAGACTGATGTGACTGTGGGGGAGGGGACATTAGAGTGTAAGCTCCTCTGGTGCAGAGACTGCTGTGACTGGCTCAGTGTTCTCTGTACAGCACTGCGGTATATGTCAGAGCTATATAAATGTATAATAATAGTGTGTGACTGTGGGGGAGGGGACATTAGAGTGTAAGCTCTCCGGTTCAGATACTGATGTGAATGGGGGAGGTGACATTAGAGTGTACAGCTCTGCGGTATATGTCAGATATATAAATGTGAATAGTGCTCAGTGATTGTGGGGAGCACTGGGTATATGTTAGAGTGTATAGCTAAATGTATACAATAGACTGTGTGTGACTGTGGGGGAGGGGACATTAGAGTGTAAGCTCCTCTGGTACAGAGACTGATGTGACTGTTTGGGAGGGGACATTAGAGTGTAAGCTCCTCTGGTTCAGATACTGATGGCTCAGTGTTCTCTGTACAGCACTGCGGTATATGTCAGAGCTATTTGCTGTAAATGTATAATCATAGCAAATCACAGGGTGAGCTGTGCGGGTGACACCAGTTTCCTTGAAGTGACATACTTCAGTGCGGTCAGATCTGCACACTAGCCATGTTGGAACATCTGCTGAGTGAATTGGGAATACGGTAACCTGCTCTCCCCTTTAGGAGCCTTCTGTCACCTGTGTCTGACTCAGCAACAGATTGTGCTGACGCACCGCGCACGCCTGAAAAAAGGCAAGCCGTAAATATTGGCAGCATATCCCTTTTGTGATGCAAAAAGGAAAAGCTGCCCAGATGAAGTTAGTTTGAAAGGCTAAAAAGTTCGACCTTTGTTTTTTTTACGGTGATTCTGAAGTATTAAACAACATAAAAGTACAACAAATGGCAGGACGGGGCTCTCAAGGGGCAACAAAGGGCAATAATGGAGAATTATGCAAAACCATGCCCAGAAAACCAAACCAGGTGGTCAGAGAATCCAAGCTTAGAAAAAGGTGAAAAAAATTTAAAAAGCTGCAAAAAAAATATTGCTTAATAATAGCTTATTTTTAGAGCTAGCGACATCATAACAGAGTCTCTGTGCTTTTCTATGAAATAGAAGCAGATCATCATTTTTGCTGTTATGTCAGCCAGTTTGGTGGCCCCTTTAAGTTGTCCAGCAGAACGTTGCTACCTCGCCGCTTCTCATCTACATGTACATAGCTTCCTGGAGACATCACAACACTCGGCCTCAGTACTCCTTTTAAGAGCCCTTGGCTCAGCAGTGGGCTGGCTTTGGGAGGAGTTATGCAAATATCAAAATGGCTTGATGGGCCGATGTCATTCTAAAGGAGTGGGCATTCCTGAACAAGTGCTTTATGTAATGCCCACATACGATGCTGAGCCCCCATGCTAGAGGACACTGAAATCCAATGAAGGAATGGGACGGTTAGGCTAGGGAGGAAAGTGCTAGATGATGTTGGGCATCCTCAAGCAGGAGATGAGGCGGAGCTTTATCTGACTGGCTGCAGCTTCTAATGCACATTGTGAGAAGCTCAGAGTGTGCAGTGACATCAGAGTAAACGATTTCAGTCCAGGAGAGGAGGCAGTACACCTGTGCAAGACTGAAGGGGAGGAGCCGGTACACCTGTGCAAGACTGAAGGGGAGGAGCCGGTACACCTGTGCAAGACTGAAGGGGAGGAGCCGGTACACCTGTGCAAGACTGAAGGGGAGGAGCCAGTACACCTCTGCAAGACTGGAGGAGAGGAGCCGGTACACCTGTGCAAGACTGAAGGGGAGGAGCCGATACATCCAGGGGCTGACTGACCATTTGGGAACTCGGGCACTGCCCGAGGGCCCAGGGTCAGTAGGGGGCCCCATGAGATGCCCCTGGTACCTTTCATAGGCTTTTTTGGGTGTGGTTTGAGTGTGGGTAAAGACATAGGGGCCCCATTATCCCCTATTGCCCGGGGGCCCCATGAGTTGTCAGTCCATCACTGGGTACACCTGACTGCAAGACTGAAGAGGAGGAGCCGGTACACCTGTGCAAGACTGGAGGGGAGGAGCCGGTACACCTGTGCAAGACTGGAGGGGGAGGAGCTGGTACACCTGTGCAAGACTGGAGGGGAGGAGCCGGTACACCTGTGCAAGACTGGAGGGGAGGAGTCGGTACCACCTGTGCAAGACTGAAGGGGAGGAGCCGGTACACCTGTGCAAGACTGGAAGAGAGGAGCCAGTATACCTGTGAAAGACTGAAGGGGAGGTGCCGGTACAACCTGTGCAAGACTGAAAGGGAGGATCCGGTACACCTGTGCAAGACTGAAGGGGAGGCGGTACACCTGTGCAAGACTGAAGGGGAGGAGCCGGTACACCTGTGCAAGACTGAAGGGGAGGAGCTGGTACACCTGTGCAAGACTGAAGGGGAGGAGCTGGTACACCTGTGCGGATAAAAGACTGGAGGGGAGGAGGAGCCGGTACACCTGTGCAAGACTGAAGGGGAGGAGCCGGTACACCTGTGCAAGACTGAAGGGGAGGCTGGTGTTCAGCTTTATTCATTTAAAGTAGATATGAACCCAAACCACTATAATCTCATACAAACTGTAAAATGGTAATATAATCCCAAAGAAATGCATGTTCCGTCTTATTAATGAAGACCTTCCACCTACCCATGTACAATTTTCCCTAATTCCCCTGTCCCCCTTTCGCTGTTGTAGTGACAGCCAGGTCGGTGGCCCCCTTTAAGCCTTCCAGCAGAACATTGCATATTCACCCCTGCTCATCTCTTGTGAGGACCATTGAGAGGCTGTCCACAAGGTTTAGGAGGGTGTCTATGGGAAGGTTGGACCATTCTTCCAGAAGCACATTTGTCAGGTCAGGCACTGATGTCGGGGGAGGGGGCCTGGCTCACAGTCTCCGCTCTAATTCATCCCAAATGTGTTCTATGGGGTTGAGGTCAGGACTCTGTGCAGGACAGTCAAGTTCCTCCACCCCAAACTGGCTCCTCCATGTCTTTATGGACCTTGCTTTGTGCACTGGTGGGCAGTCATGTTGGAACAGGAAGGGGCCGTCCCCAAACTCTTCCCACAAAGTTGGGAGCATGAAATTGTCCAAAATGTCTTGGTATGCTGACACCTTAAAGTGGAGTTTCATGCAAACGTGGAAGCTCCATTTCTATGCCTCCTCCTTCCCCTCCACTGCCACATTTGGGCCCTTTTTGGGGGGGAAGAAGGTACCTGGTTTTAAAAAAAAAAGGTACCCACTCCCAGCAAACTGAGATGGAAGTTCGGCACCCCCCCACAGCTCTCTGGGACATTTCCAAGGTCCCAGAGGACTGCAGCCCATTCATAAAGCGCAGCGCACTTTGTGCATGTGCAGTAGGAAACTAGGGAAACTGCAAGGCTTCAGTTTCCATTAGTTGAGATAGTGGCGCCAGCACCCGACAGTCGACTGGGGGTGAGGACACTTCTGATTGCATGGACAGGTAAGTGTTCTACATTTAAAAGTCAGCAGCCACATTATTTGTAACTGCTGAACTTTTCAATTTTTTTTTTTTTTTTGAGGGGGGGGGGGGGAGGTTGCGGAGGCCAGAACTCTGCTTTAAGAGTTCCCTTCACTGGAACTAGGGGGCCAAGCTAAATCCTTGAAAAACAATCCCACACCATAAACCCCCCACCAAAGTTTAGACTTGGCACAATGCAGTCAAACAAGTACCGTTCTCCTGGTAACCACCAAACCAGAACCGTCCATTGGATTGCCAGACAGAGAACCGTGATTGGTCACTCTAGAGAACACGTCTCCCCTGCTCTAGAGTCCAGTGGCGGCGTGCTTTACACCACGGCATCCGACGCTTTGCATTGCACTTGGTGATGGAAGGCTTGGATGCAGCTGCTCGGCCATGGAAACCCATTCCATGAAGCTCTCTATGCACTGTTGTTGGGCTCATCTGAAGGCCACACCAAGTTTGGAGATCTTTAGCTATTGACTCTGCAGACAGTTGGAGACTTCTGCGCACTGTGCGCTTCAGCATGCGCTGACCCCGCCCTGTCATGTGACGTGGCCTACCACTTGGTGGCTGAGTTGCTGTTGTTCCCAATTGCTTCCACTTTGTTATAATCCCCCACTAACAGTTGAGCGTGGAATATTTAGTAGCCGGGAAATGTCGCGGATGGACTTATTGCACAGGTGGACAACCTATCACGGGACCACGCTTGGAGTCACTGAGCTCCTGAGAGCGACCCATTCTTTCACCAATGTTTGTAGAAGCAGTCTGCATGCCTAGGGGCTTGATTGTATACACCTGTGACCATGGAGGGGATTGGAACACCTGAATCACATGATGTGGAGGGGATTGGAACACCTGAATCCAATGATGTGGAGGGGATTAGAGCACCTGAATCCAATGATGTGGAGGGGGGATTGGAACACCTGAATCCAATGATGTGGAGGGGATTGGAGGCCTGAATAATTTGGAGGGGATTGGAAACACCTGATACGTTGATGTGAGGGCGGGGCCAAAACTTTTGAAATATCCTGTATCGTTAATGTGACATTTACAAACCTAAAGCCCCCGGAAAAGGGATGACGCCAGTGTTATCTCTCGCCTGGCATGGCTCTGAAGCACAAACTGCCACCAACTTCATCCGGCTGACTTTCGTCTTTTTCGCTGTTTTGCAAACTAAACTGCGAATTTCTGACTTGTCACCGAGAAGGTCAGCGCTTTATGAAAACTCGGCGAGTGCGCTGGATTCGCAGTAATTTGCTTACTTAAAATCATCATCTCCGTCTGTTCAGCTTCTGCTCACCAAAACACGAGTCATAAATCACATTTTAATCAGAATGGAAATGCCAGCATTCACTCCAGGTGAGTCTTTTAAATGCAAAGGCTTTTTTTTTTTTTACTTCCCTTTAATGTTCCAAAATCTCTTTATTTTTAGACTGGAAGGTGCCGAGTTCCTCCAAAATAACATAACTTTGGGTATCGGATTATCGCGGGGCTCTGAGCGCGCCTCGCTTAGGACTCCTGTGATTGAAAGTGTTTAAGGCGATGTTACTTAATTGAAGAAATGTGATTGCAAAGTATTAGCCACCTAGCAATTCATGAGGCAGAATTATGTTTACAAAGCTATGGGGGGGGATTAATCATTTATGCCCTTAATTCTGCTCTTTTCTTTAAAAATTGGATAACCTTTTCATAAATAAATGGTCTGAGCAAAGCCTTGATCTTGGCAAGACATGAAAAAGGTGGAAATGTAAAGGCAAAACTAGTGCCAGGAAATTAACTTCATTTCACATGCGAAGCATAATGGATAATGAGGCCCAGCAGTCAAAGGAAAACGTACAGATTCAGCTTTGTTGGAAACGGGTGGACTGACGATTTGGAAACTCGGGCACTGCCTGAGGGCCCGGGGTCAGTAGGGGGCTCCATAAGATGCCCTGGTACCTTTTTTCATAGGCTTTTTTGAGTTTGGGCAAGGACACAGGGGCCCCATGATCCCCTATTGCCTGGGGGCCCCATGAGATACCCCTGGTACCTTTTTCATAGGCTTTTTTGAGTTTGGGCAAGGACACAGGGGCCCCATGATCCCCTATTGCCTGGGGGCCCCATGAGATGCCCCTTGTACCTTTTTCATAGGCTTTTTTGAGTTTGGGCAAGGACACAGGGGCCCCATGATCCCCTATTGCCCGGGTGCCCCATGAGTTGTCAGTCCGCCCCTGGTTGGAAACATAGAAGAGTGACAGGAAAAAAAAAAAAAAACAGACCAAGTCATCCAATCGAGTCTGCCATTTTCTTTTTGTTTAGTCTTTATTTTGTTTGTTTGTTTTTGTCTTTTAAACCACTTGAGCACCAGCCTGTGATACCCCTCCTGCCAATAGAAATCATGGAGCCCCGCACAGCCCCACCTTCACTGGACCACATTATTATTATACAGGATTTATAGAGCGCCAACAGTTTGCGCAGCGCTTTACAGTATAAGAGAGACAGTACAATTACAATACAGTTCAGTACAGAAGGAATAGGAGGGCCCGGCTCGTGGAGCTTACAATCTAAAGGAAGGGGGGGTGATACAAAAGGTGATAGCTGCGGGGGATGATCTGGTGGAGGTGATTCAAGTACAGTTCTTAGGTGGAGGTGGGGTAGGCTTCCCTGAAGAAGTGCGTTTTCAAAGATCGCCTAAAGGCAGACAGGGTGGGGGCTGACCGGACATACTGTGGAAGGGAGTTCCAGAAGATGGGAGAGGCTCTGGAGAAGTCCTGGAGGCGAGCGTGAGAGGAGGTGATGATGGAGCTAGAGAGGAAGATATCATGGGAGGAGCGGAGTGGACGATTTGGGCAATATCTGTGGATGAGGTTGGTGATGTAGCTGGGGGCAGTGTTGTGGATGGCATTGCAAGCTGTGGTTAGTATTTTGAATTTTATATATTGGGTTATTGGAAGCCAGTGGAGGGATTGACAGAGAGGGGTGGAGGACACTGAGAGGAGGTCAGTGGAGGGATTGGCAGAGAGGGGTGAAGGACACTGAGAGGAGGTCAGTGGAGGGATTGGTAGAGAGGGGTGGAGGACACTGAGAGGAGGCCAGTGGAGAGATTGGCAGAGAGGGGTGGAGGACTCTGAATGGAGGCCAGTGGAGAGATTGGCAGAGAGGGGTGGAGGACACTGAGAGAAGGCCAGTGGAGAGATTGGCAGAGAGGGGTGGAGGACACAGGAGGCAGTGAGAGGAGGCCAGTGAAGGGATTGGCAGAGAGGGGCAGCAGTCGCTGATCAGTTGGTAAGGTGGATGACTCTAGCAGCAGCATTCAATAGACTGAAGGGGGGATAGCCTGTGTAACGGTAGACCAGTGAGGAGGGAGTTGCAGTAATCGAGGTGGGATATATAACCAAGGCGTGGATAAGTTGTTTTGTGGTGTCATTGGTCAGGAAGGGGCGGATTTTGGAAATGTTCCGAAGGTTGAGGCGGCAGGATTTAGCCAGTGAGTGGATGTGGGGCCCAAAGGAGAGGTCAGAGTCTAGGATCACACCTAGCACCCTGGCATGAGGGGAAGGACCAATGGTTGTGCTGTTGATCTTAATGGTACCACATAAATGACATGACACCTAACAAGGTGGAGACATATATTATGGGGTTGGTTATGGGGCATCACAATTCACTTTGGAATGTTGACAGGATACTGTATAGGCAACAGAAGAAGGGGTGAAACCCAGAGACTGGGTGGAAAGGCTACCCATGAACGAAAACAAGAGAGAGATAGCATGAAATAAAGAAAGAGAGAGAGGATAAAGAGAGAGGATAGGGGGGGGGAGAGGGGGAAGCAAAAAGAAAGGAGAGAGGGGGAAGCAAAAAGAAAGAGAGAGAGAAAGGATAAAGAGAGAGAGAGGGGGTGAAGAAAAGAGAAAGAGAGAGGGGGAAGAAAGCGAAAAGAGAGAGGGAAAGAAAGCGAGTGAGAGAGAGAGAGAGATGGGGGGGGGGGATAAAAGAGGCTAAAGAGAGAGAGGGGGAAGAAAGAGAGAGGATAAAAGAGAGAGAGGATAAAAGAGGATAAAGAGAGAGGGGGGGAGAGAAGAGAGAGTGAGGGGGTGGTAAAGAGAGAGAGAGGATAAAATATGATAAAGAGGAGAGAGGGGGGAGAAAGAGAGAGAGGGGGGAAGAAAGAAGAGAGAGGATAAAGAGAGAGGGGGGGGGGAATAGAGAGGGGGGGAGAAAGAGAGGGGGGAAGAGAGAGAGAGAGAGAGGGGGGGATAAAGAGAGAGAGAGGATAAAGAGAGAGGGAGGATAAAAAGATGATAAAGAGAGAGGGGGGAGAAAGAGAGAGGGAGGAAGAAAGAGAGAGAGGATAAAGAGAGCGAGGGGGGTAGAGGGGGAAGAAGAAAGAGAGAGGAGAAGGGAGAGAGAGAGAGGGGGGGAGAGGGGAGAGAGAGAGGAGGGGGGGGAGGGAGAGAGAGAGGGGGGGGGGAGAGAGAGAGGGGGGGGGAGAAGGAGAGAGAGAGAGGGGGGAGGATGAGAGAGAGAGAGGGGGGAGAAGGAGGAGAGAGAGGGGGGGAGAAGGAGAGAGAGAGGGGGGGGGAGAAGGAGAGAGAGGGGGGAGAGAGAGAGAGAGGAGGGGGGGGAAGAAAGAGAGATGATAAAGAGAGAGAGGGGGAGAAAGAGCGGGGGGGGGAAGAAAGAGAGAGAGAGGGGGAGGAGAGAAAGATGGGGGGAGAGGGAGGGAGGAAGGGAGAGGAAGAGGAGAGCGAGGAGAGAGACAGAGAGAGGGAGAGTGAGAGAGGAAGAAAGAAAAGAGTGAAGAAGAAAGAAAGACAAAGAGGGAGAGAGACAGAGAAAGAGCGCGAAGAAGAATGAGATTCCTAGACCTCAGGAGGGCTGTCATCTATGGGGGTTTATGGAAGCACAGCTTGTGATGCATCATTTCTTGGTACAATATTTAGGTGTAATTATCCCAGATAATAGTAAATAATCAGGCATGATACATTATTTATTAAGTAATTACTGTGACACTTGTAAATACATCTGCTGTGTGAGAAGATCCTAATAAATCCAGGAGGAACAGAAGGTGGTGTCGCATTATGCGGATCAATAAAAAGGTGGTCCAATAAAGGTTGTGCTTAATGAACTTGCGTGTTCTGTCATCCCGGCTAATATGTAATTATGTAACGAGCGGCAGAACAGGCATATGTTGGGACGTTGCACAATATGCTTGAAGACATCTAAATGCCAGCTATGCTACACTAATAATAGATGTTTTTATTTCTCTTCTCATCTTCCCTGATATATATTTGTATATATAAAAAGAATACATAAATAAACGCATTTAGCCTTGAGAAGGGAAGAAGAAAAGGAGATCTGATTGCATGTAAAAAAAGAAAGCTTAATCTGTCAAAACAACATCACCTCCTGGACAGTGAGGTAAATGGAGGCTGATCTGAGGTCTGAGGGAGGCTGCAAGGTGAAAATAGTAAAGGAAGGTCTGGGGATGATCTGAGCTTTAAGGGGTCTGGAGGCTAAAAGAGGTAATGGGGGATGATTTGGGGTTTGATGGGGGCTGAGGTTGAAAGAAGTAATGGGGTATGATCAGACATCTGAGGGGGGCTGAGGCTGAAAGAAGTAATGGGGAACTATCTGAGGTTTGAGGGGGGCTGAGGCTGAAAGAGGTAATGAAGGCTGATCTGAGGTTTGAGAGGGGCCGAGGCTGAAAGAAGTAAGGGAGAATGATCTAAGGTTTGAGGGGGGCTGAGGCTAAAAGAGGTAATGAAGGCTGATCTGAGGTTTGAGGGGGGCTGAGGCTAAAAGAAGTAATGGAGAACTATCTGAGGTTTGAGGGGGGCTAAAGGTTGAAAGAAGTAAAGGAGAATGAGGGGGGGGGCTGAAAGAAGTAATGGGGTACTATCTGAGATTTGAGGGCGGCCGAGGCTGAAAGAAGTACTGGGGAATTATCTGAAGCCCCGAGGGGGGCTGAGACTGAAATAGGAAATAGGGAATGATCTGAGGTTTGTGGGGGGCTGAGACTGAAAGCAGTAATGGGAGCAGATTTGAGGGGGGCTGAGACTGAAAGAGGTAATGGGGAATGATCTGAAGTTTGAAGGGGGCTGCGGCTGAAAGAGGTAATGGGGAATGATGTGAGGTTTGAGGGGGGCTGAGGTTAAAAGGAGTAATGGGAAATGATCTGAGGTCTGGGGGGGGGGGGGGGGGGTGCTGAGTCTGAAAGAGGTGATGGGGCTGATCTGAGATTTGAGTGGGGCTGAGTCTGAAAGAGGTAATGGGGGCTGATCTGAGGTTTGAGGGAGGCTGAGGCTGAAAGAGGTCATGGGGAATGATCTAAGTCCTGAGTGGGCTGAGGCTAAAAAGAGATAATGGGGACTGATCTGAGGTTTGATGGGGGCTGAGACTGAAAGAGGTAATGTGGAATGATCTGAGGTCTGGGGGGGGTTGCTGAGTCTGAAAGAGGTAATGGGGGCTGATCTGAGATTTGAGGGAGGCTGAGTATGAAAGAGGTGATGGGGGCTGATCTGAAATTTGAGGGGCGCTGAGTCTGAAAGAGGTAATTGGGAATGATCTGAGGTTGGGGGGGGGGGGGGGCTGAGTTTGAAAGAGGTAATAATGGGGCTGATCTGAGATTTGAGAAGGGCTGAGACTAAAAGAAGTAATGGGGAATGATCTGAGGTCTAGGGGGGGGGGGGGGGGGCTGAGACTGAAAGATGTAATGGGGGCTGATCTGAGGATTTAAGAAGGGGACTGAGTCTGAAAGAGATAATGGGGGCTGATCTGAGGTTGAGGGGGGCTGAGGCTGAAAGAGGTAATGGGGGCTGATCTGAGGTTTAAGGGGGCTGAGTCTGAAAGAGGTAATGGGGAATGATCTAAGTCCTGAGTGGGGCTGAGGCTGAAAGAGGTAATGGGGGCTGATCTGAGGTTTGAAGGGGGGCTGAAACTGAAAGAAGTGTTGGGGAATGATCTTAGGTCTAGGGGGTGGGCTGAGTCTGAAAGAGGTCATGGGGAATTTTTTCTATCTATATCCCACAAGGCACTAAATTCTCACCTAAAAAAAAAAAAACAGTTCTGGCTTTAGATACACTTGAACCCGTCTAGTACCATAGGGGTGCTATGAACCCCAAAAATAATAGTTGTCAGCTGATATCATAGAGCCAATCCAGGCCCTGAAAGGATCCTGACAATATTGTCGGGATCCACCCAGATGCCTCTGAAAGCCTGAGCCAGCTGCGCCCGCTTCCTCTGCCCAGCCTGGAGCTCCAGTGAGCCCTGAAAGGGTAGAGCAGGGAGTGGTCACCGTAGTCACCACCAGTCACCACTCAGAGCAGCTCCAACAACTGAGGGATCAGAGGTCATGTGATCACTCAGTTCTCAGGCTTAGGCAGGCCATAGACGGGCTATTTATCGATTTACGAAAAATCGGTCGGCCCCGTTGCCAATGCTGCCACACATGTCCATGTTTTTCGTGGATTTTCCAGCATGACCAATAAAAATAAACAAGGAGATCCGCGAAAAACGGCCGACGGCCTGGCCCCACTAACGGCGTGATTATCGGCCGATTTTTCATGCGGACAAAAATTTGGCCGAATAAAACGACCCGTCTATGGCCTGCATTAGAGCCAGTGGGAGACAACTGCACCATCACAGCCATGCTGCAACTATACAGATGAGTAGGTAGGTTTTTTTTAAAACCCCAAAATTCTCCATAATGTGAGACTCGCAGATATATTATTGTTACTTTGTAGTTACTCTGATACTTTCATCTGCAGATCAAAGGAATGAGCATCAATCTGCATATGATGTCAATTAAATCAACCTGTTTTTTTTTTGTTTTTTTTAAATAAAATTGGCTCCCATTTAACCGTTCATTTGCCTTCATTTCCCCCTAAAAATCCATCATGGATCCCCTCCCCCTCCTTTCTTTTTTTTTTCCCTTAACTATAATTTTTTTTCTACTTTTATTAGAGTCACATAAAAACATAAATAGACACAAAAGTGAAGAAAAAAAAAAACTTTATTTATTTATTAATATCTTTGCAATTATTTGTACTAGGATAGGTTTGTTAGTTAAAGTTTTTGTTTTTGTTTTTTTTTAGAGTCACATAAAAACATAAAAAGGCACAAAACTGAAAAAAAAAAACCTTTATTTTTTTATTTGTTAATATGTTTTCAATTATTTGTACTAGCATTAGTTTGTTTGTTTGTTTAAGATTTTTTATGTTGTTTTTCCTTTTTTTTTTTTTTTTTTAGAGTCACATAAAAACATAAAAAAAGGCCGAAAACTAAAAAAAAACGACAAACTTTATTTGTTAATATCTTTGCAATTATTTGTACTAGGATTAGTTTGTTTGTTAAAAGTTTTTTGTTTTGCTTTGTTTGTTTACCCCCGGTTCACATCTATGCGGTCGTGCGGGCCGCGTTTTGCACGGGTACGAGAGCCCATTCATTGGAATGGACTCCTGTGCCCGTGACACGCAGGGAAAGAAGTCCCTGCACTTCTTTGGAAAACTCAGCCCTCATGGGAACCTCAGTCCCCAGTACGGTTGCGTTTCCCAGTGTGGGCGGCGTGCCATTAAAAATAATGGCACCCGCCCTCAGGTCCGCATTTTTCTGTGCGGGTGTTGCGGCTGCACGGGATTTTCGTGCGGATCCTCAGCGGCACCACCAGCACAGATGTGAACTTAGGGTTAAAGTCACATAAAAACATAACAAGGCACAAAACTAAAAAAATAAAAAACTGTATTTATTTGTTTGTTAATATCTTTGCAATCATTTGTGTTCAGATTAGTTTGTTTGTTAAAGGGTTTTTTTATATATATATATATATATATATATATATTATATATATATATATATATATATATATATATATATATAATTTTTATTTATTTATTTATTTTTTTTAATACGGCCAACACTTTTTGTATTTCAAATATATGTCAATACAATATATTTGTGAAGAATATTTAAAAAAAATATTTAAAATATATTTTTCTTCCATGTGGGATACCATAGCCTGTAGACGCTATAACTTACACACAAACCAATCGTCATACACTTATTGGGATTTTTTTTTTTGTTAACTACGATATGCAGCAGAATACATTTTGGCCTAAATTCATGAGGAAATTTGATTTATTATTATTTTTTTTTATTGGATGATTTATAACAGAAAGTAGAAAATATAGATTTTCCAAGATTTTTGGTCTTTTCTCATTTATATAATAAGATAAAAACAGTGGTGATCAAATGCCACCAAAAGAAAGCTGTATTTGTGTTAAAAAAAATATCATTTAATTGCAGAGTTGCACGATCGTGCAATTGGCAGTTAAAGTAGCGCAGAGCTGAATAGCAAAAAATGGCCATGGTCATGAAAGGGGGTAAAACCTTTCAGAGCTAAAGTGCTCAATAATAGCCTTATTTGTCACTAAACATATATATATATATAATTGCCAAATAAACCGGCCCATAGCAAAAACGTAAAAATTGTTTTGGTCCATTGGGGGAGCACAGGCGTGAGATCTGAACGGGGTTAACGAAGAGCGCTTAATGTCACGAGCTCCTCCCAGGGACGTTTTTTTTTTTTTCAGTCTTTACAATAACACGTTACAGCGGTGGAGCAGCTGCGTCTCACCTTGAGTATGATTACTCTCTTTGTGAAAGGCTGTGTTTTTCCAATAAACGGATCTCACCGTTCTTTAATACCATCCTACACAATGTAACTGTCAAGATTTCTCTCAAGTCGTTCTCTCTCTGAATATGTGTTTTGCTAAAATATTAATTTTTCTTCCCAGCAGTTTAATTTGAACAATGCTCAGTTAGATGAAAGGAGTGGATGACCAGCCCCCTAAGGAAAAAATAAATATATATATATATATATATATATATATATATATATATACAGTTGCAAGAAAAAGTATGTGAACCCCTTGGGATTACGTGGAGTTTTGCATGAATTGGGCATAAAATGTGCTCTGAACGTCATCTAAGTCACAACAATAGAAGAACACTGTCTGCTGAACATAACACTACACAAACATTAGATGTTGCCATGGTTTAATTGCACATAACATGTAAACATTCTCAAGCTAGGGTTTCACATACTTTTTCCTCCCTGCACTAATGACTTCTCCCAGAGCTAATTGGAGCCAGGAGTGAGCCAACCTTGACTCCAATCAGTGTGATGATATTGGATGTGTTGCTGACAGCCGTCCTGCCCTTAAAAAACACACACCTGTTTTGGGTTTACTGGTTTCAAAAAGCACTGTCTGATGTGAACCATGCCTCGCAGAAAAGAGCTCTCAGAAGACCTATGATCAAGAATTGTTGACTTGCATGAAGCTGGAAAGGGTTACAAAAGTATCTCCAAAAGCCTTGATGTTCATCTGTCCATGGTAAGACAGACTGTCTACAAATGGAGAAAGTTTAGCACTGTTGCTACTCTCCCTAGGCGTGGTCGCCCTGTAAAAATGACTGCAAGAGCACAGCACAGAATGCTGCATGAGGTAAAGAAGAATCCCAGAGTGTCAGCTAAAGACCTACAGAAATCTCTGGCACATGCTAACATTTTTGTTGACACATCTACAATAAGGAAAACATTAAACAAGAATGGAGTACATGGGAGGACACCACGGAAGAAGCCATTGCTGTCCAAAAAGAATATTGCAGCACGTATGAAGTTTGCAAAAGAGCACCTGGATGTTCCACAGCACTACTGGCAAAATATACTGTGGACAGATGAAACCAAGATGAGTTGTTTGGGAAGAACACACAACACTATGTGTGGAGAAAAAAAGGCACAGCACACCAACATCAAAACCTCATCCCCACTGTGAAACATGGCGGAGGGAGCATCATGGTTTGGGGCTGCTTTGCTGCCTCAGGGCCTGGACGGATTGTTGTCATTGATGGGAAAATGAATTCCAGAGTTTATCAAGACATTTTGCAGGAAAACGTACGACCATCTGTCCGCCAACTGAAGCTCCGCAGAGGATGGGTGATGCAACAGGACAATGACCCAAAGCATACAAGTAATTCAACAAAACAATGGCCACAACAGCACAGAATACGCCTTCTGGAGTGGCCCAGTCAGAGTCCTGACCTCAACCCGATTGAAATGCTGTGGCATGACCTTAAGAGAGTGATTCACACCATACATCCCAAGAATATTGCTACACTGAAACAGTTTTGTGAAGAGGAGGGGTCCAAAATTACTCCAGATTGTTGTGCAGGTCTGATCTGCAACTACAGGAAACGTTTGGTTGAGGTTATTGCTGCCAAAGGAGGGGCAATCAGTTATTAAGCCCAAAGGTTCACATACTTTTTCCTCCCTGCACTGTGAATGTTTACATGTTATGTGCAATTAAACCATGGCAACATCTAATGTTTGTGTAGTATTATGTTCAGTAGACTGTGTTCTTCTATTGTTGTGACTTAGATGACGTTCAGAGCACATTTTATGCCCAATTCATGCAAAACTCCACGTAATCCCAAGGGGTTCACATACTTTTTCTTGCAACTGTATATATATATATATATATAGAGAGAGAGAGAGAGATTTTTTTAATTATTAATTTTCTATCTATCTATCTATCTATATATATATATATATATATAAAAATATATATAAATAAAAGACAACCTGCGCTTGGGTAAATAATAATCATGTGACATCAAAACAAAAAGAAAAGCAGCTTGCATATCAGGCAATAAAATCCAATTAATCAGAAAAAGTTCCAGCTTGAAAAGTCCCAAATGCAGTTTCCACGATCCACCATCACCAGGACACCTGAATAGTTCAACCTCCTACCAAAAATTCTGACCGAAACAAATCGGTCAATATAGGCAACTCAAATGGGAGATGAATATGTGCAGACCAAGGAACCAGCAATTCTCATCCAGATATATATATATATTTTTTTTTTAATTATTATTTTTATATCTATCTATCTATCTCATATCTATCTATCTATCTCATATCTATCTATCTATAAAAGACAATTAACCTGCACTTGGGTAAATATACTAATCACGTGACTAAAAAACATTAAAAAAAAAATTGGAGAAAATCAGCTCGCATATCAGACAATATACATAATAGAAAATAAATAAAAAATGTCAGCGCTAATCAAAAAACATAAAAATCCAATTCATCAGAAAAAGTTCCAGCTTGAAAATTCCCAAATGCAGTTTCCACAATCCACCATCACCAGGACACCTGAATGGTTCGACCTCTTACCAGAAATTCTGACTGAATCATATCGGTCAATGTAGGCAAAAAATGGGAGATGAATATGTGCAGACCAAGGAACCAGCAATGCTCATCCAGATAGATATCTAAATCCTCCTCTCAAAGATCACCATAAAATGGTCCTAAAAGAAGAATTTCCCATCCAATGTTTAGATAAGGAATAAAAGAAAAAGGCCACTTATAGTGTAGTAATTAAATAATAAAGTCACCCTGTTTATTACAAGTTATTTGTACATTGTATTGGACAGTTACCAGCATTTGAATCAAGTTTCCAACCAAAAGTGAAAAAGGCCACCGTCCCTCCAAAAAACGTGATGGCGTCACAAAGCTCCACCCGACGTGTCTCGTCATCCAATTGACGTGGACAGGGGTGTTTTTTATATATCTATCATATATATATATATATATATAATATATATATATATATATATATATATATATATATATATATAATATATATATACACACACACACACACACACACAAAATTTTCCTCAAAAGTTTATATCCTCTGGTGGAAATGCTGAAATTGTGGCATTGATATGGAAAATATGACTGATCATGCCAAAACAACTGTCTTTTAGGATGAAAAAGTATAGTAATGATATGAAGCCATTTATTATCACATAGTTGTTCGGACTCCTTTTTAAATGCCATAATGATAACAGAAAATCACCAAAATGACCCAATCTTTATTAGGTACTCATTGCACTTACTCTGAGGGTCCCAGGGTCAGCATAGCATAACAGCAATCCATACGAGATGCCCCTGGACTACTCATAGGCACTTTTGAGTTTGGGCAAGGACACAGGGGCCCCTGCCCCTATGTGCCCGGGGGCCCCATCAGTTGTCAGTCCACCCCTGAGTCTGCCCATTCTCCTCTGACCTCTAACATCAACAAGACATTTTCCTCCACACAACTGCCGCTCACTGGATATTTTCTCTTTTTCGGCCCATTCTCTATAAACTCTAGAGATGGTTGTGTGTCAGGGCTCCCGGGTGTGACCAGAGGTGTGTGACTGACGCAGGGAAACGCAGACTTCAGATATGTTTATAAACAATATAATTTATTAACACTAACAATACAAACATAAACGCAGTGCAATACTAAAACATAACACAGTGCAAACAAACCAAACCAACCACCCACAGATAACAGTACATACAAGCAAGCGTCGTCAGGCAGGCCGGGTCAATAACAATCGGGCAGGTAGGTACAGGGGGAGCAAGCGGAGAATGGTCAGGGTCACAAGCCAGGTTCAGCAGGTAGCGGGCAGCGTGGTACAGAGGGTCAGGCAGAGGGATGGTCAGGAACGAGCCGGGGTCAGAGCAGGAGAGGGTCAGCGTAATCAGAACAGGCAGAGTTTGGCAACAAGGAAACGTACTAGCAGGAACACAGGAACAAGAATGCAGGATTACAAGATACAGGGCCCAGGAAAAACACACACCAAGGCCAAGACTGCAGGTCTGGCCATCACTTAAATACACCTGCATAAGCAGTTTCAGGTGTTTGGCTGACTGCAGGGTTGAGTCTCTGATTGCTGGGAGCACCCGCTGGCCAGCCCTGGTACTATAGCCCACAAGGCAGGTGAGTCCCACCACTACTGGCAAGTCCATTCCTAACATTGTGTGTGAAAACCCCAGTAGATCAGCAGGTTTCGAAATACTCAAACCAGCCCGTCTGGCACCAACAACCATGCCACGTTCAAAGTCACTTAAATCCCCTTTCCTCCCCATTCTGATGCTTAGCTTGAACTTCAGCAAGTCTTCTTCACCACGTTTAAATGCCATGTGATTGGCTGATTAGCAATTTGTGTTACCAAGCAAATGAACAGGTGTACCCAATAAAGTGGCCGGTGAGTGAGTGAGGAGAGTATATATATATATATATATATATATATATATATTTATTAATATGCACAATAACTCACAAAAAATGCATGGAAACGCACTGATGCTTAGTGACACCGGTAGATGTGAGCTAAGCCTAGAGGAAGAGGGACAATGACATAGAACTGCAGAAACTGTGACATGGCTAGTATTGTCACCCTACATACAAAGAACCCAGTAGAGGAGTGGGGACACGTGTACGGGTATTATCATATCACATTTTTGTCAAGTTGAATGAATCCTATACTGTACGTGTTCCAACTGTGTACTGAACTACATTGAATGTAATGTGCAGGTGCAATTTCCTCGCCATCGTTTCACAAGAGCACCAGATCTGACAATTTATTGCAGGCCTCCAGTGGCAGATAATGACCCAAATTGATGGCACACGATGGAGAAGCTCAACTACCACCATCAATATCTCCCGGCCTGACCGCCATGAAATGCATTTCCATATTCCTGTTATAAATGTGAGCTTTCCAGGAACGTGGCTAAAGAGTCGATGAAAAGAACTGGAGAAAATATAGTAGTATTGCACCATACACGTCGGGTGTTTTAATCCGGTTCTGTAGAACGTCTACAAAAAACACCAGAATGCACTTTTTTGTGCACGACAGCAGGGGCGGACTGACCATTTGGAAACTCGGGCACTGCCCGAGGGCCCGGGGGGTCAGTAGGGGGCCCCATGAGATGCCCCTGGTACCTTTTTTATAAGATTTTTTGAGTTTGGGCAAGGACACAGGGGCCCCATGATCCCCTATTGCCCCATGAGTTGTCAGTCCGCCCCTGCACGACAGTCATTCAAAGTCCAAAAGCAATATCATCACAGCTCATAAAGGCTAAAATGGATATACCTAAATTTTTTTTATTTTGGACAAAATTTTTTTTTTTTTTTAATTAGTTTTTGATAGAAGGATTGGAAGTGAGTTAGAAATGAAGCTCTATTAAAGGTAAATATCCTCACTCACTACACACCTCCCAGTTGTCCCAGGATGTGGACATATATCTCTGAAGCCTTCAGGTTCAGCACATGTCGTCGAGTGCTGGAATGCTTTTCCTATGTGAAGACCTATGTCTTCAAGATGAAGAGGTCAAAGTGGGTTTCACCAGTGTGGTGATGCTCATTAGTATTTCAAAAAGAGTTCTGGGGTGGGGCAGCTCCTCAGAGACTTGAAAACTGGAACCCCCAAAAAAGGGTTACCCTCCAGTCCTTTCAACAGCAGTTTTCAACTAGAGTTCCATGGAATCCTAGGGTTTCTCCATAACCACAAATGTAAGCAGCATTGCTTCAAATGACCATCTTTAAGGAGCATTCTTTTTACCAACCACCAGTGTTAAGAGCAATCCTCCCAATGACCAGCAATGTAAGCTGCTTTATTCCCAATGACCACGATTGTGTGGTGCATTCTTCTAAATGACCATCAACGTAAAGATCTTTCTTCCCACTGATCCTCATTGTAAGGAGAATTTTCCCACTGACCACCAATGTAAAGGAAATTCTTTCTACTGGCCACCAATATAAGGGAAATTCTTTTTACTGATTACCAATGTAAGGAACATTTTCCCACTGCCCACCAATGTAAGTAGCATTCTTCCCACTGACCACCATTGTAAGGAGCATTTTTACCAATGACCACCAATGTAAGTAGTATTCTTCCCACTGACCACCAATGTAAGGAGCATTTTCCCACTGATTACCAATGTAAGGAACATTCTTCCCACTGGCCACCAATGTAAGTAGTATTCTTCCCACTGACAACCAATGTAAGGAGCATTTTCCCACTGATTACCAATATAAGGAGCATTCTTCTCACTGACCACCAATGTAAGGAGCATTCTTCCCACTGACCACCAATGTAAGGCACATTCTTCCCACTAATCATCAATGTAAGGAGCATTTTCCCACTGACCACCAATGTAAGGAGCATTTTTTTTCCACTGGCCACCAATGTAAGGAGCATTATTCCCTTTGGCCATCAATGTAAACGCACATTCTTCCCACTGACCACCAATGTAAGGAGCATTTTCCCACTGACCACCAATGTAAGGCACATTCTTCCCACTAATCACCAATGTAACGCACATTCTTCCCACTGACCACCAATGTAAGGAGCATTTTCCCACTGACCCCCAATGTAAGGAGCATTCTTCCCACTGGCCACCAATGTAAGGAGCATTCTTCCCACTGACCACCAATGTAAGGAGCATTTTCCCACTGACCAACAATGTAAGGGACATTCTTCCCACTGACCACCAATGTAAGGGACATTATTCCTACTGAGTATTCCTCATATTAACCACCATGCTAATGTAAAGACCATGATCTTATTGGTTCTGATTCAAGCCGTGTAGGCTGAAACGCGTCAACTAACTGTATTTTGCATACTGTACACTGTGGTTTTCTAAATAAATTCAAGATTTTACAAGCAACATCGGTTGTGTGGATCAACTATATGGATTAGTACTTTCAGATGCGTGACTGAAGATCGTGCACCCGTGAGCTTCATTGATGGATTCATGGGTAGTAGAACCATTTCTTTCTATATGTTGATGGACCACTAGTTATACATATACTGTAAGCAATTATTATCAGGGGTTCCCTGAGACTAGAAATTTCTTTCAAGGGTTTCTCCTTCTTGAAAGGGTTAACAAACATTTGCCAATGGCAGACAAGTCAAAAATGCTACTCTAGAAATCTTTTGGCCCATGTGCGCTTATTGATCTGATGGCCTAGAGCAGGGGGTGTCAAACTGTTGTTACAAAACTACAAGTCCCATCATGCCTTTGGGAGTCATGCTTGTAACTGTCAATCTTGCAATGCCTCATGGGACTTGTAGTTTGGCAACAGCTGGAGGGCCGCCAGTTTGACACCCGTGGCCTAGAGTGTCCCTTTAGGCACCGCACTGTGTCTCTTTGCTGAACATTCCAGGGACAACGGATCCTGATGGATGGGAGACACAATGAGGTAGTTAAGGGGCGAGCACTAAGGGACGGCTGCCAAGCGGTAGACACAGCCCTGAGCATAATCAGAGCCGGCATCTTTTATTTGTGTGTCGTGCATCTCCCAGGCTGGAATAAGAACAGAAACTAAGAAATACGTCAAGTGTACCGGAGCTTCGCTAGAGACGCGTATTTCATTAACTACGTCTAAGGCATGGGAACATCCTTATAGCGAACAGAACTTGGCCCTCGGGCTCAGATACAGAGGGGTGCAGGGATGGGGACTAAAGATCAGCAAATCAATCAGTGTTCATCAGAATTCGCAGCGAATTTGAGTTGTTTTCAACCAGATAGAATTCCCTGACGCCTGCCAATTCGCTGCCGCTCAAACACGGTTGACCAATAAAAACTCATAACGTGGTTCAAAATAACCAATTTAGCCAGGTCCAATCCAGGCCACTTGTGACACTCCTCTCATGCATGTAAAAAATCAGCATTGTTTTGCTGTAAAATTACCTAGAACCCCCCCAAACATTATATATATATATATATATATATATACACACACACACACATATTGTGCGACATAAAAAATTGCAACAACACCTATTTTATTCTCCAGGGCCTCTGCTTTAAAAATTTTTTTTTTAAAAATAATAATAATAAAAAAAAATATTATATATATACACATATATATATATATATATACATATACACACAGTTGTGTTCAAAATAATAGCAGTGTGTTGAAAAAAGTGAATAAAGCTGAAAAATCCTTCTAATAGCTTTTATTTCCATCCACACAAATGCATTGGGAACACGACACATTCTATTCCAAATCAAAACATGAAGAAAAATACATCAAATTTGTGTTGTTCCTCTAAAAAAATTGGAAGAAAAGTGAATATTAGACGGTTCAAAAAAAATCGCAGTGTTTGTATTCTTCTTTACAAACTCAAACATTCACTATATAAACTGAGAAATGTTTGAAGATTTTGCTTTCCTTTGAATGACTTCATGAATATTTGGTTGTAGTCGCACTGTTTCTGAGAACTGCTGTACATCTGTGTTGCATGGAGTCACCCAACTTCTGGCCCCTGTGATCAGGTATTCCAGCCCAGGATGATTGGACCACATTCCACAGTTCTTCTCTATTTCTTGGTTTTGCCTCAGAAACTGCATTTTTGATGTCACCCCACAAGTTTTTCTATTGGATGAAGATCCGGGGATTGGGCTGGCCACTCCATAACGTCCATCTTGTTGGTCTGGAACCAAGATGTTGCACGTTTACTGGTGTGTTTGGGGTCGTTGTCTTGTTGGAACTCCCATTTCAAGGGCATTTCCTCTTCAGCATAAGGCAGCATGACCTCTTCAAGTATTCTGATGTATTCAAAAGTGATCCATGATCCCTGGTATGCGATAAATAGGCCCAACACCGTAGTATGAGAAACATCCCCATATCATGATGCTTGCGCCACCATGCTTCACGGTCTTCACAGTGTACTGTGGCTTGAATTCAGTGTTTGGGGGGCGTCTGACAAACTGTCTCCGCCCACTAGACCCAAAAAGAACAATCTTACTTTCATCAGTCCACAAAATGTTGCGCCATTTCTCTTTAGGCCAGTCAATGTGCTCTTTGGCAAATTGTAACCTCTTCAGCACACGTCTTTTTTTCCCAACAGTGGGACTTTGCGGGGACTTCTTGCAGATAGCTTGGCTTCACATAGGGGTCTTCTAATTGTAACAGTCCTCACAGGGAACGTCACACCTTCTTTCATCTTCCTGGAGCTGATTGTTGGCTGAGTCCGCGCCATTTTGGCTATTCTTCTATCCATTCCAATGGTAGTTTTTCGCTTTCTTCCACATCTTTCAGGTTTTGGTTGCCATTTTAAAGCATTTGCCATCATTTTAGCTGAGCAGCCGATCATTTTCTGCACTTCTTTATATGTTTTTCCCCTCTCCAATCGTTTTAATCAAGGTACGCTGTTCTTCTGAACAATGTCTGGAACGACCCATTTTCCTCAGAATTTCAGAGAGAAATGCACTGTAACCAGCATGTCCAACATTTGCTGCCTTCCTTCCTTAAATAAGGGCAATAATTGCCACCTGTTTTTCAAAGAATGAATGACCTCACTAATAGAACTCCACACTGCTATTATATTGAACACGCCCCTCAATGCGTGATTCAATGACACAGAATCAGCAGCATGCATGTCATGACTGTTGGGTCTGATGGATTTCTATTACTCTACTACACCTGCTAGGAAATTTTGCCATGTAGAAATATCATTTCCACCAAAAACAGTGATTGATCCGGTTAGTGATGTCTGACGGATATTATTTTGAACACAACTGTGTGTGTGTGTATATGTATATATATTTTTTTTTTTTTTTTGTAATTATTATTATTTATTTTTTAAAAATTTTTTAAAGCAGAGGCCCTGAGAGAATAAAACAGGTGTTGTTGCAAATTATATATGTCGCACAATATATTTGCGCAGTTGTTTATCAAACACAAATTTTCCAATATAAAAAATACACTTTAATGAGTTTCAGTGAACACAAACACAATATAAAATCCCATTTTTTGGCACAAATATAAAAGATAATGTTAGACCGAGTAAATAGATACCTAACATGTCATGCTTTAACTACTTGTCAACAGCGCTATAGCTGAATGATGGCGACAGCATGGTTGTCCAGTCCTGCGAGAGCATCATATGATGTCCTCCCAGAAACGCGCGCACTCCTGCGCGCGCGACACTGGAAGTGCACACCCAGCGATCTCCATGATCAGCGTGTCTTACAGACACAGCCGATCACATGATGTGGTAAAAGGCCAATCACAGCTGCCTTTTACCACGTGATCAGCCATGTCCAATGACACAGCAGATCAGTGGTAAATGCAGTTGCCGGTTATCGCTGCACTTTCCTCACGCTGTCACAGTGTGAGGAAAGTACTGCCGATAACCAGCAATTGTCAGAGGACGGATCGGCACCAATCATCAGGGCACTGATGATCAGTGCCCTGATGATCAGTGCACAGCAGTGCCACCAACCAGTGCCGTCTACAAATGCCCAGCAGTGCCGCCCACCTGTGCCCAGCAGTACCGCCTACAAATGCCCAGCAGTGCCACCAACCTGTGCCCATCAGTGCCACCCAACCATTGCCGCCCACCTGTGCCCCACAGCAGTACCACCCACAAATGCCCAGCAGTGCCACCAACCTGTGCCCATCAGTGCCACCAACCATAACCGCCCACCTGTGCCCAGCAGCAGTACCGCCCCACAAATGCCCAGCAGTGCCACCAACCTGTGCCCATCAGTGCCACCAACCATTGCCGCCCACCTGTGCCCAGCAGTACCGCCCACAAATGCCCAGCAGTGCCGCCCACCTATGCCCATCAGTGCTACCAACCATTGCCACCAACCTGTGCCCATCAGTGCCACCAACCATTGCCGCCCCCACCTGTGCCCATCAGTGCTACCAACCTGTGCCCATCAGTGCCACCAACCATTGCCGCCCACCTGTGCCCAACAGTACCGCCCACAAATGCCCAGCAGTGCCACCCACCTATGCCCATCAGTGCTACCAACCATTGCCACCAACCTGTGCCCATCAGTGCTACCAACCATTGCCACCAACCTGTGCCCATCAGTGCCACCAACCATTGCCGCCCACCTGTGCCCAACAGTACCGCTCACAAATGCCCAGCAGTGCCACCCACCTATGCCCATCAGTGCCACCAACCATTGCCGCCCACCTGTGCCCAGCAGTACCGCCCACAATTGCCCAGCAGTGCCAGAGCATTACAACGTCTCCCGTTTCTGTATTTCATCCATGTACTTGATGTTTGATCAGAGTTCAGCTTTACTACAGAAATCCTTTACAGCGTGGAATGAAAAAAAAAAAAAAAAACGAACAAAAAAAGTCTCACCATCTAAATACGGCAATTATTCTCTTCTGGATAAATCATACTTAGACTAAAAAAAAAAAAAAAAAAAAAGGAGGAAAAAAAATCAATAATATAATATTTCAAAAGACAGAATTATCAGCGGACGCAAACAATACGGCGTCATTTCAATCCCCGCCTGCCCATAATGCAAAACGCGCTCTCTGAATAACAAGAGAACAAAGCGATATTAAATAAACACTTTGTAAAAAAAGTTTCCACGACATCTAATCAATATTTGTCTTTTTTTTTTTTACGGCACGCGGATACATTTCAAACTAAGAAGGCCGCGATGAATCCCTTACACTGGACATCTTAGGAAACGATCGTATTATTATTGTTTTTTTTTTTTTTTCTTTTTTGTTTGACTGCCAACTGTTTCTGTTTTATTGTGCTGTGATGTTTGCATCCCTACGTGACATTAATCCTTTCTCTCCGCGGCTCTGTTTGTAGCGGCGGTGGCAGAGTATCAGAACGGGTACGTTGCCATGGTAACGGGAACTCTCGCAGTGCCAAGTGATCAGTCATTCACGTTTCTCCTTTTAAGTTTTGATAAGATACAATGTTTCCATTAAAAGTCGATCAAAGCGGGCCATCCCTCCTTCCATCGAAAAACTTAAGACGCGTTGCGTTGATGGCGTATTTGAGAAAAAAAAAAATGACATTTACTGGCTGTCAAGTTGTTTTTCTTAAATACGGACGATTGATTCCATGCACGCGCGTTATGGTACGGGGTCATATTAGGCTGTCTGAGTAGGTAGGCGCCATGCATTCCTTTCCACATGGGGGAAAAAATAGCTTGTTATTAGATAGCCGTAGAGTTGTAAACTGTTTCCAACCCCCCAAGACTTCCCGCATGGAAGAAAAATATATTTGAAATAGATTTTAAAAATATTCTTCCCAAATATACTGACATATACCGTATTTTTCACTCCATAAGACGCACCTAGGTTTTAGAGGCTGAAAACAGGAAAAAAAATATTCTGAACTAATGGACTGCAGACATAGTACAGGGGATGACCAGAGACTGCAGACAGCACAGGAGATGACCAGAGACTGCGGACATAGTACAGGGGATGACCAGAGACTGCGGACAGCACAGGAGATGACCAGAGACTGTGGACATAGTACAGGAGATGACCAGAGACTGCGGACATAGTACATGACCAGAGATGCGGACACCATGACCAGACTGCGGACATAGTACAGGAGATGACCAGAGACTGCGGACAGAGTACAGGAGATGACCAGAGACTGCGGACAGAGTACAGGAGATGACCAGAGACTGCGGACAGAGTACAGGAGATGACCAGAGACTGCGGACATAGTACAGGAGATGACCAGAGACTGCTGACATAGTACAGGGGATGACCAGAGACTGCGGACAGCACAGGAGATGACCAGAGACTGCGGACATAGTACAGGAGATGACCAGAGACTGCGGACAGAGTACAGGAGATGACCAGAGACTGCGGACAGAGTACAGGAGATGACCAGAGACTGCGGACAGAGTACAGGAGATGACCAGAGACTGCGGACAGTACAGGAGATGACCAGAGACTGCGGACAGCACAGGAGATGGCCAGAGACTGCGGACACAGTACAGGAGATGACCAGAGACTGCGGACATAGTACAGGAGATGACCAGAGACTGCGGACATAGTACAGGAGATGACCAGAGACTGCGGACACAGTACAGGAGATGACCAGAGACTGCGGACAGTACAGGAGATGACCAGAGACTGCGGACAGCACAGGAGATGGCCAGAGACTGCGGACACAGTACAGGAGATGACCAGAGACTGCAGACTGTACAGGAGGACCAGAGACTGCGGACATAGTACAGGAGATGACCAGAGACTGCGGACACAGTACAGGGGATGACCAGACTGTGGACACTACAGGGATGACAGACTGCGGACAGAGTACAGGAAATGACCAGAGACTGCGGATATTGTACAGGAGATGACCAGAGACTGCAGACACAGTACAGGAGATGACCGGACTACGGACACAGTACAGGAGATGACCAGAGACTGCAGACACACAGTACAGGAGATGACCAGAGACTGCGGATATTGTACAGGAGATGACCAGAGACTGCAGACACAGTGCAGGAGGTGACCAGAGACTGCGGACACAGTACAGGAGATGACCAGAGACTGCGGTTACAGTACAGGAGATGACCAGAGACTGCGGACACAGTACAGGGGATGACCAGAGACTGCGGACACAGTACAGGAGATGACCAGAGACTGCGGACACAGTACAGGGGATGACCAGAGACTGCGGACACAGTACAGGAGATGACCAGAGACTGCGGACACAGTACAGGAGATGACCAGAGACTGCGGACACAGTACAGGAGATGACCAGAGACTGCGGACGGACAGTACAGGAGATGACCAGAGACTGCGGACACAGTACAGGAGATGACCAGAGACTGCGGACACAGTACAGGAGATGACCAGAGACTGCGGACACAGTACAGGAGATGACTGCTGACCTTTGGGGGGGGGGGGGAGCGGGTACCTGAATTTGACAGGTACCCGCTCTTACTTCCGCGGAGTTGTTCTTTGATCTTACCTGTTCCTCTATCCAGCGGCGCGCTGCCTTCCCGGCTTCTCTAGTGTGGGCGCTCGGCATGACAAACAGGTGCCCAGTGCGCATGAGCGAGAAGCGCTGTGCTTTGTGATTGGTCCAGGCGGCTTCTGGGATCTGTCGTGTGTCCCAGGTGCCGCCTTACCATTCACAAAGAGCACCGCTTCTTGCGCATGCGCACTTGGCACCCGGCTGTCAAGCCCAGCGCCCACACTACAGAAGCCGGGAATACAGCGTGCCGCTGGATAGAGGAACAGGTAAGGTCCCACTGCAGAGCTGAGCGGCCGGCCCGGTATTCTGACACGGCGGCGGTGGAAATACGGGACCGGCTGCTCCATATTTGCTCTATAAGACGCACTGACTTTTGGGGGGAAAAAAGTGCGTGTTATGGAGCGAAAAATACGGTATTTGAAATGCTACAATTTTGGTGTAAGGGATTTCCGGTCAGACGAATTGTGAATAGAAATGCGCATAGAAACGGCCAGAGAAGAGTGGTCGGTTGTGCACATGCGCGCGCGGGAATGCGCGATCGCGCACACGCACGGTGAAGATTGGCGCCAGACGGACTATTTAAAAGGTGCCTCTGCCTATGATTGGTGCTGACTGGTCTTCAGCTCCCCCGTGTCCTGCTTGTTCCTGTGTGATTCCCTTGTTGCTGACCCGGCTTGTTCCTCACCTGACTCTGATTGCTCTCCTGATTGATACTGGTTCCTGACTTCAGCTCTGCTCCTGACCTTGGCTTTGCTTCTGATTCTGTACCTCGCTGTCCGCCTGTTGATGACCCTGGCTATTCCCATGACACTGCTCCTGTCTCTTACCTTCACTCAGGGGTGTATTTACCACAAGGCAAACAAGGCATTTGCCTGGGCCGCATTTTTAGGGGGGCAGCGGCATTCCTGAGGGGGGCAGCACCGCCCCAAAAAGGAAGGGATGAAAGAAGGGACACATGCAGGATGGGGGCCAGGTGGGATCTGAGAGAAGCTGCAGGCTGCTTGATGGTGTATGTAGAACCTGACTCTTGTTCCCAGGGATGTCCGGAGCTGTGAATGTGTCTTTTCTCTCGCAGGGTTGGGGGGGGGGGGGGCGTTGCCAGTGTATGGGGGGCGGTGGTAGTGGAAAGTTCTCTCTGGTGGGGGGGCTGGGGTGTTGTTGATCAATGTCAGGCTCTCTTCGTGGGGGAGGGGGGTGCTGCTCTGTGTCAGGGTCTCTCCGTGGAGGGGGGAGCCAATTTTTGTGTTGCCTAGGGCAGCACGAAACCTAATACACCACCAAGGGCGGACTGACAACTCATGGGGCCCCCGGGCAATAGGGGATCATGGGGCCCCTGTGTACTTGTCCACACTCAAAGCACACCCCAAAAAAGCCTATAAAAAAGTACCAGGGGCATTTCATGGGGCCCCCTAATGACCCTGGGCCCTCGGGCAGCGAACGAGTGATCAAATGGTCAGTTCCGCCCCTGTACACCACTGCCCTCGCTACCTGCCTTGCTGTGGTGCACGCCTGGTGATCTACAAAACCCGCTCTGCTTGTTACTACTGTGCCTGAATCAAAAATCATCAATCTTCCAAGGTCATCATCATCTGCAAGAGCTGCAAACAACAACTACTGGCGCTCTTGTTCCCCTTGTCCCTAGACTCCCTGTGTTCCAACTCCAGTGGGGTCAGGGCTAGTGACACAAGTGAGGCCAACCTCGTCATTTCAGCCTCCCATCAGGTACGTGACATTTGGCCATATTCAATACCAGGGGCGGACTGACCATTTGGAAACTCGGGCACTGCCCAAGGGTCCGGGGTCAGTAGGGGGCCCCATGAGATGCCCCTGGTACCTTTTTCATAGGCTTTGTAAGCTGTGGTTAGTATTTTGAATTTTATATGTTGGGTTAGTGGGAGCCAATGAAGGGTTTGGCAGAGAGGGGCAGCAAAAAGATAGGCAGCTGTGACCCTCCATGATGCCTTGCTGTAGCCTTCATGGTTTTTACCCAATATAGAACAGTAGCAGGGGCGGACTGACCATTTGGAAACTCGGGCACTGCCCATGGGCCCAGGGTCAGTAGGGGGCCCCATGACATGCCCCTGGTACCTTTTTTCATAGGCTTTTTTGAGTTTGGGCAAGGACACAGGGGCCCCATGATCCCCTATTGCCCGGGGGCCCCATGAGTTGTCAGTCCACCCCCGTTCAATACATTTCCAGTGAGGTTCCGATTTCCAGTGCGGACGGCATGCCATTAGAATTAATGGCACCCGCATTGTTCGGCAGCACGGATTGTTGTGCGGTACCACACGCACAGATGTGAACTTAGCCTTAGTGAATGCTGTGAAATTTTACTTTGCACTAAATACCCAATCAAACGCAAGAAACATTAAAAAAAAAAAAAAAACACAGCATTTTTGCTTGAACGCGATTGGATAATGGAAGTCAACAGAGTTTCACCTCATTCACCCGGCTCTGGGGAAAAGTTCCTTGCAAGTGATACTTCCCGCGCCAAGTGAACAGCCTCTTTGCCTTTAACAAACCAACCCCTATGTGTCTATCTGCTTATTAATCAGCGCTCCGGGTCTTCTCTAATCTCATAAACAGTGTAAAGGAAGTGAAATGGAAATGAGCAATGGAAAAAAAAAAAAAGAAAAGTGAGAAAACGGTTCAGTCTTTTTAATAACACGGCCCGGAGCCTCTCCTCCAAACTTGTTCTTTAAATACTTCTGTTTAGAGTGTTGCTCTACAAGCTGCTTCAGACATTTACAGAAATTAATTGCTCACTGGCATCAATTAGCAGGGAAATAGAGAAGAGTGAATCCCCGCGATGTCGGAGTTTGTGGAGCACACGCAGAGATTTCCTTTGCCGGGAGGTGTTTTAGGTTCGTCCTGGCATCAGAATTACTTAAAGGGTCTATTTGACCCCCTAACATTTCACTAAAAGACTTTTTTTTAGGAACAGATAAGACCCCAGTTGTTTTTTTATTATTATTATAATACAGGACTTATATAGCGCCAACAGTTTGCTCAGCGCTTTACATTATGGAGGGAGACAGTACAGTAACAATACAGTTCAATACAAGAGGGATAGGAGGGCCCTGATCCTGGGAGCTTACAATCTAGGAGGGAGGGGATAGTGGTACAAGAGGTAATTAGCTGTGGGGGGATGGAGTGATAGGAAGAGTAGGGGATTCCATTATTAGCTGGGGTCGGGGTAGGCTTCCCTGAAGAGATGGGTTTTCAGAGTGTGCCTAAAGGTGAGCAGAGTAGGCGATAGCCTGATAGCTTGGGGTAGAGAGTTCCAGAGGATGGGGGAAGCCCTTGAGAAATCCTGGAGATGAGCATGGGAGGAGGAGACAGGTAAGCTAGAGAGTAGGAGGTCTTGTGAGGAGCGGAGAGTACAGTTTGGGAGGTATTTAAAGACAAGGTCAGTGATGCAATTTGGGGCAGTGTTATGAACGGCTTTATACATCAGTGTTAGTGTTTTGAATTTTATCTGTTGGGCAATTGGAAGCCAGTGGAGGGATTGGCAGAGAGGGGTGGAGGACACTGAGTGGAGGCCAGTGGAGGGATTGGCAGAGAGGGTGGAGGACACTGAATGGAGGTCAGTGGAGGGATTGGCGGAGAGGGGTGGAGGACACTGAATGGAGGCCAGTGGAGGGACTGGCAGAGAGGGGTGGAGGACACTGAGTGGAGAGCCAGTGGAGGGATTGGCAGAGAGGGATGGAGGACACTGAATGGAGGTCAGTGGAGGGATTGGCAGAGAGGGGTGGAGGACACTGAGTGGAGACCAGTGGAGGGATTGGCAGAGAGGGATGGAGGACACTGGAGGACAGTGGAGGGATTGGCGGAGAGGGGTGGAGGCACAGTGGAGGGATTGGCAGAGAGGGGTGGAGCACACTGAGTGGAGACCAGTGAAGGGATTGGCAGAGAGGGGTGGAGCACACCTAAGTGGAGGCCAGTGGAGGGATTGGCAGAGAGGGGTGGAGGACACTAAGTGGAGGCCAGTGGAGGGATTGGCAGAGAGGGGTGGCAGATACAGAACGGTTAGTAAGGTTGAGGAGTCTGGCAGCAGCATTCATGATAGACCGGAGAGGGGATAGCCTGTGATGAGGTCAGCCAGTGAGGAGGGAGTTACAGTAGTCAAGGCGAGATATAACCAGGGAGTGAATAAGTTGCTTAGTGGTTTCCGAGGTTAGGAACGGCCATATCTTGGAGATGTTGCGGAGGTGAAGTCTACATGAGTTTGTCAGCGATTGGACCTGGGGCTGAAAGGACAGATGGGAGTCTAGGATTACACCTAGTACCTTGGCAGGAGGGGAGGGACTGATGATAGTGTTGTTGATCTTGATGGAGAAGTCAGAGGTGGGGGCACGGGATGGGGGGAATACTAGGAGCTCAGTTTTGGAAAGGTTGAGTTTTGAGGAAGTGGAGTGACATCCAGTCCGATATGTCACTTAGGCTGGTGATGCGATCGGAGACTGTGGGGGGTGAGGTGAGGGGTGGAGATATAGATTTGTGTGTCGTCGGCATAGAGGTGATAGTTGAAGCCGTGAGAGTTTATCAGTTGGCCAAGGGAGGAGGTGTAGATGGAGAAGAGGAGGGGGGTGCTGCTCTGTGTCAGGGTCTCTCCGTGGAGGGGGGAGCCAATTTTTGTGTTGCCTAGGGCAGCACGAAACCTAAATACACCCCTGCCCACGCTACCTGCTTTGCTCTGGTGAACCTTGAGGAACCCTGACAGAGAGGGGGAGAGAGGGGGAGGTGGCAGCGTTATAGGTAACACTGAAGTTTTACTTTATTTTAGTTATCTATGTTGCCTTTTGTTGTCCACTCATGGAGATTTGACTTAAATCAGAACTCCAGAACCATTGAAGTGAGGCTCTCCCAGTGTTGCAAGGGTCTAATTTATTTCTTTTATTGTTTATTTCAGGTACTTATATAGCACCGTCAATTTACTCAGCGCTTTACATATATATTGTACATTCACAAATCAGTCCCTAACCCTCAAGGGGCGTACAATGTAAGGTCCCTAACTCACATACATACATACACATACTAGGGCCAATTTAGCAAGAGCAGGGGTGGACTGACCATTTGGGCACTCTAGCACTGCCCGAGGGCCTAGGGTCAGTAGGGGGCTCCATGAGATGGCCCTAGTACCTTTCATAGGCTTTTTTGGGTGTGGTTTGAGTGTGGGTGAGGACACAGGGGCCCCATGATCCCCAACTGCCTGGGGGGGGGGGGTTGTCAGTCCACCCCTGGACAGGAGCCAATTCACCTCCTGTCTTTGGAGTGTGGGAGGAAACCGTAGTACCCAGAGGAAAACCCACACAGGCACAGGGAGAAATTGCAAACCCCAGGCAGGTGGTGCCATGTTTGGGATTCCAACCAATGACCCGAGTACTGCCAGGTGTAAGAGCTAGCCATATAGCCACTGTGCTGCCCATGGATTTAATGCTTGTTTCTGTTTAGAGTACAATTAAAAAAGCACTTTTAATTACCTTATCCCTCACTCCTGAAGACTTTCTCTTACCCTGCAACCAGTCCTTCAAAGCTACTTCTCTTCTGAACACCTCCATTGGTTGCACTCTGATGTCATCATGCACAATACAGGGCTAGAAGTCCTGCATTGTAAGCGAGGGTGCCAAGGGCCCGCCTACAAGTCTACAAGTTGGAGCGGAGGAAAAAAGAAGAGGGAGCTGGCTTCTGGAGGAGCGAGGGGCAAGGCAGTGAGTCAACCAGTAAGTCTACGAAAAACAGTAGGTTGACCCATGAGCCTTGGAAATACAGTGAGCCAACCAGTGAGCCTGAAAAGAGCACCGAGTCAACCAATGTGTCTGAGATTTGCAGTGAAGCAAACAGAAAAGCAGAGAGCAAACAGTAAATCTGTCAATAATGAGCCAACTGGTAAGGATGGGAAAACAATGAGCCAACCAATGAGCCTGAGAAAAGCACATAGTCAACCAGTGTGCCAACTCATGTGCTTGACAATAGTAGTGAGCCAATCAGTGAGCCTGAGAAAATCCCTTAGCCAACCAGTGAGCATGAAAATAGCAGTGAGCCATTCACTGAAAAAAACAATGAGCCAACCAGTGAGCCTGAGTACAGCAGTGAGCCAACCAGTGAGCCTGAGTAAAACAGTGAGCCAACCAGTGAACCTGAGTAAAACAGTGAGCCAACCAGTGAGTCTGAGAAAAACAGTGAGCCAATCAGTAGACCTGAGTAAAGCAGTGAGCCAACCAGTGAGCCTGAGTAAAACAGTGAGCCAACCAGTGAGTCTGAGATAAACAGTGAGCCAATCAATAGACTTGAGTAAAGCAGTGAGCCAATCAGTGAGCCCACCAGTGAACCTGAGAATTGTAGTAAGCCAATAAGTGGGTCTGAACCAATCAATGAGCCTAAGAAAAACAGTGGGCCGCTCAGTGAACCTGAGAAAAGCAGTGAGGCAATCACTGAGTCTGAACCAATCAATGAGCCTCAGAAAAACAGTGGGGCCGCTCAGTGAACCCGAGTAAAGCAGTGAGCCAATCAGTGAGATTGAGAAAATCAGTGAGCCCGAGTAAAGCATTGAGCTAATCAGTGAGCCTTAGTAAAGCAGTGAGCCAATCAGTAAGACTGAGAAAAACAGTGAGCCAATCAGTGAGCCTGAGTAAAGCAGTCAGCCAATCAGTGAGACTGAGAAAAATAGTGAGCCAATCAGTGAGCCTAAGTAAAGCAGTGAGCCATTCAGTGAGACTGAGAAAAACAGTGAGCCAATCAGTGAGCCTGAGTAAAGCAGTGAGCCAATCAGTGAGACTGAGAAAAACAGTGAGCCAATCAGTAGACCTGAGTAAAGCAGTAAGCCAATCAGTGAGCCAATCAGTGAAACGGAGAAAAACAGTGAGCCCATCAGTGAGCCTGAAAAAAACCAATGAGCCTATCAGTGAGCCTGGGAAAAGCAGCAAGCCAACCAGTGAGTTTGAGAAAAACAGTGAGCCAACCAGTAGACCTGAGTAAAGCAGTGAGCCAATCAGTTACCACACCAGTGAACCTGAGAAAAACAGTGAGCCAATCAGTGAGCCCACAAGTGAACCTGAGAAAAGCAGTGAGCCAATTAGTGGGTCTGAACCAATCAATGAGCCTGAGAAAAACAGTGGGACGCTCAGTAAACCTGAGAAAAGCAGTGAGCCAATCAGTGAGCCTGAGAAAAACAGTGAGCCAATCAGTATATCTGAGTAAAGCAGTAGGCCAATCAGTGAGCCCACCAGTGAGCCTGAGTAAAGCAGTGAGCCAACTGGTGAGCTTGAAAGAAGCAGTAAGCCAACCAGTGAGCCTGAGAAATGTACTTAGCCAACCAATGAGCTTGAGAAATGTACTTAGCCAACCAATGAGCTTGAGAAATGTACAAAACCAACCAATGAGCTTGAGAAAAGTAGTGCACCAACTGGTAAGCCTGAGTAAGGCAGTAGGCCAACCAGTGAGCCTGAGAATGGCAGTAAGTAGTTAAAGAGATTCCTGGAGCATTCTCTACATATGAGATGTACTATTGCAATGCTTTCTGGGTAGAACGTTGAAGCTCAAATCAATTATAAAACTGTTTGTTTAACAATAGCAAAGATTTTTTTTGAAGTGAGGTTTCCCTTTAAATCCTTTAGCGTCTATATTTTTCCTCCCGAGTGTCTGGACCAGTGCAGGGCTCCAGGAGCTTAAAGGCAAAAGCATTTGGCAATCTCCCAGATATCTGTAGTCAGCATTGCCATCGGCTAAAGTTTTCCAACATCTCACAATAGAGTGTTGGCTTAATAGACTTCAGAGCTATCTAATCACCACCATCTACATTACAGGAAAGTTACAAAGTGCTGTCCTTGCAAAAACAAAGTTTCAGCGATGTTAACAGTTCTTGTGGAAAGGAAAAGGCCAAGCAGTCATTAATAATAATGCGCTGGCTCATCGCAGCGTCTAAACAGCGAAGAGAAAAGATATTACCAGCTTTCTGCCCGACATCTTCCCGTGTCAGATTCATTAAATATGCCATTAATTTTCCATTTACATATTTTAGTTTATTTAAAAAAAAAAAAATAATACAAATAATGCAAAATGATAGACAAGATTGTTCTAGAACTTTTAAAAAGTGAACGCCCATCCAAAAAAAAAAAAAAAAAAAAAAAAAAAAGATTTCTGTTTTGGGTAAATGGTAGAACAAGACAAGAGGACAGCTGAAAAAAGATAGATGGATAGATAGATAGATATGAGATAGATATGAGATAGATAGATAGATAGATAGATAGAGATAGATAGATAGATAGATAGATAGATAGATAGATAGATAATAGATAATAGATAGATAGATAATAGATAGATAGATATACAGGAATTAAAAAAATTAGATATATTGTGCAAAAGATCCATCTATCTATCTATTATCTATCTATTATCTATCTATCTATCTATCTATCTATCTATACAGGTGAAACTCCACAAATTATCTATGTGTATATAGATAGATAGATAGATAGATAGATATGGGATATGAGATAGATAGATAGATAGATAGATAGATAGATAGATAGATAGATTTGAGGTAGAGGGTTGAGGGTACACTGATCAGCCATAACATTTGACCACTGACAGGTAAAGTAAATAGCATTGATTATCCTCTTCCAATGGCACCTGAAAGTTGGTGGGATATATTAGGCAGCAATTGAACATGTTGTCCCTGAAGTTGATGTGTTGAACAACCGTAAATATTTGAGGGACTTTGACAAGTCATAATGTCTAGACAACTGAGTCAGAGCAACTCCAAAACTGCAGCTCTTGTGAGATGTTCCCAGTCTGCAGTGGTCAGGTCTTACCAAAAGTGGTCCAAGGAAGGAAAACTGGCCAACCAGTAACAGGGTTTATGGGCGGCCAAGGCTTATGGATGGACCTGGAGCAAAGGCTGGTCTTCATAGTCAAGGTATCCATGCTGACCCATGTCCACAGCCAAAAGCGCCTATGTTGAACACATGAGCATCAGAACTGGACCACGGAGCAATGGAAGAAGGTGGCCTGGTCTGATAAATCTCATTTTCTTTAGATCATGTGGATGGCCGGGTGAGTGTGCGGCACTTACATGGGGAAGAGATGGCTCCAAGATGAAAGATAAGCTGGCGAAGGCAGTGTGATGCTATGGGCAATGTCCTGCTGGTAAACTTTGGGTCCTGCCATTTGCACGGCTGTTACTCTGACATGTACCACCTACCAAAACATTGTTGGTGACCAAGTACACACCTTTATGGAAATGGCATTCCTTGATAGCAGTGGCCTTTTATAATGAGCCCGGCCAAACTGCAAAAATGGCTGAAGAATGGTTTGAGTAACACAAGTTCCCCAGATCCCAGTCCAATTGAGCATCTGTGGGATGATGCAGGAAAAACAAGTCCGATCCACGGAGGTCCCACCTCCCAATTTACAGGACTTAAAGGCTTGGTGCCAGATAGCACAGCATACTTTCAGAGGTCTAGTGGAGTCCATGGGAGTCCATGCCTTGATGGGTCAGGGTTGCTTTGTCGGCAAGAAGGATTCTATTTAATATTAGGTGGGGGGGGGGTCATAATGCTCATAATGGGAAGGGAAAGGATAGGGAAATTGAAAAGGAAAAGAAAGGAAAACAGAAATGGAAAGGAAAGCGAAAAGACGAAGAAGGAAAGGAAAGGAAAGCGAAAAAAAGGACGAAAGAAGGAAAGGAAAGGAAAGCGAAAAGACGAAAAGAAGAAGGAAAGGAAAGGAAAGCGAAAAGACGAAGAAGGAAAGGAAAGGAAAGCAAAAGAGACGAAGGAAAGGAAAGGGAAGGAAAAAGGAAAAAGGAAAAAGGAAAAAGGAAAAAAGGAAAAAGGGGAAGGAGAGGAGGAGAGGAGAGTGGAGGGAAGGGAAAAGGAAAAGAAAAAGGCAAGGAAAGGAAAGGAAAGGAAAGGAAAGGAAAGGAAAGAAAGAAAAGGAAAGGAAAGGAAAGGAAAGGAAAGGGCAAAGGAGGAAAGGAGAGGGGAGGGAAAAGGAAAAGGAAAAGGAAAAAGAAAGGAAAGGAAAGGAGAGGGGAGGAAAGGAGAGGGGAGGAGAGGAAAGGAAAGGGGAGGGAAGGGAAAAGAGGAAAAGAAAAAGGCAAGGGAAGGAAAGGAAAGGAAAGGAAAGGAAAGGAAAGGGAAAAGGAAAGGAAGGGAGGGGAGGAAAGGAAGGGAAAGGAAAGGGGAAGGGAAAGGAAAAGGAAGGGAAGGAAAGGGAAGGAAAGGAAGGGAAAGGAAGGGAAAGGGAAAGGGAAAGGAAAGGAAAGGAAAGGAAGGGAAGGGAAAGGAAAGGAAAGGAAAGCAAAAAGGAAAGAAGAGTGAAAAGGAAAGGAAAGGAGAGGAGAGGAAAGGGGAGGGAAGGGTAAAGGAAAAGGAAAAAGGAAAGTAAAGGAAAGGAAAGGAGAAGAAAGGAAAGGAAAGCGGAAAGAAAAGGAAAGCGGAAGGGAAAGGAGAGGAGAGGAGAGGAAAGGGGAGGGAAGGGAAAAGGAAAAAGAAAAGGAAAGGAAAGGAAAGGAAAGGAAAGAAAAGGAAAGCGAAAGGAAAAAAGGAAAGGAGAGGGGAGGGAAGGGAAAAGGAAAAAGAAAAAGGAAAGGAAAGGAAAGGAAAGGAAAGGAAAGGAGAGGAGAGAGGAGAGGGAAGGAAAGGAAAGGAAAGGAAAGCGAAAAGGAAAGGAGAGGGGAGGGAAGGGAAAAGGAAAAAGAAAAAAAGGAAAGGAAAGGAAAGGAAAGGAAAGGGGAAGGGAAGGGAAGGGGAGGGAAAAGGAAAGGAAAGGAAAGGAAAGGGAAAGAAAGGAGAGAAAAGGAAAGGAAAGCGGAAAGGGGAGGAGAGGGGAGGGGAGGGAAGGGAAAGGAAAGGGAAGGAGAGGAAATGAACCCTCTCCCATCAAGGAGTGTTCTGCTTTGCCAGTAATAATGTACATAATGTAAACCAATTCACAATACAGACGTTTAGTCACACAGATCTCACAGTCCCTGAGACATTAGAAGCTATTGGGTAGTTCAGCTCGCCAACAGAAAGGCTGGTTTTGGGCAGACAGACCATAATGCAGAAACAAAGATACAATGTAACACATTGATGACTCCGGGTCTGAATCTCCCTCCATTATTAATATGGAGCCATCATGAACCCGGCACACAATGCAGCGTATTGCCCAGCACTGGGGATTTGGTCTGTTTTGTGTATGGGGGTATAATATATTGTGTAATGGATGTGCAGATTACATTAGAACAATGGAGGAGTTAATCCCGGATGTTTCACACAGCGGGAGCCCCCAGTGATTTGTACGGCTCTAAAAATAAGGAAATGTCTGATTTAGAACATCACCAGCCATCAAGCATTTTTTTTTTTTCTTTGGCTTTAAAATGATTTTTGGACAGACTAGCCAAAAACAGCTCAAATTTCCATACTGGGCAGTCCAGTTGATTTTTAATTTCAGCATTTTTGAAGCCCAGTTTGGTTTTAGACAGGATGTGCCAGGGTTAGAATTCCTCCAAGTGATCAGACAGCGTCCAATATCTCCTTTATCTACTATTTTCTCAGTTCCTTCAACAATAACCTCTTACACAATGGAGCAAGAGGGGGAGGTTGCACAACACAGAATAATGTAACTAATGGCTGCAATGATGCCCAGCGGTGCCAAGAACCAGCATAGGTCCTGGTCCAGATAATCCTCCCATGTTCACCCCATCCATTGAAGAACAAATGCATGCAAAATATGACTCCCTGTCCACCTTCTTGCCAGACCTGGTCTGATCTACAACTCCTTTTAAAGCTGAAGTTTAATCTGCTTACATTTGGCTTCCCTGGTCCCTCTCCCCCTCATCAGCACGCCAATGAGATTACTAAATAAAACCTTTCCATTTTTATTATATACAATATTTTAGAGTCAGTGATATCATTACTAGATCCCTGTGCTTCTCTATGCAATGCAGGCAGATCAAGGCTGGTGGGGGGGGGGGGGGCTGTGGGGTGCTGTACACAGCTTCCTGAAAACATCAGAACACCCTGCCTCAGTATTCTTCTCAAGAGTCCTCAGCCCTGATGCAAGAAGTGGGCTGGCTCTAGGGTGGAAGTATGCAAACATCGTCAATGTATCTCTGTACTTCTCTATTCAGTGCATGCAGATCCTCTTCTTTTCGGGGGCCCCTGCAGTGCTCCTGGCCAGGGGCGGACTGACCATTTGGAAAATCGGGCACTGCCCGATGTCCCGGGGTCAGAAGGGGCCCCACGAGATGCCCCTGGTACCTTTTTCATAGGCTTTTTTGAGTTAGGGCAAGGACACAGGGGCCCCATGATCCCCTATTGCCCGGGGGCCCCATGAGTTGTCAGTCAGTTTTTCATTGGCTCACTGGCTGTGATTGACAGCAGCAGGAGCCAATGGGCTCCTGTTGTTGTCTCAGCCAAAGAGGAGGAAGAGTCCCCAGACAGCAGAGGCTGTCGAGAACATTGCCTAATCAGAGGGGGCTCAGGTAAGGAGGGGGGGGGGGGGCTGGGGGAGCTGCTTTTCAGCACATGTTGGGTATCTTTATACTCGGCACATGTTGGGTATCTTTATACTCGGCACATGTTGGGTATCTATACACTCGGCACATGTTGGGTATCTATACACTCGGCACATGTTGGGTATCTATACACTCGGCACATGTTGGGTATCTATACACTCGGCACATGTTGTGTATCTATACACTCGGCACATGTTGTGTATCTATACACTCGGCACATGTTGTGTATCTATACACTCGGCACATGTTGTGTACACTCGGCACATGTTGTGTATCTATACACTCGGCACATGTTGTGTATCTATACACTCGGCACATGTTGTGTATCTATACACTCGGCACATGTTGGGTATCTATACACTCGGCACATGTTGGGTATCTATATACTCAGCACCAGGGGCGGACTGACCATTCGAGCACTTGGGTACCGCCTGAGGGCCCGGGGTCAGTAGGGGGCCCCATGAAATGCCCATGGTACCTTTTTTAGGATTTTTTGGGTGTACTTTAAGTGTGGGCAAGGACACAGGGGCCACATGATCCCCTATTGCCCGGGGGCCCCATGAGTTGTCAGTCCACCCCTGCTCGGCACAAGTTTGGTATCGATACACTCGGCACGTGTTGGGTATCGATACACTCGGCACGTGTTGGGTATCGATACACTCGGCACGTGTTGGCTATCGATACACTCGGCACGTGTTGGCTATCGATACACTCGGCACGTGTTGGGTTGATACTATCGATACACACTCGGCACGTGTTGGTATCGATACACTCGGCACGTGTTGGGTATCGATACACTCGGCACGTGTTGGGTATCTATATAATCGGCACATGTTGGGTATATATAATCGGCACATGTTGGGTATCTATATAATCGGCACATGTTAAGTATCTACTGTATATACTCGGCAGAATCTCCTTGTTGATATTTTAGCAAAAAAGTTGGGTGATTTATTGCGTTTGTGTCGCCTAAAATGAACTTTAGTGTATCTTTTACCAAAATGTAGCATTTCCTAGACCTTTGCGCTAATCTCGTGTAACATAAAACATTGTAGCCGCTAGCGATGGGCCGAACACCCCCCTGTTTGGTTCGAAACATAATGAAAGTTTGAGCGTGGACTTTGAGTAGAAGGGACACTTCACTAAGCGGTAGTATGTGATAGGATATCGCATGGCTACTAACACATTCTTTAATATTTCAGTTGTCAGCGGGGTTTCTCCACTAACAGCTGAATATTACAGTAAAAAAAAGAATGCCATGGGCCTGACCCCCCCCCCCCCCCATCCTTACCAAGGCCTTTGGGTCTGATAAGGATTTTGAGGGAAACCCCCATGCAAACATTTTTAGAAAATGGCATGGAGTCCCCTCAAAATCCATATCAGACCCTTATCCGGGCATGCAGCCTGGTAGGTCAGGAAAGGGGGGGGGGGCAAGTGAGGCCCCCCCCTCCTCCTGAACCATACCAGGCTACATGCCCTCAACATGGAGGGGTGTTTTGGGGCAGGGGGGATCCCTCCCCAAAAGCACCTTGTTCCCATGTTGATGGGGACAAGGGCCTCTTCCCCACAATCCTGACCAGTGGATGTGGTGGTCTGCGGGGGGGGGGCTTACCGTCCTAAGGGGGCAGGGTAACGCCCACTTTCTTGTGGCACCATCATGTGCTGTGATTGGCCAAAGCATTGCACCTGACCTGCGCCAATCACAATGCACTGTCAGGGTGAATGCCCTTACCGCTCGTGTGTCCACCAAACACACAAACGTCCCATGTTGGAACTAATGTGTGACTCAAACATACAGCCCAACACAAGTAGCCACCACCAGTGTATTCTGTAGGGCAGGCGTCTCCAAACTATCTAAACATAGGACCAGTTTACTGTCCATCAGACTTTCAGGGGGCCGGACTGTGCCATTGGGTGTAGAAATTGTCCCGGCATGAGTGGGAGTAAACAACGCATCTTTGCTATTAGGGGAGGAATATCGCCCCTTCATGGGTGTCAACGGGAGGAATAGTGCCCATCATTGGTGTCAGTGGGAGGAATAGTGTCCATTGGTGTCAGTGGAGGAGGCCCCATCAAAAGGAATAGTGCCCCATCATTGGTGTCAGTGGGAGGAATAGTGCCCCATCATTGGTATCAGTGGGAGGAATAGGCACCCATCATTGGTGTCAGTGACAGGAATAGCGCCCCATCATTGGTGTCAGTGGCAGGCAATAGCGCCCCATCATTGGTGTCAGTGGTCAGTGCCCCATCATTGGTATCAGCTAGGCAGGATAGTGCCCCATCATGGTGTCAGTGGCCCCCATCATTGGTGTCAGTGGGAGGTGTCAGTAGTGCCCCATCATTGGTGTCAGTGGGAGGAATAGTGCCCCATCATTGGTGTCCAGCCCCATCATTGGTGTCAGTGGGAGGAATCAGCCCCATCATTGGTGTCAGTGGGAGGAATAGTGCCCCATCATTGGTGTCAGTGGGGGAATAGTGCCCCATCATGCCCCATCATTGGTGTCAGTGGGAGGAATAGTGCCCCATCATTGGTGTCAGTGGGAGGAATAGTGCCCCATCATTGGTGTCAGTGGGAGGAATAGTGCCCCATCATTGGTGTCAGTGGGAGGAATAGTGCCCCATCATTGGTGTCAGTATAGTGCCCCATCATTGGTGTCATGCCCCATCATTGGTGTCAGTGGGAAGAATAGTGCCCCATCATTTGTATCAGTGGGAGGAATAGTGCCCCATCATTGGTGTCAGTGGGAGGAATAGTGCCCCATCATTGGTGTCAGTGGGAGGAATAGTGCCCCATCATTTGTATCAGTGGGAGGAATAGTGCCCCATCATTTGTATCAGTGGGAGGAATAGTGCCCCATCATTGGTGTCAGTGAGGAATAGTGCCCCCCGTCATTGTATCAGCGGGTGGAATAGTGTCCCATCATTGGTGTCAGTGAGAGGAATAGTGCCCCATCATTGGTGTCAGTGGGAGGAATAGTGCTCCATCATTGGTGTCAGTGGGAGGAATAGTGCCCCATCATTGGTGTCAGTGGGGGAGGAATAGTGCCCCATCATTGGTATCAGTGGAAGGAATAGAGCCCCATCATTGGTGTCAGTGGAAGGAATAGAGCCCCATCATTGGTGTCAGTGGGAGGAATAGTGCCCCATCATTGGTATCAGTGGGAGGAATAGTGCCCCATCATTGGTATCAGTGGGGGAATAGTGCCCCATCATTGGTGTCAGTGGGAGGAATAGTGCCCCATCATTGGTGTCAGTGGGAGGAATAGTGCCCATCATTGGTGTCAGTGGGAGGAATAGTGCCCCATCATTGGTGTCAGTGGGAGGAATAGTGCCCCATCATTGGTGTCAGTGGGAGGAATAGTGCCCCATCATTGGTGTCAGTGGGAGGAATAGTGCCCCATCATTGGTGTCAGTGGGAGGAATAGTGCCCCATCATTGGTGTCAGTGGGAGGAATAGTGCCCCATCATTGGTGTCAGTGGGAGGAATAATGCCCCATCATTGGTGTCAGTGGGAAGAATAGTGCCCCATCATTTGTATCAGTGGGAGGAATAGTGCCCCATCATTGGTGTCAGTGGGAGGAATAGTGCCCCATCATTGGTGTCAGTGGGAGGAATAGTGCCCCATCATTTGTATCAGTGGGAGGAATAGTGCCCCATCATTTGTATCAGTGGGAGGAATAGTGCCCCATCATTGGTGTCAGTGGGAGGAATAGCGCCCCATCATTGGTATCAGCGGGCGGAATAGTGTCCCATCATTGGTGTCAGTGAGAGGAATAGTGCCCCATCATTGGTGTCAGTGGGAGGAATAGTGCTCCATCATTGGTGTCAGTGGGAGGAATAGTGCCCCATCATTGGTATCAGTGGGAGGAATAGTGTCCTATTGTTGGTGTCAGTGGGGGGAAATGGTGCCCACCATGATGTCGTAGCAGTAATTATGCCCCATTGTTGGTGGGAGGAAAGAAATAGTGTTTTGTATCAGTGAGAGGCAAGCAAAGGGCCACATCCGGCCCCCGGGCCGCAGCTTGGAAACCACTACTCTAGGGTGTCTGCTTTCAGAAAGTATACACCGTTTGGGGGGTTTTATGCAATCATTGGGTCAAAAAAATTTTTTTTTAAACGGGTGCGAAAAATAAATGCAAAAAATCCCGTCTCTGGCAGCAGAAGGGTTAATGGTCACATTTCTAATTGGCTCTTTAATTGCTGTCCAGCGAGAGGAGAGATCGGCGTTCCTGGAGAGGCCGGTACTCCTGGAGGTTGAATGTGTCTGGGGGCATTAGGCGGGTCCATAAATCCGTGGCGGAACTTCGAGGAGGAATAATGGTGACAAATTCGATGCCTGCTCCAGGAACGCCGGCGACTAAAGGGATACAAATGGAGCCGGCCGCCCCTGTCATGGGAAGAAATTGCTCCAATTTTACACCTTGTCAATACTCCGACACTTGACATTAGGAAGATCTGTGGGTTGCTGCGCAGGATACTCTTTGAGCCCATCGCTCACGGCTGCCGAAAGTTCGAAATGACCGTCGTTTTCACGTCGGCGAGTCGCCGTGATTGGCAGAGGCGTCAGAAACTCTTCTTTCGTTAAATATTAAGCCGGAGGGCGAGAGGTGGGGAGGGCGGGGGTTAGAGGAACGAAGAATGAGGGGGAAGGGAAAGAGAAACGACGAGGCGAAGGGCGACGGAAGGGAAAAAAAATGAAAGTGAAGACTTAGGGGCTCATTCACATTAGTGTTGACCTCTGAAGAGCGATTTGTTTTTTGGGTTTGGAAGAGGAGAAAGGGTGCCGCTCCGACCGCCCTGTGTACGGGGGATGGCCTCAGCCGTCACGTCATCACGCTGGCCCAGCGACGCGTTTTGCTCCGCCCACCGGGGGCTTGATCACAGAGGAGGAGTTGGTTTTGGAAGAGGAGAAAGGGTGCCGCTCCGACCGCCCTGTGTACGGGGGATGGCCTCAGCCGTCACGTCATCACGCTGGCCCGGCAACGCGTTTTGCTCCGTCCACCGGGGGCTTAATCACAGAGGAGGAGTTGGTTTTGGGTTTGGAAGAGGAGAAAGGGTGCCGCTCCGACCGCCCTGTGTACGGGGGATGGCCTTAGCCATCACGTCATCACGCTGGCCCAGCGACGCGTTTTTTCCTCCGCCCACCGGGGGCTTGATCACAGAGGAGGAGTTGGTTTTTTGGAAGAGGAGAAAGGGTGCCGCTCCGACCGCCCTGTGTACGGGGGATGGCCTCAGCCGTCACGTCATCACGCTGGCCCGGCAACGCGTTTTGCTCCGTCCACCGGGGGCTTGATCACAGAGGAGGAGTTGGTTTTGGGTTTGGAAGAGGAGAAAGGGTGCCGCTCCAACCGCCCTGTGTACGGGATGGCTTTAGCCATTACATCATCACGCCGGCCACGTGACGCGTTTCACTGCGCCCACCGGGGGCTTGATCACAGAGGAGGAGTTGGTTTTTTGGGTTTGGAAGAAGAGAAAGGGTGCCGCTCCGACCGCCCTGTGTACGGGGGATGGCCTCAGCCATCACGCTGGCCCGGCGACGCATTTTGCTCCGCCCACCGGGGGCTTGATCACAGAGGAGGAGTTAGTTTTGGGTTTGGAAGAGGAGAAAGGGTGCCACTCCAACCGCCCTGTGTACGGGGGATGGCCTCAGCCATCACGTCATCACGCTGGGCCCTCAACGCGTTTTGCACCGCCCACCAGGGGCTCGATCACAGAGGAGGAGTTGGTTTTGGGCTCATTCACATTAGTGTTGACCTCTGAAAAGCGATTTGGTTTTTTGGGTTTGGAAGAGGAGAAAGGTGCCGCTCCGACCGCCCTGTGTACGGGGGATGGCCTCAGCCGTCACGTCATCACGGCATGCGTTTCGCTCCACCCACCGGGGGGGCTCAATCATAGAGGAGGAGGAGTTGGTTTTGGGCTTAATACTGTTTAAGAGGCCATTCACACGAATGGGGTCCAAAGTCGTCTGACAAGTCGCTCCCCATGTTTCCCAATGGGTACCTTCATATCTGTGCGTCTTTGATCCGACTTGAGGGCCATAGACTTCAATGTAAACCCGCCAAAGTCGCATGAACGTCACACCTGAATGTTGTGCATGCGCCTTTGTACAGCACAAGCGTCCTTGGTCAAAGCCAAAGTTGCACCAAAGTCACGCGTGTCCAAAGTCGCATCAAGTCTCGCTGCAAAGTCGCAATGAAAATCACACAATTTTGAAGTTGCACAAGTGTGAATGGACCCTTAAATGTACATTGTTATTACCATCAATAATATATATATATGGCCTTTTTCTCATAGAATAGGAGCAGATACTCCCCCCTGCCTAGTCCCCCCCCTTGTCTCCGCCCCCTACCCACCTCCAAGCACCAAACCTTGGTTCCACCCCCACCCGCCTCCCAGTAACCCCCCTTTTAGAGAATACAGAACCATCATCTTTCACCATCACAAATTAATTTCTATGGAATTTGTTAATGATAATAAGAAAAGCAGTAAAATAGATCCCCTGCAGCCAGAAACCATAGATCCGCCCATCATTAATAGACCCCCAGCAGCAACAGATGCCCCCCAAAACAACAACCCCCTCCAGGAACAATAGAAACCACCCAAACAATAGACCCCCAGCATGATTAGATTCTGCCCAAGCAACAACAGACCCCAAGCAACAATGGACTCCCCTGGAAGAAAAATAACCCCGCAACAATAGACCCCCCAGCATTATTAGATTCTGCCCAGGCAACAAGAGACCCCCAGCAACCATACAACCCCCCAAACAATAGACCCCCCTTGCATCATTAGATTCTTCCCAGGCAACAACAGACCCCCAGTAACAATAGACCCTCCTGGAACAAAATAACAATAGACCCCCGCAACAATAGACCTCCCAGCATCAATAGATTTTGCACAGGCAAACAACAGACCCCCAGCAACAATAGACTCCCCTGGAAGAAAATACCCCCCGCAACAATAGACCCCCCAACATCATTACATTCTTCCCAGGCAACAACAGACCCCCAGCAAAAATATAACCCCCCAAACAATAGACCTCCCAGCATCAATAGATTCTTCCCAGACAACAATAGACAACCAGCAGCAATAGACCCTCCTGGAAGAAAATAACCCCCGCAACAATAGACCTCCCAGCACCATTAGATTCTGCCCAGGCAACAACAGACCCCCAGCAACAATAGAACTCCCAAAACAATAGACCCCCCCAGCATCATTAGATTCTTCCCAGGCAACAACAGACCCCCAGGAAAAAATATAACCCCCCAAACAATAGACCTCCCAGCATCAATAGATTCTTCCCAGACAACAACAATAGCAACAATAGCAAAACAATAGACCCTCCTGGAACCAGGCAAATAACCCTCGCAACAATAGACCCCCCCCCCCCCCCAGCATCATTAGATTCTGCCTAGGCAACAAAAGACCCCCAGCAACAATAGACTCCCCTGGAACAAAATAAACCCCACTACAATAGAACCACCAGCATCAATATATTCTGCACAGGCAACAACAGACCCCCAGCAACAATAGAATCCCCCAAACAATAGACCTCTCAGCATCAATAGATTCTTCCCAGACAACAATAGACAACCAGCAGCAATAGACCCTCCTGGAAGAAAATAACCCCCGCAACAATAGACCTCCCAGCACCATTAGATTCTGCCCAGGCAACAACAGACCCCCAGCAACAATAGAACCCCCAAACAATAGACCCCCCAGCATTATTAGATTCTGCCCAGGCAACAACAGACCCCCAGCAACAATAGCCTCCCCTGGAACAAAATAACCCCAGCAACAGTAGACCCCCATCACCAGCAATAGATCTCCCAGGAGCCAACATCAATAGACCCCCCAGCGACAATAGACCCCTTCCATCAACAGTACATCCCTCCCAGCAGCAATTGATACCCCCCCTAACCTCCCACCAGCAAAAATAAGCCCCCCTTACAACAACAGACCACCCAGCAACAATAAATCTCTCCCATTAACAATAGCCCCCCTGCTATTTTCCTCCTCAGAAACAATAGATCCCCCAGCAGCAAGCATCAATAGACCTCCCAGCACACCCCACCACCCCTTGCCATTACATACATTCAGTGCTGGAGGTGAGGGAACTGCGTTAAAAGGCCGCTGGTTGGAGGAAGGTTGTGCTGTGTGGCAGAGCTGTGTAAATCTCAGAACTGGATGGACAGAAATACAAATCCTTTAGTCTAGGTTGTAACGTGCATTACAGAGCATCCCTATTCATCCCTGCCATGGTTGTGTTGTGGAGTGTGTGTGTGTGTGTGTGTGTGTGTGTGCGTGCGTGCGTGCGTGCGTGCGTCCTTACTGAATTGCAGCCAAGAAAAGTCGGATCTCCTGCCCTGCCAGGCAAGCAGACTGCACGTTATTGGTATATACACTCCTGGGATATGGATCTGGTCAGGTAAGTAGCAGAGGGGGTCGTTCATCAGTTTCAGCTGCTTTGGTGTTCATGAAATTAACAACAGGTGCACTAGATGGCCAACAATGAGACGACCCCCAAACAGGAATGGTTTTACAGGTGGAGGCTACTGACATTTTTTTCCCTACTCATCTTTTCTGACTGTTTTTCACTAGTTTTGCCTTTGGCTAGGGTCAGTGTCACTACTGGTAGCATGAGGCCATACCTGGACCCTACAAAGATTGCACAGGCAGTCCAACTCCTCCTGTGTCTCCCAGCAGTCTCAAGAGCATGGAGGAGATTCCAGGAGACAAGAGCATGGAGGAGATTCCAGGAGACAAGAGCATGGAGGAGATTCCAGGAGACAGGCAGTTCCTCTAAGAGAGCTGGACAGGGCCGTAGAAGGTCCATAACCCATCAGCAGGACCGGTATCTGCTCCTTTGTGCAAGGAGGAACAGGATGAGCCCTGCCAGAGCCCTACAAAATGACCTCCAGCAGGCCACTGGTGTGAATGTCTCTGACCAAACAATCAAAACAGACTTCATGAGGGTGGCCTGAGGGCCCGACGTCCTCTAGTGGGCCCTGTGCTTACTGCCCGGCACCATAGAGCTGGATTGGCATTTACCATTGAACCCCAGAATTGGCAGGTCCACCACTGGCACCCTGTGCTTTTCACAGATGAGAGCAGGTTCCCCCTGAGCACATGTGACAGACATGAAAGGGTCTGGAGAAGCCGTGGAGAAAGTTCTGCTGCCTGTAACATGGTTCAGTATGACTGTTATGGTGGTGGGTCAGTGATGGTCTGGGGAGGCATATCCATGGAGGGACACACAGACCTCTACAGGCTAGACAATGGCAACTTTTTTTTGACTGAGCCAAATCTAGCCAAATCGGGATTGAAATTATTTTGAGAGCCACATTTTCACAAACGCTGGTGCAGTGGGTCCTGGGTTCCTCCTGTAATTGCGGTGGGTCCGGGGTTCCTCCTGGTGCAGGGTCCTGGGTTCCTCCTGGTGCAGTGGGTCCGGGGTTCCTCCATGGTGCATTGGGTCCGGGGTTCATCCCCCTGGTGCAGTGGGTCAATAATTCATCCTCCTGCAAATTCAGTCCCCCATATAGCAATTCATCCTCCTGGCAATTCTGGGTCCTGGGTTCATCCCCCGGTACTGGGTCCCCCATATGGGTAATTCATCCTCCATATAGTAATGCACTAGTAATTCATCCCCCATAGGGCATTCCTCCTGGTGCACTAGGGTCCCCCATAGTAATTCATCCTCCTAGGTGCACTGGGTCCCCCGGGGTTCCTCCTGGTGCATCCCCCTGGGTAGTAATTCATCCCTCCTGGTGTAATTCATCCCCCTGGGTCCGGGGTTCCTAGTAATTCTGGGTCCGGGGTTCCCCTGGTGCACTGGGTCCGGGGTTCATCCTGGTGCACTGGGTCCGGGGTTCCTCCTGGTGCACTGGGTCCGGGGTTCCCCCTGGTGCACTGGGTAATTCCTCCTGGTGCACTGGGTCCGGGGTTCCTCCTGGTGCACAGGGTTCGGGGTTCCTCCTGGTGCATGGGTCCGGGGTTCCTCCTGGTGCACTGGGTCCGGGTAGTTCCTCCCATATGTGGGTCATGGGGTCCTGGTGCGGTGGGTCCTCCCTCCTGGTGCGGTGGGTCCTGGGTCCCTCCATATGCAGTGGGTAAGTCCCCCGGTGCGGTGGGTCCTGGGTCCCCCTGGTAAGTGGGTCCTGGGTCCCTCCTGTGTGCGGTGGGTCACTTACCTGGGTCCTTTCTCCTGGTGCGGTGGGTCCTGGGTCCCTCCTGGTGCAGGGCGGGACTGTGAGGGAGAGGAGTCTTTCACGTGCCCCGTCCTCCTGGTGCGGTGGGTGTCCGGTGGTTCCTCCTGACTGCAGTGGGTGGGGTCCTGGTGGGTCCTGGGTTCCTCCTGGTGAGGGTGGGTCCGGGGTTCCTCCTGGTGCGGTGGGTCCTGGGTTCCTCCTGGTGCGGTGGGTCCGGGGTTCCTCCTGGTGCGGTGGGTCCGGGGTTCCTCGCCGGTGCGGTGGGTCCTGGGTTCCTCCTGGTGCGAGTGGGGAGGGGTTCCTCCTGGTGCGGTGGGTCCGGGGTTCCTCCAGAAGATGCAGGCAGTTCCTTGAGGATGGAGGAATTGATACCATTGAATGGCCCCCACGCTCGCCTGACCTAAACCCAATAGAACCCCTCTGGGATGTCATGTTTCGGTCCATCCGACGCCACCAGGTTGCACCTCAGACTGTCCAGGGTCAGTGATGCCCTGGTCCAGATCTGGGAGGAAATCCTCCGGGACACCATCCGTGGTCTCATTAGGACCCTCCCCCGACATTGTCAGCATGCATACAAGCACGTGGGGGCCTGCTGGTGACTACTGAGGACCATTCTGAGTTGCTGCAATGACATTTCACCAATGTGGACTCGCCTGCTGCATCATTTTGTTTACATACACACACAGATACATATTAGTAAAGGTTGAATACCGATACAGATTGAGCCCGGGTTCACAATGATGCGGTGCGGAATTCTTAGCATTTTCTGTGCGAATTCCTGCATCGCATCAGAATTGCACCCTGTTAATGCAAACCGCTGCAGGTGTGTATGTTTAACAACACCCCAAAATCGGTCTGCAAAACGCAGTGCGATGTTCAGAATCGGATCGCACAGGTGTGAATACCCACTCAATCAAGTTCTAAGTTCTAGCGCAGGGTCCTTGTTTCTGGTGCGGTGCGGTGCGATTGAGCCATACCGTACGGCTCAAATTGCACCACAAACAATTTGCATGTGATTTGCACAAGAATGCGGTGCAGTTCCCGTGCGAATCACATGCGATATACCGCACGGTGTGATATGTGTGAACCCGGCCTGAACCATTGTTCAACCTATAATATGCAACGGGGATGCAATCAGATCCATAGAAATGTCTGTATAAGCTGTATTTTTTTTTGTACTTTTCTATTTTCTTTTTTTTTTTAATTTTTTAATTTTGTATTTATATTTTTTTATTTTTAGCAAATTTAATTTATTTAGGATTTTATCACTATGTTATTTATGTATTATTTATTTAGTTAACGATGTTATTTAGTAATGTATTTATTTAGTTAACGTTTTTTTTTAAATTATATTTTCATTTTTAATTTTCACTAATATTTATTTACTTTTATTATTATTTTTCTTGTTTGTTTTATTTATTTATTTTTTTCATTCATTTATCTTTATTTCATTATTTTTTTTACCTATTTATAATTACTGTATAAAATGGCTGCCCCAGAATATGTATGAAATGATACACAGCGATCACACATACAAGTAATTTTTCTTGTTTGCTTTTATTATTATTTTTCTTGTTTATTTTATTTATTTAATTTTTTTTTTATTCATTTATCTTTATTTCATTTTTATCTATTTATAATTACTGTATAAAATGGCTGCCCCAGAATATGTATGAAATGATACACAGCGAATCACACATACAAGTAATTTTTCTTGTTTGCTTTTATTATTATTTTTTTTTTTGTTTATTTTATTTATTTATTTATTTTATCGTTCTGTATAAAATCCTTTATTTCATTAATTTTTTTTTATTTTATAATTACTGTATAAAATTCCCTGCCCCAGAATATGTATGAAATGATGAACACAGCTGAACCACACATACATACAAGGGATGAATCAGAATCCGAAGGAAGCCGCTTATAAATGGCTTCCTTTGGTTGGAGTTATGTATCTTTTACAACAACTTGATTGCTGCGTGGAAACAATGTAAACAATAATGTATCTTATTTTAGGTAACTTAATTTAATTTACCTTTTTAAACTTCTGTAAAAATATATAAATGGCGGAGAAGCACTGCAGGACTTCAGAACGAGTTTTTTTCCATGAATAATTCCAATAGAAAAATTTTTTTTTTTTAAATTGTACTTTTATTATTATTTTTCTTGTTTATTTTATTTATTTATTCATTTATCTTTATTTCATTATTTTTTTTTATCTATTTATAATTACTGTATAAAATGGCTGCCCCAGAATATGTATGAAATGATACACAGCGATCACACATACAAGTAATTTTCTTGTTTGCTTTTATTATTATTTTTCTTGTTTATTTTATTTATTTATATTTTTTTCATTCATTTATCTTTATTTCATTATTTTTTTTATCTATTTATAATTACTGTATAAAATGGCTGCCCCAGAATATGTATGAAATGATACACAGCGATCACACACATACAAGTAATTTTTTTTGCTTGCTTTTATTATTATTTTTCTTGTTTATTTTATTTTTTTATTATTCATTTATCTTTATTCATTATTTTTTTTTTTTATCTATTTATAATTACCGTATAAAATGGCTGCCCCAGAATATGTATGAAATGATACACAGCAATCACACATACAAGTAATTTTTCTTGTTTGCTTTTATTATTATTTTTCTTGTTTGTTTTATTTTATTTATTCATTTATCTTTATTTCATTATTTATTTTAATCTATTTATAATTACTGTATAAAATGGCTGCCCCAAAATATGTATGAAATGATACACAGCGATCACACATACAAGTGTTTTTTTTTTTGCTTCCTTTTATTATTATTTTTCTTGTTTATTTTATTTATTTATTTTTTTTTTATTCATTTATCTTTATTTCATTATTTTTTATCGATTTATAATTACCGTATAAATGGCTGCCCCAGAATATGTATGAAATGATACACAGCAATCACACATACAATGTAATTTTTCTTGTTTGCTTTTATTATTATTTTTTCTTGTTTATTTTATTAATTAAAAATTCATTTATCTTTATTTAAAATTTTTTTTTATCTATTTATAATTTCCTGTTGGAAATGGTTTCGCCCCATGAATATTGCAATATAAATAATACACAAAAAAATTATAGTATTATTATTATTTTTCTTGTTTAAGGAAGCGCTTATTTAATTCATTTATCTTTATTTCATTAATTCCCTTTTATCTATTTATAACTTACCGTATAAAATTTCTGCGTGGAAATAATGAAATGATAACAGCGATCACACATACTAAGTAACTTTTTTCTTGTTTTTTTATTATTATTTTTCTTGTTTAAATTTACTTATATATTTTTTATTCATTGCATCTTTATTTAATTATTTTTTTTATCGATTTATAATTACCGTATAAAATGGCTGCCCCCAGAATATGTAAAAAACACAGCGATCACACATACATACAAGTAATTTTTTTTTCTTGCTTTTATTATTTTTTTATTTTATTTTTTGTTTTTTCATTTATCTTTATTTCATTATTTATTTTTTTTTATCTATTTATAATTACCGTATAAAATGGCCTGCCCCCAGAATATGTATGAAATGATACACAGCGATCACACATACAAGTAATTTTTCTTGTTTGCTTTTATTATTATTTTTCTTGTTTATTTTATTTATTATATATTTTTTTTTTTCATTTATCTTTATTTAATTATTTTTTTTTTCGATTTATAATTACCGTATAAAATGGCTGCCCCAGAATTATGTATGAAATGATACACAGCGATCACACATACATAGTTATTTTCTGAAGGAAGCCTTTTATTACGGCTCCCTTTTTTTATTTTTTTTTTTATTTTTTACAACATATTGATTTTGGAAACAATGAAACAATTTATCTCCATCTTAATTAATAATAAAATTTTTTTTAAACTTCTTTTAAAATTATATAAAATGCGGAGAAGCACTGCAGAATATGTCAGAACTGGGTTTACGCTCCCATGAATAATTACAATAGAAAATTTAAATTTTTATAAGGTTATTATTATTTTTCTTTTTGTTTGCTTATTTTTTCTTTTTCTTTTTAATTATTTTTTTTTTTTTTTAGGTTTTTATTTTTATTTTTTTTTTATTCATTTATCTTTATTTCATTTTTTTTTTTAATCTATTTATAATTACTGTATAAAATGGCCGCCCCAGAATATGTATGAAATGATACACAGCGATCACACATTTTTACAAGTAATTTTTTTTTTTGCTTTTATTATTTATTTTTCTTGTTTATTTTTTTTTTTTTTTCATTTATCTTTAGTTTATTTTTTTTTTTTTTTCATTTTTTTTTCATTATTTTTTTTTTATCTTTTTATAATTACCGTATAAAATGGCCGCCCCAGAATATGTATGAAATGATACACAGCGATCACACATACAAGTAATTTTTCTTGTTTGCTTTTTTATTATTATTTTTTTTGTTTATTTATTTATTTATATTTTTTTATTCATTTCTCTTTATTTATTTATTTTTTTCGTTCACCTTTATTTCATACATTTTTTTATCTATTTTATAATTTAATTATTTTTTTTATCGATTTTTATAATTACCGTATAAAATGGCTGTCCCCGAATATGTATGAAATGATACACAGCGATCACACATACATACAAGTCCTGAAGGAAGCCGCTTATAAATGGCTCCCTTTGGTTGGAGTTATGTATCTTTTACAACAACTTGATTGCTGCGTGGAAACAATGAAACAATAATGTATCTCCATCTAGGTAACTTAATAATAAAAACCTTTTTTAAACTTCCGTAAAAATATATAAATGGCGGAGAAGCACTGCAGGACTGTCAGGACGGGTTTCGCTTCCATGAATAATTCCAATAGACAAAAAAAAAAAAAAATTGTAAGGTTATTACCGCCCTATGGAAAGTGATGGCGTTTATTTCCTCTGTTTTCATTACAATTTCAGTGAATTTTTAAAGCCTCGTATCTTCATACTCCATTCTAAACAATAAAAATTTTATGAAACATAACTTTTATCGCTATTCTTTTTTTCTTCCACTATTTTACTGACTATTTTAGGACTTCCAAAGAGCACCTGCCGCGGCTTCTGTTTAAAAGCAGGCTGACGACGTGTGTGACGGACTGACACCAACGGGTCTAGATTATGCAAATATCATGTAGATAGGATCCCTTTTAAATAGGATTGAACCCTTCAACTGCCAGAGCAGTTTTTGCTTTTTTCTTTTTTTTTTTTTTTTTTTTTTTTTTTAAGCATACATGATAAAATGCATATTTTTAGGCCTGGAGATTGATTCAAACCCCCAAATATTTTATATAAGCAGGGAAACTGAAGAATAAAATGATAATAGTTGCAATTTTCATTCTTTAAATATTATTTAACCCTCCCACTGAGCAGTTTTTGCATTTTTTTTTTTTTTGCACACGTGATAAAATGCATATTTTTAGGCCTGAAGATTGATAACCCTTCCCCCCAAATAAATATTTTATATTTTCTGAAGAAGAAGATTTATTCTTCTGCTTCAGAAAATATAAAATATTTTTTTTGGGGGGAAGGGTTATCAATCGTGGTAGTTGCATTTTTTTCTCTTTTAAATATGATTTAACCCTTCCACTGCCAGAGATGTTTTTGCTTTTCTTTTTTCTTTTTTTGCACACGTGATAAGATTGATTAAATCCCCCAAATATTTTATATTTTCTGAAGCAGAGACCCTGAAGAATAAAATTGTAATAGTTCACATTTTTTTCTGTTGAATATTATTTAACCCTTCCACTGCCAGTGCTGTTTTTGCTTTTTTTTTTTTGCAGCCTGAAGAATTGAATGATAGTAGTTGCAGTTTTTTTTTATGTGACTTCACCCTTCCACTGCCAGAGTTGTTTCCGCAATTTTTTTTTTGCACACCTGATAAAGTTCACATTTTTAAACCTGAAGATTAATGAAAACCCCCAAATATTTATTATTTTCTGCAGCAGGGAACCTGAAGAATAACACTGTAATAGTTGCAATTTTTTTTTTCTTTTGAATATGATTTAACCCTTCCACTGCTAGGGCAGTTTTTGCCTTTTTTTTTTTGCACACGTGATAAAATTCACATTTTTAAGTCTGAAGATTGATTAAAAAAAACACCAAATGTTTTATATTTTCTGAAGCAGAGACCCTGAAGAATAAAATTGTGGTAGTTGCATTTTTTTCTTTTAAATATGATTTAACCCTTCCACTGCCAGAGATGTTTTTGCTTTTCTTTTTTTTTTTTTTTGCACACATGATAAGATTGATGAAAACCTCCAAATATTTTATATTTTCTGAAGCAGAGACCCGAAGAATAAAATTGTGGTAGTTGCATTTTTATTTCTATTAAATATGATTTACCCTTCCACTGCCAGAGATGTTTTTGCTTTTCTTTTTTTGCACACATGATAAGATTGATGAAAACCCCCAAATATTTTATATTTTCTAAAGGAGAGACCCTGAAAAATTAAATGATAGTAGTTGCAGTTTTTTTTTTTTATGGAACTTCACCCTTCCACTGCCAGTTTTTGGAGTTTTTTTGCACACGTGATAAAATGCATATTTTTAGGCCTGAAGATTGATGAAAACCACCAAATATTTTATATTTTCTAAAGCAGAGACCTGAAGAATAAAATTGTGGTAGTTGCCTTTTTTTCCTCTTTTAAATATGATTTAACCCTTCCACTGCCAGAGATGTTTTTGCTTTTCTTGTTTTGCACACGTGATAAGATTGAATAAAACCCCCAAATATTTTATATTTTCTGAAGCAGAGACCCTGAAGAATTAAATGATAGTAGTTGCAGTTTTTTTTTTTTTTTTATGGGACTTCACCCTTCCACTGCCAGTTTTTGCGTTTTTTTTGCACACGTGATAAAATGCATATTTTTAGGCCTGAAGATTGATGAAAACCCCAAAATATTTTATATTTTCTGAAGCAGAGACCCTGAAGAATAAAATGGTAATAGTTGCAATTTTTTCTTTAAATATGTTTTTGCACACGTGATAAAATGCATATTTTTAGGCCTGAAGATTGATGAAAACCACCAAATATTTTATATTTACTAAAGCAGAGACCCTGAAGAATAAAATTGTGGTAGTTGCATTTTTTTCCTCTTTTAAATATGATTTAACCCTTCCACTGCCAGAGAGATGTTTTTGCTTTTCTTTTTTTTTTCTTGATTAAAACCCACAAATATTTTATTATTTTCTGAAGCAGAGAACCTGAAGAATTAAATGATAGTAGTTGCAGTTTTTTTTAAAAATTGACAGTTGTTTCTGCAATTTTTTTTTTTGCACATGATAAAACCCTGTTGTTTTTGGAATTTTTTTTTAGTGAACTTTAATACCTAAATGAAGTGAGTATATGAAATGGGTGGGGAAATTTTTTTAGACAGGAATCCCTGATAAAATTCACATTTTTAAGCCTGAAGATTGATGAAAACCCCCAAAATATTTTATATTTCTGAAGCAGAGACCCTGAAGAATAAAATGGTAATAGTTTGCAATTTTTTCTTTAAATATGTTTTTGCACACGTGATAAAATGCATATTTTTAGGCCTGAAGATTGATGAAAACCACCAAATATTTTATATTTTCTGAAGCAGAAGATACCTGAAGAATGAATAGTTGCAATTTTGGTTTAAATATGTTTTTGCACACATGATAAAATGCATATTTTTAGGCCTGTTTTTTGATAACCCTCCCAAAATATTTTATATTTTTGAAGCAGAGACCTGAATTGTTGTAGGGATAACCCTGTTCCCATTGTTTTTTGATATTTTCTTTTTTAGACCTGAAGAATAAAATTGGGGGTATTTTGCATTTTTTTTTCTCCCTTAACCCTTCCACTGCCAGAGATGTTTTGCATTTCTTTTTTTGCACACACGTGATAAGATTGAATAAAACCCCCAAATATTTTATATTTTCTGAAGCAGAGACCCTGAAGAATTAAATGATAGTAGTTGCAGTTTTTTGACTTCACCCTTCCACTGCCAGAGTTGTTTTCTGCAATTTTTTTAATTTTTTTTTGCACACACCTGATAAAATTAGCATTTTTTAAGCCTGAAGATTGATGAAAACCCCAAAATATTTTATATTTTCTGAAGCAGAGACCCCAAAAGAATAAAATGGTAATAGTTGCAATTTTTTTTCTTTACATATGTTTTAACCCTTTCCACTGAGTTTTTGCATTGCAAAATATTTCTTTTTTTTGCACACCTGATAAAATGTATATTTTTAGGCCTGAAGATTGATAAAAAACCATGAAATATTTTATGTTTTCTAAAGCAGAGACCCTGAAAAATAAAATTGTGGTAGTTTAATTTTTTTCCTCTTTTTAAATATGATTTAACCCTTCCACTGCCAGAGATGTTTTTACTTTCTTTCTTCTTTTTTTTGCACACATGATAAGATTGAATAAAACCCACAAATATTTTATATATTCTGAAGCAGAGACCCTGAAGAATTAAATGATAGTAGTTGCAGTTTTTTTTTTTTTGACTGTTGTTTCTGCAATTTTTTTTTTTGCACACCTGATAAAATTCACATTTTTAAGCCCGAAGATTGATGAAAACCCAAAAAATATTTTATAATTTCTGAAGCAGGGAACCTGAAGAATAAAATGGTAATAGTTGCAATTTTTTCTTTAAATATGTTTTAAACCTCGCATTGATAGAGCAGTTTTTTGCATTTTTTTTTTCACACGTGATAAAAATTAGGCCTGAAGATTGATAACCCCCCCAAAAAAAAAATATTTTATATTTTCTGAAGCACAGACAGACCCTGAAGAATAAAATTTTGGTAGTTGCAATTTTTCTTCTTTTGAATATGATTTGACCCTTCCACTGCCAGAGATGTTTTTGCTTCTCTTTTTTCTTTTTTTGCACACGTCATAAGATTGATTAAAACCCCCAAATATTTTATACTTTCTGAAGCAGCAAACCTGAAGAATAAAATGGTAATAGTTGCATTTTTTTTCCTTTAAATATGTTTTAACCCTCCCACTGTTTTTGCATTTTTTTTGCACACGTGATAAAATTAGGCCTGAATAACCCCCCCCCCAAAAAAAAATATTTTATATTTTCTGAAGCAGAGACCCTGAAGAATTAAATGATAGTAGTTGCAGTTTTTTTTTATGTGACTTCACCCTTCCACTGCCAGAGTTGTTTCTGCAATTTTTTTTATTTTTTTTTTGCACACCTGATAAAATTCACATTTTTAAGCCTGAAGATTGATGAAAACCCCAAAATATTTTATATTTTCTGAAGCAGAGACCCCAAAGAAATAAAATGGTAATAGTTGCAATTTTTTTTCTTTACATATGTTTTAACCCTTCCAGTTTTGGCATTTTTTTTTGCACACCTGATAAATATATATTTTTAGGCCTGAAGATTGATGAAAACCATGAAAATTTTATATTTTCTGAAGCAGAGACCCTGAAGAATAAAATTGTGGTAGTTGCATTTTTTTTCTCTTTTAAATATGATTTAACCCTTCCACTGCCAGAGATGTTTTTGTTTTTCTTTTTTTGCACACGTGATAAGATTGAATAAAACCCCCAAATATTTTATATTTTCTGAAGCAGAGACCCTGAAGAATTAAATGATAGAAGTTGCAGGGTTTTTTTTTATGTGACTTCACCCTTCCACTGCCACAGTTGTTTCTGCAATTTTTTTTTTTGCACACCTGATAAAATTCACATTTTTAAGCCTGAAGAAGACCGACCACAGACTGGAACATCAGATAGAAGAGGACCGACCACAGACTGGAGCATCAGAGAGAAGAGGACTGACCACAGACTAGAGAGTCAGAGAGAAAATGACCAACCACAGGCTGGAGCATCAGAGAGAAGAGGAGTGACCACAGACTGGAGCATCAGATAGCAGAGGACCGACCACAGACTGGAGAGTCAGAGAGAAAAATACCAACCACAGGCTGGAGCATCAGAGAGAAGAGGACCGACCATGGACTGGAACATCAGATAGAAGAGGACCGACCACAGACTGGAGAGTCAGAGAGAAAAAGACCAACCACAGGCTGGAGCATCAGATAGAAGAGGACTGGCCACAGGCTGGAGCATCAGAGAGAAGAGGACTGACCACAGACTGGAGAGTCAGAGAGAAAAAGACCAACCACAGGCTGGAGCATCAGATAGAAGAGGACTGGCCACAGGCTGGAGCATCAGAGAGAAGAGGACTGACCACAGACTGGAACATCAGAGAGAAGAGGACTGACCACAGACTGGAGCATCAGAGAAAAGAGGACCGACCACAGACTGGAGCATCAGAGACAAGAGGACCGACCACAGATTGGGGTGTCAGAGAGAATAGGACCAACCACAGTCTGGAGCATCAGATAGAAGAGGACCGACCACAGACTGGAGAGTCAGAGAGAAGAAGACCGACCACAGACTAGAGCATTAGAGAGAAGAGGACTGACCACAGACTAGAGCATTAGAGAGAAGAGGACTGACCACAGACTGGAGAGTCAGAGAGAAGAGAACCGACCACAGACTGGAACATCAGAGAAAAGAGGACCAACCACAGACTAGAGTGTCAGAGAGTAGAGGACTGACCACAAATTGGAGCATCAGAGAGTAGAGGACCAGACCCAGGCCGGAGCATCAGGTGGTAAAGGACCACCCACAGACCCAAGCATCAGAGAGAACTGGACCAACCACAAACTGCAGTGCCAGAGAGAAGAGGACTGCCCCTGAGCCTGCCAGAATGGGTGTTAAGGTAAGTAATATCACCTCATCTTCTACCTTCTAGACCCAAGCCTTCAACCCTTGCAGTGAAAGGGAAGGACTGCTGCAAGGTTTTGCTTTCCTTCCCAGAGTTTGGGTTTTAGGGACCCATTAAAACTAGAGCATTGTGGAAAATGCGCCTTAAATTCACGCATAATGTGCGTTGCCAATAATGCTTCTCATCTTTGTGTGGTGCATTGTGGTGTCTCTTACGTTTCTACAAAGCTGTAATGTTGCAGTCTGATCACTGGGGGGAGAGGAGACTGAGGAAATGTTTCCTCCTGCCTGCAGATGACCGAGGACATCATCTCAGCCTAGGCAAAGTCATTAGACTGGAGAACATGGAGAGCCTTCTGTAGGGCCTTCAGGGAGGCCCAGCCTGCTGGGTGAATACGATGTGGGCAGGGAGGGTGATTGGTATGGTGGTGGGCAAATTACTGGAACCGATCCCTTGTTTGGCTCTCTCTGTAGCAGCTGAAAGCTGTCTTCTTCTCATCTCGCTCCCGCTGTCTTTTTGCTGCTGAACCATACAGGGGATCGGTTCCAGTGATTTCTCTGCCCCCCCCCCCCCCGCCACACCCATCACCCTCCCTGTGCACCATGTTTCCTACCAAGCCACCCTGTGTGCCCCCCACCCTCACAGTGCTGCCTGCTTATCTCCTCTCCTTTCCCCCTGCTCTGAGGCTTTCGGAGGAGGGCCTTGGAGGCAGTGGGTGGATCTGAGCAGTGGTTGGCTGCACCTTTGAGGGACATCAGCAGCTGCAAGCACACAATAGGATCCTTCAGGATGGAGAGTGGGGGAAGGATCTGGTAAATACGTCACATTTCCTCCTGCTCTGAGGCTTTCGGAGGAGGGCCTTGGAGGCAGTGGGTAGATCTGAGCAGTGGTTGGCTGCACCTTTGAGGGACATCAGCAGGTGCAAGCACACAATAGGATCCTTCAGGATGGAGAGTGGGGGAAGGATCTGGTAAATACATCACATTTACAAGCTCCCTTCCGTTCCTGAATGAACAGAATTAGTGATTGGTACCAATCACTGACTGTTTTCATTCATAACCGAAGTATAGTGGTGTTTTTTTTTTTGTTTGGGGCGTGGGCTGTCAGGTTGGCTGTATGGGGACCCATGGTTTCTAACAGCAGCCCTGTTGCCATATATTGTGACCTGCCAGGAATTTCTTCATACAATTGCTGAAAGGTCCACTTTCGTTTTCAGAGTCCTGGATGGTATGGTCCCCGGATTACTACCTACCGCTGCGGTCTACAGCATGGTGAATTATTAGGAAGGATCCCTGGGAAAATGTGAGAAGTCACTCAGGTTTTGTCGGTCCTTCGCCTGTAAGAATCCTCAGCTCTGCACTGACAGGAGCTTTATTCGGGTAATCTTCCAGGAGGAGCCGGCTGCCTTCCCAGCCACATTCTGACCTTCCTCTTCGCCGTATTAAGAATTAATACTCTGCCTCTCCATACAGAACAGCTTTAATAAAGCTGCCCAAATCCTCCTGCCCACATTACAGAAGGGCAGCATCAATCAAACACTGCGAGGCTCACCATGGCTAATTCAACGGCCTGGCTGCAAGCTGGAAAATAAAAGCCTGCGTCCTGCAGTCCTACACAGGTCCGCTATCTGCATGGCACAACCAGTCCTATGAAAGGCTGAATGCAGAGATTTGTCTACAGGGAGGCCAGGGATGTATATGATATCAGCACTGATCATATGATCCCCAATAGTAGAGCAGGACATCCTCAATATCAACAGGACAGAAGCAGGTAAAAATCTGTGTAAGGTCTGATGTACACTGCTGCTCCTAAACGTGTGTGTAGCACCCTCCTAGTTACACTAGGGGGAGCTAGATTCCTGATGGCTAGAAAGGAGCTGATTGGCAGCTCAGGAAGATAGTCAGAGGGTTCACATTTTGGTCAGGACCGAGAGACTCTGCAGGCCAGCCCCTCTGGAATTTCCCCCCGCTCTGAGGCTTTCGGAGGAGGGCCTTGGAGGCAGTGGGTGGATCTGAGGAGTGGTTGGCTGCACCTTTGGGGGACCTCAGCCAATCCCGTTCCTTGGTTAAAACCATGAGGCCTGCAGGTGGCACTGCCACAGACCACTAACAGCAAGGGAAGTGGAGGTTACATAGCAATGCAAATGAGCACAAGGGGGGGTATCATGTTAAGGCACTAGGTAATTTGTATGTGTATGGGTTTCATTCATGATAACAAGAAAAGTAGTAAAACAGATCTCCTGCAAGCAGCAACTATAGATCCCCCAACAACAACAGATCCCCCAGCAACAATAGGACACTCCCAGAAACAGTAGTTTCAAACGGCCATCCCCTCTAATTGTCAGCAACAATAGACCCCTCCCTCAAAAGGTAGATCCCCTCACCAACAGTTGACCTCTCCCAGCAACAATAGACCCCTGGCAGCAACAACAGGTCTTCCAACGGCCCTCCCCTCCAATTGTCAGCAACAATAGACCCCTCCCTCAAAGGTAGATCCCCTCACCAACAGTTGACCCCTGGCAGCAACAACAGATCTTCCAACAGCCCTCCCCTCCAATTGTAAGCAACAATAGACCCCTACCTCAAAGGTAGATCCCCTCACCAACAGTTGACCCCTCCCAGCAACAATAGACCCCTGGCCGCAACAACAGATCTTCCAAAAGCCCTCCCCTCCAATTGTCAGCCACAATAGACCCCTCCCTCAAAAGGTAGATCCCCTCACCAACAGTTGACCTCTCCCAGCAACAATAGACCCCTGGCAGCAACAACAGGTCTTCCAATGGCCCTCCCCTCCAATTGTCAGCAACAATAGACCCCTCCCTCAAAGGTAGATCCCCTCATCAACAGTTGACCCCTCCCAGCAACAATAGACCCCCCCACCAGCAACAAGGGACTTTCCCAACAACAATAACCCCCCTGAAACAATAGATCCCCCCGGTGACAATAGTTCCCCAGCATCCAACAATAGACTCTCCAGCACACCCCAGCACCCCTTGCCGTTGCACATATTCAGTGCTGGAGGTGCTGGAGGTGCCGGAACTGCGTTACCCCACATTCCCACTGAAAAAAAGTCCTGCCCAGTGCTAAACCCTTCATCCAATTTCTAAATTGTTGTATTTGTAACGTTCAAAAGCCAATATAAAGGAAAAGTAGTGGTAAGAAAAAGCACTTGAGGGTTTACCTAATCATTTTTTCTTGTAATTCTCCTTTAAACCATTTCCTGTCCGGACACCTCCCCCCCCCCCCCCACTTTCCACCCCCTTCCAGTCCGGACACTTCCCCCCCCCTTCCAGTCCGGACACTTTCCCCCCCTTCCAGTCCGGACACTTCCCCCCCCTTCCAGTCCGGACACTTTCACCCCCTTCCAGTCCGGACACTTTCCCCCCCTTCCAGTCCGGACACTTTCCCCCCCTTCCAGTCCGGACACTTTCCCCCCCTTCCAGTCCGGACACTTTCCCCCCCTTCCAGTCCGGACACTTCCCCCCCCTTCCAGTCCGGACACTTTCACCCCCTTCCAGTCCGGACACTTTCACCCCCTTCCTGCCCAGGCCAATTTTCAGCTTTCAGCGCTATCACACTTTGAATGACAATTGCGCGGTCATGCAACACTGTATCCATATGAATTTTTTAGCTTTTTTTTTTTTAGACAGATACAACTTTATTTTGGTGGTATTTTTTCACCACTGGGATTTTTATTTTTTTTGGCATTATAAAAATGAAAAAGTCCAAACATTTTGAAAAAAGGTGTTTTTCTTTTGCAAATAAATAATCTTTATTCATAAATCTTGGCCAACATTTATTCTGTTATCTTTTTAGTAAAAAAAAAATAACCTAAATTAGTTTATAACCAAAAATTATAATTTTTCTAAAATTTGTTACATTTTTATTTTTTTTTTTTATATTATTACGTATGTATGTTTTTTTTTTTTTTTTTTTTTTTTTACATACTGTCACCCTAACAGTACAGTGTCCCCCATGGTGACACTGTACTACTTGTGGGGGGTGATGAAGATTTTTTTTTTTTTTTTTTTACACTGATTGCTTGTACACCCATAAAGGCTGTAAAATCAATAATTTCTCCTTCTCTCTGGCTGCATTCTTGCAGCCATTGAGAACTACTGTGTGAGCTGTGATTGGTCTGTTGTGAATAGCCCTGTACCATGTGACCTCTGTGATCATTCACAGATTTCACACGTAGTAAGCAATGATGTCAGAAATTACATCTTGCTTTCCACTCTACATGTGATCACTGATTGGCCAATCAGTGATCACATGATTGGGACCTCACACAGGGGTCCTGTGCAACGATTGGTGTTCCAAAGTGTCTGGGTTGCGGTGCTGCACGCTCCCAGGGAGCGCGCACAGTCCAAAAATGCCATTTATGAACAGCAACCCACCCCTGGACTGCCACCGTCCGGCTGTTTATATACAGCGGCCGGACGGCAAGTGGCTAACCTTTTCACGCCAGCTGCATGCAAATGTGCGGCCTCCCGGCGTCTGGGCCTTGATGCCGAGTGGCCGCACATTTGCGTGCAATTAACAAAAACATATGTGCAGGGGTGGACTGACAACTCTTGTGGTCCCCGGGCAATAGGGGATCATGGGGCCCCTGTGTCCTTGCCCAAACTCAAAAAAGTCTATGAAAAAGGTACCAGGGGCATCTCATGGGGCCCCCTACTGACCCCGGGCCCTCAGACAGTGCCCGAGTTTCCAGATGGTCAGTCCGCCCCTGCATAGGTGCACATATGTTCTCCCAGCACACATGCCCAGTACTCACGGAAAGGTCCCGATCTCCTCTTTCGATCGGGACATTTCCTGATCATGTGACCACCGTGACGGTGAATCACGACGGTCACATGACCTTAAAACCTTGCCCCGCCTCCCGGCTTCTTTAACCCTTAAAGGGCCGGGAGGCGCCAGCACCAAGGGGTTAATGGGACGTGACAGGGGGTGTGTCCTATCCCTACATACTTTTGCTAACAGATGTCCCTCGTTCTCATCTCAAACAGTTGGGAGGCATGCCATTGGTGTGGCATCAACGAATCAAAGCGACCGCTCTGCCCCCAACAAAGACATCCCACCACCGCCGAGTCCACGAGAGATAAAAGTCTAAAGTCCACAGTCACACTTTCCAGAAAGCACTGACAGACTTTTATCTCTCGTGGACTCGGCGGTGGGATGTCTTTGTTGGGGCCAGAGCGGTCTCTTTGATTCGTTGATGCCACACCAATGGCATGCCTCCCAACTGTTTGAGATGAGAACGAGGGACATCTGTTAGCAAAAGTATGTAGGGATAGGACACACCCCTGTCACGTCCCATTAACCCCTTGGTGCTGGCGCCTCCCGGCCCTTTAAGGGTTTCAGAAGCCGGGAGGCGGGGCAAGGTTTTAAGGTCATGTGACCGTCGTGATTCACCGTCACGGCGGTCACATGATCAGGAAATGTCCCGATCGAAAGAGGAGATCGGGACCTTTCCGTGAGTACTGGGCATGTGTGCTGGTCCACAGTCACACTTTCCAGAAAGCACTCTTCTGAAACATTTAAAGGGCCAGGAGGCACCGGCGCCAAGGGGTTAATGGGGCGTGACAGGGGGTGTGTCCTATCCCTACATACTTTTGCTAACAGGTGTCCCTCGTTCTCATCTCAAACAGTTGAGAGGCATGCCATTGGTGTGGCATCAACGAATCAAAGCGACCGCTCTGGCCCCAACAAAGACATCCCACCGCCGAGTCCACGAGAGATAAAAGTCTACAGTCCACAGTTGAACTTTCCAGAAAGCACTCTACCGCGGAAAGTCACATCTGCATGGAGTTTGCCTTTAAGACAAGGCTGAAAACGTTGAGAAAATCTGAACTCTTCATTAAGCATAATGATTACCCATCACTTTCCTTTGAATCAAGAATATGAGATTATCCTTCCGACATGTTTAAAAAAAAAAAAATAATGATGTTTTAGTAAGAATCTTTACTGGATAATACTGTCATTTGGGGCGCTTAGCAGGGAGCGGTAATGCCACAGCATGCCAAGCCGGGCATCGCTAATCCGAGGCGGCGTGTAACGGATCCGCAACTTGACAGTTGAATGAGGAGTCGAACTTTAAAGAAGGTCTATATACTCAAATGAAATTAATCAGTATTGAACCAGGGGCCTGGGCGGCAGATAGCAGACATCTTTATCTAGACTCTCTATTTTAGCCCATTTCAAGACTTCAAACGCTCCCATCTGAGCAAATAGATAAGAGGACTTCCATTACCGCCATTTCCTGGCTTTCAGGTCATGTTGGACAAACAGAGCAAAATAGGAAACTACTGAGCCTTTTGTGGGGGGGGGGGGGGGTGATATTAAACATTTGCGCGATAGAGAAATATATCGCTTAATACCGGCCTGGTTTTGCAGATAGCCTTGTTTATGCCGGGAATCTGGAGAAATAAATATATTATTTCTTGGAGGAAAATGTCATTGAGGATAGAGCTTGTCGGGCTTAAAGGAGAACCCGAACCAGGAACGAAAATCGCCAGTAAACCTAAAATCAGGAAAGCCCGTGTCTAGGAACCGCAAAACTTTTTTTTTTTAACTCCTTGAATTTGATGGAGGAATGGAAGGGCTTCCAAAGGTTCTACTCTCTGATTGGCTAAAATTGGTCATCACAAAGAAAGAAATGCCCGCAGCGATAAAGGAAGAAAAGAATTAGCGCAGGGCAGGCATGACTAGGCCCAGAGTGGGAAGGAAGACGTGTGAGGGTTAATGATAGTATTAGGGTTGGTAAAGGATAGCTGGGGGATCTGGTTGGTAGAGGAGAGTGTAGGTGGGTTCTTCTGCACTTTAGGGTGGGGTGTCCTTGGGAGGGGCGTCAGTTGGAGCTGGACATAGGAGAGAGAGAGCTTCCCTCCCACCCTCCCTGTTTGGTGAGTGTTGTGTTCCTCCTGGGGGGGGGGGGTTATTTCGGTTCCTGGGCGGTGGTTGGTCTTTGGAGGCGGTTCTTATCTTGGAGGTACAAAATGGTGTGGGACCCATCGTTGGTATGGTGTGCCGGGGAACATTCCAGTTAACCAAGGTTTAACTGGAAGGTGGTGGTGCTGCACTGCGGACGGTATGGTTGTCTCCGAGCTGGTTGGTTAATGATAGTATTAGGGTTGGTAAAGGATAGCTGGGGGATCTGGTTGGTAGAGGAGAGTGTAGGTGGGTTCTTCTGCACTTTAGAGTGGGGTGTCCTTGGGAGGGGCGTCAGTTGGAGCTGGACATAGGAGAGAGAGAGCTTCCCTCCCGCCCTCCCTGTTTGGTGAGTGTTGTGTTCCTCCTGGGGGGGGGGTTATTTCGGTTCCTGGGCGGTGGTTGGTCTTTGGAGGCGGTTCTTATCTTGGAGGTACAAAATGGTGTGGGACCCATCGTTGGTATGGTGTGCCGGGGAACATTCCAGTTAACCAAGGTTTAACTGGAAGGTGGTGGTGCTGCACTGCGGACGGTATGGTTGTCTCCGAGCTGGTTGGTTGCGGCTGGAGGCCTAGTGGAATATGGTTGTCCGCAGGTGCATTTCGGATCGTTTTGGGGGTGCCTTCAAAGACCAACGACAACTCTTTATGTTTCTGTTTTCTGTTATAAGGAATGGTTGATGTGTTTAAACTTGATTTGTTAATAAAAGGCCGTGTTGGCCATTTTACTCCAACATTGGTGTTATGTTTTCTGTAAGTATAGTAAGTAAAGGGGATTGGTATGGAAGGGTAATGGTGGTGTAGTGGGGTCTGGATGAACCTATCTCGGGTGCACTAGTCATGGAACGAAAGTCTAGTTTTGGATAGCTTTAAAAGGCTTAGAGTAGTGTTGGGGTCAGCTAGAAAATTGTAGAGGGCCTTAAATTTGGCCCCCCGACACTTCCAGAGGGTCGTTCAATAAAAGTGTGTTTTTGTGCCATGGGCATTGTGTAGAATTTGTTAGCCAATTCAGAATGAATGGGCTATAATACACATCTGAATTCACTGGCCTGCCTCACCTCAGGCTATCCCCGCTTCAGTCGATCCTGAATACAGCGGCCAGACTCATTCACCTTACCACCACCGTTTCCGCCACCCCCCTCTGCCAATCCCTCCACTGGCTCCCAATTGCCCAACGGATCAAATTCAGAATGCTAACACTGACGTACAAAGCTGTCCATAACTCTGCCCCGAACTACATCACCGACCTGATATCCAAATACCACCCAAAACGTTCACTCCGCTCCTCACAAGACCTCCTCTCTAGTTCCCTGGTCTCCTCATCCCATGCCCGCCTCCAGGACATCACCCATCCTCTGGAACTCCCTACCCCAATCCATCAGACTATCACCTACTCTCCTCTAGGAGCACCCTGAAAACCCACCTCTTCAGGGAAGCCTACCCCACCCCCTGCTAATTGCCGACCTCCTCCACTCTTCCTACCACTCCATCCCCCACAGCTTTTCCTCCTGTACCACTATCCCCTCCCTCCTAGATTGTAAACTCCAAGGAGCAGGGCCCTCGAACCCCTCATGTATCGCATTGTATTGTTATTGTACTGTCTCATGTATTGTCCCCCATTGTAATGTACAGTGCTGAGCAAACTATTGGCGCTATATATAAATACTGTATAATAATAAAATAATAATAATATTTTAGGCCTGCTTCATTTCTTTCAATGCAGACTAAAGAGAAAGTGGAAATACTATAAGCCCCATCATTTGTATCACTGGCAGTAATAGCACCTCCCAGTCAGTGGAGGCAATAGTAACTCCCAGCTCTGGTGTCAGTGGATGTGATAACAACCCCCAGCATTGGTTTCAGTGGATGCAATAATAGCCCCAGCTCTGGTGTCAGTGGATACGATAATAACCTCCAGCATTGGTTTCAGTGGATGCAATAATAATCCCCAGCACTTGTATCAGTGGATGCAATAATAATCCCCAGCATTGGTATCAGGAATAATAACCCCTAGCTCTGGTGTCAGTGGATACGATAACAACCCTCAGCATTGGTATCAGTGGATGCAATAATAACCCACAGCTCTGGTGTCAGTAGATACGACAATAACCCCCAGCATTGGTATAAGTGGATGCAATAATAACCCCTAGCACTAGTGTAAGCGGATGCGATTACAACCCCCACCATTGGTATCTGAAAAAATAACTTCTAGCTCTGGTGTCAGTAGATGCGATAACAACCCCTAGCATTGGTTTAAGTGGATGCAATAATTACCCCCAGCATTGGAGTCAGTGGATGTGATAACAACCCCCAGCATTGGTATAAGTGGATGCAATAATAACCCCCAGCTCTGGTGTCAGTGGATATGATAACAACCCCCAGCATTGGTTTCAGTTGATGCAATAATAACCCCCAACACTGGTGTAAGCAGATGCGATAACAAACCCCAGCATTGGTATGTGGAAAAATAACCTCTAGATTTGGTGTCAGTGGGTGCGATAACAACCCCCAGCATTGATTTAAGTGGATGCAATAATTACCCCCAGCATTGGAGTCAGTGGATGTGATAACAACCCCCAGCATTGGTATAAGTGGGTGCAATAATAACCCCCAGCTCTGGTGTCAATGGATACGATAATAACCCCCAGCACAGGTTTCAGTTAATGCAATAATAACCCCCAGCACTGGTGTAAGTGGATGCAATAACTAACCCCAGCATTGGTATCTGGAAAAATAACCCCTAGCTCTGGTGTCAGTGAATGTGATTACAACCCCCAGCATTGGTATAAGTGGATGCAATAATAACCCCCAAAACTGGTATCACTGGACGCAATTTTAACACTCTGCATTGTATCAATAACTGGACCTTCAACCCCCAGCACTGGTATCAATGACTGCAATAATAACCCCAGCATTGTTATCAGTGGATGCAATAATAACCCCCAGAATTGGCATCAATGACTGCAGTAATAACCCCCAGCAATGGTATCAATGACTGCAATAATAACCCCCAGCACTGGTGTCACTGGATGAAATTTTAACCCCCTGCATTGTATCAATTACTGGACCTTCAACCCCCAGCAATGGTATCAATGACTGCAATAATAACCCCAGCATTGTTATCAGTGGATGCAATAATAACCCCCAGAATTGGCATCAATGACTGCAGTAATAACCCCCAGCAATGGGTATCAATGACTGCAATAATAACCCCCAGCACTGGTGGCATAATAGACCAAATCATTGGCATTACTGACTGGAATAAAAACCCAGAGCACTGGTGTCAGTGACTGCAATAATAACCCCCATCATTAGCATCAATAGCAGTACTGCTCACTAGTCTGCACAGAAAAATGGTGGTCATTGGCAGTGTTGTTAACTCCACATTGCACTAGCAGTAAGTGTCCGTGCTTTTTAATTAACCCTGTTGGTGGCATTATTATTTACCACCCCCCCCCCCCCCCTCCCGAACAAAAACACACTCATTGGTGGTCAGTTGACATAATGTTTAGCCCTCCCCTCCATTGGTGGTTAGTAACAATATTATGTTAATTTTCCCCCAGGAGAATGGGGATGTACTGCAAGTGTCCTGCAAGGGTGTGCAATGGTTGCAGAACACAAGTGTGGGGTTCAGAGGGCTAAATCAGACAGTGAGGAGACAATACAACACCACTCCCCTTTTAGCTGTAAAGGTAGTGCCCGGTGGTGTACATAGGGGGTGCCCTGTCACCCGTCAGGTGCAACCTGCTCAAGTGAATAGGAACATTCTGCAAGTGTCCCAAAATGTTGTGCAATGGTCGCCATTGCAGTACACAAGTGTGGGGTTCAAAGGGTTAAAGCAGGCAGTGAGAAGACGATACAACACCTCCTCACCACCTGTCAAATGTTCTCTGAAGAGTGATCAAAGCCCACGTGAATGAGCCTTTAGACTGCAAAGAATTCTGGGACTCATCAGGTGAATGAGCTAGTCGGCTTACCCTGCGCATGCTCCTCATTTTAACCCCTCGCCCTCCAGAGGATTTACCCCCCTTCCTGACCAGGCCATTTTATGCGATACGGCTCTGCGTTACTTTAACTGACAATTGCGCAGTCATGCAACGCTGCACCCAAATGTACGTCCTTTTTTTGCCGTAAATAGAGCTTTCTTTCGGTGGTATTTGATCGCCTTTGCGTTTTTTGCTCTATAAAAAAAGGCCGACAATTTCGAGAAAAAAAAACGAAATTTCATGTCCAGTAAAATTTTTTTTTTAAAAAATCTAATTTCGTCATAGATTTAGGCCAAAATGTATTCTGCTCCATGTCTTTGTTAAAAAAAAAAATCCCAATACGTGTAAATTAATTGGTTATAGCATTTACAAATGGCAGTATAGATGCTGGGATTTTATTTTTTTTTTAATACTACTGGTCAGCAGAGCCATACAAAGCAATGTGCAGATTCACTGGCCGGGACATGGTGATCGACAGCTGTAGCCGCCAATGATACATGTAGCTGCCCGTCATGATACATGTAGCCTGGCCCGTCAGTGATACAGCTGTGGTGATCGCAGTGGTGATGCCGTGCCGGCACGGGAATCACTGAATCACTGATTGACATGTGCTGCCCCGGTGGGTAATCACTGGCTCGACAGGACCTGATGATTGACAGCTGTAGCCGCCTGATGAATGATGATACATGTACATGTAGCCGCCCATCAGTGATACATGGTGATCGCCGGGTGCCAGCAGGGAATCATTGACCGGACCTGGTGATTGACAGCTGTAGCCGCCAATGATACATGTAGCCGCCCATCAGTGATACATGGTGATGTCGCCATGGGGTGCCGGCAGGGAATCATTGACCGAGACATGGTGATCGACAGCTGTAGCTGCCAATGATACATGTAGCCGCCCATCAGTGATACATGGTGATCACAGGTGCCGGCGGGGAATCACTGGTTGGGACCTGGTGATTGACAGCTGTGTAGCCACCAATGATACATGTAGCCTGCCCGTCAGTGATACATGGTGATCGCTGGGTGCCGGCGGGGAATCACTGGCCTGGTGATTGAAGCTGTAGCCACCAATGACATGTGGTGATACATGGTGACAGCTGTAGCCCGCCAATGATACATGTAGCCGCCCATCAGTGATACATGGTGATCGCCGGGTGCCAGCAGGGAATCACTGACCGGAACCTGGTGATTGACAGCTGTAGCCGCCAATGATACATGTAGCCGCCCATCAGTGATACATGGTGATCGCCGGGGTGCCGGCAGGGAATCATTGACCGAGGACATGGTGATCGACAGCTGTAGCTGCCAATGATACATGTAGCCGTCCATCAGTGATACGTGGTGATCACCAGGTGCCGGCGGGGAATCACTGGCCAAGACATGGTGATCGACAGCTGTAGCCACCAATGATACATGTAGCTGCCCGTCAGTGATACATGGTGATCGCCAGGTGCGGGCGGGGAATCACTGGCTGGGATCTGGTGATTGACAGCTGTAGCCGCCAATGATACATGTAGCTGCCCATCAGTGATACATGGTGATCACCGGGTGCCGGCAGGGAATCATTGACCGGGACCTGGTGATTGACAGCTGTAGTCGCCAATGATACATGTAGCCGCCCTTCAGTGATACATGGTGATCGCCAGGTGCCGGCGGGTAATCACTGCTGGGACATGGTGATCGACAGCTGTAGCCACCAATGATACATGTAGCCGCCCGTCAGTGATTCATGATGATCGCCGGGTGCCGGCGGGGAATCACTGGTGATCCAGCTGTAGGGACCTGGATACATGGTGTGCCGGCGGGGAATCACTGATCGATACTGGTGATCACAGCTGTAGCCGCCAATGATACATGTAGCCGCCCGTCAGTGATACATGATGATCGCCAGGTGCCGGCGGGGAATCACTGGCCAGGACCCGGTGATCGACACACGTGAGGCCGCCAATGGCGGTGCAGGTAAGGTGCGTTCGTGGCTCGTGTGCGCCCCCTACCTGGAAATGCAAAATTATGTATATATCCGTGATTTTGCGCACCCAGTACTTCTGCTGTAGGGCGGCAGGAAAGCGAGGCATGCACTGCCACTGACAGCTGCAACTCTCAACTAACGATTGAGGTTCCTGTGGTCAAATGATGACCATGCCAGCCAAACATGAGGATCACATGATGTTTGTTTACAAACAAACCCACTGGCTGCAGCGGTCGCTGATCCTCGCACAAACAGAGATCCATTGACAGCTGCAATACAATATGCAAAAAAAAAAAAAACAATAAAAAAAATTACAATTGTTAGTTAAAACCTCTACTGTGGCCCATACTCTGGAAGAGCTGAGAACCTGGACATGGCCTATCAAGGTTCCAAAGGATCCCACTGGCAGTTCTCTTCATTGCAGATCTGCAATCTTTCATACCCGATGATGGGGGTCACAGGGCCGTATTCGGAGGATCGGCAGCACAGTGAATACTTATGAATTTGCTCATTACTGCCGAAGAACTACGCCGAAGGTTAAAAACTCAGTTCCCAGCAGGTGTGCATTGATTTGCAGTCAGAAGAGTGTGGAGATGTGGGCATGTCTGCTGTCAGATCGGATTATTTTCTGCGCATTGTTGTGTCAACAAGACGGTTCTATCTTTGCTACCGACTCGAAATATTGGCGCCGTACGTTTTTTTTTCTATAAAACAAGTCATAGAAAATATACACATGAGAATGGCGGTTCTCCTACCATGCGTACTAATGTGCTTTTCTAGAACTCTCGTTTAAGATAATCTATATTGGTATTATTTTTATACCTAGTTTATTACGTGCCGGTGCAAATGTTGACAGCGTAAGGTAGACCTAGACTGAAATGTTAGAGTAGAACATAGTAGCAGAGATGCTGGGCTGGATAAATAATGCCCAACAATAGGGGTGAAAATGATGCCTCGTGCTCCCTACACTCACCGGCCACTTTATTAGGTCCACCTGTTTAATTGCTTGGTAGCACAAATTGCTAATCAGCCAATCGCATGCCAACAACTCAATGCATTTAGGCATCTAGATGTGGTGAAGACGACTTGCTGAAGTTCAAACTAAGCATCAGAATGGGGAAGAAAGGGGATTTAAGTGACTTTGAACGTGGCATGGTTGTTGGTGCCAGACGGGCTGGTCTGAGTATTTCGAAAACTGCTAATCTACTGGGATTTTCAGGCACAACCGTCTCTAGGTTTTACAGAGAATGGTCCGAAAAAGAGAAAATATCCAGTGAGCGGCAGTTGTGTGGAGGAAAATGCCTCGTTGAGGTCAGAGGAAAATGAGCAGACTGGTTCCAGATGATAGAAAGGTAACAGTAACTCATGTCAGTATGGACCAAAATCTCTGAGGAATGTTTCCAACACTTTGTTGGATCTATGCCATGAAGAATGAAGGCAGTTCTGAAGGCAATAGGGGGCCAAACCTGGAACTAGCAAGGTGGCCCTAATAAAGTGTCCAGTGAGTGTGTATATTCGATAGCTTAGAAGATAACTTAGAAGAAAGGGGATTTAAGTGACTTTGAACGTGGCATGGTTGTTGGTGCCAGAAGGACTGGTCTGAGTATTTCGAAAACTGCTAATCTACTGGAATTTTCATGCACAACCATCTCTAGGTTTTACAGAGGATGGTCCGAAAAAGAGAAAATATCCAGTGAGCGGCATTTGTGTGGAGGAAAATGCCTTGTTGAGGTCAGAGGAGAATGGGCAGGCTGGTTGGAAATGATAGAAAGGCAACAGTAACTCATGCCAGTATGGACCAAAATCTCTGAGTAATGTTTCCAACACCTCGTTGGATGTATGCCATGAAGAATGAAGGCAGTTCTGAAGGCAAAAGGGGGACCAACCTGCAACTAGCAAGGTGGCCCTAATAAAGTGGCCAGTGAGTGTGTATATTCGATAGCTTAGAAGATAACTTAGAAGAAAGGGGATTTAAGTGACTTTGAACGTGGCATGGTTGTTGGTGCCAGAAGGACTGGTCTGAGTATTTCGATAACTGCTGATCTACTGGGATTATCACGCACAACCATCTCTAGGGTTTTCAGAGAATGGTCCGAAAATGAGAAAATATCAAGCGAGCAGCAGTTTTGTGGAGGAAAATGCCTTGTTGAGGTCAGAGGTTGGAGGAGAATGGGCAGACTGGATGGAGATGATAGAAAGGCAACAGTAACTCATGTCAGTATTGACCAAAATCTCTGAGGAATGTTTCCAACACCTCGTTGGATCTATGCCATGAAGAATTAAGGCAGTTCTAAAGTCAAAAGGGGGTCCAACCCGGTACTTGCAAAGTGTACTGAGACCACTGAGCAAGTTAAATCTGTCTCTGCAACAGAGGAGCTTACAATCTAAGGGTTTAGGCCTTGGGTCAGTGAAAAGCCTGAGGGTTCAACATGGTGAGTTCCCAGCTTACTTTTCCCCGTGCCTGAAAATGCTTTGGCAGTGGTGAATGACTGAACTTAAGTCTCTTCCTAGGAAGGCACTTGAGAGGAGTTTTGTTGAATTTGCCTTTAACAAGTCATTGGCCTTGAGGGATTGCCAGGCCCTGTTATAAGGGAGGGTCGGTGTTTGATGACTCTGGAGAGAATGCCTTTAGAGCTTCAGGATTGGGCCCGGCGATCGTTCCATGGCAGACTCTATGTGAAGGGCAACCAGAAGCGTCACTCTGTAGAGAACCGTGATTGTCCAAGAATGGAGGCAAAAGGGGGCCCAACCTGGTACTAGCAAGGTGGCCCTAATAAAGTAGCCAGTGAATGTGTATATTCGTTGCTTAGAAGATAACTAAACCCATTTGTGGATCATTGTCAACTGATGGACATCCCATTTAGCATGTTCATTCAGCTTGTTGACTAGATATGTGAACGCTGGAAATTTTTATTTTGCTTCAGATGCACTCATTCATTGAAGAGTTTAGTTTCTCCATATTTATTATGTTGAACAGATTCGTTTTCAGAATTTGTTTCGTGTTTTCGGCATTTGTTGCGTATATTTGTTGGTCCAGGTGGATCCGAAAATTGTTGCCATTTTTTTTCGGAAGATTTTTATATATTCAATATATTATCAAATTGGACGGATACGAAGCAGAAGGATTCAATATTTTTGGATGCTAGTCCAATCCACCAAGAGAAATGGCGTGAGCTGATTGGACAATATCGACTGGCGCCATGTGCATCCGAATTTTAGAATGAATTAGGAAATTGAAATAATTTCCCTATGGGCCTGAACCTCAATTGCATCATGTGACGTCACCTGAATGAAAAAGGCATTTGTTATTTTCATTATAGCTTGTTTTTGGATTCGTTGACATTCATTACTATGTCCATTCGCAGATTCAAATACATTTGGATCTCTAAAATGGCATTTTCATCCTGAAAAAGGAGTTGTGACAAAAAAAAAATGTACAAGTCTAGTGTTGACCAATCTCAAAAATACTATATCAAGCATTCAAAACCGGACTGGCTTTGGAGGTCTTGTTGAAGACCATGGTGGTCAGCTCATGCAAACCACCAAGATATAATTGGCATATAAAACTGCAACAATTATAGGCTTTTAATAGTTCCTTGGCAAAAATGACCATTAAAACACTAAATTAACCACTTGCCCTGAGGATTTACCCCTCTTAATGACCACGCCTCTTTTTGCTACTCGGCGCTGCACTAATTCAACTGATAATTGCGCGGTCATGCAATGCTGCACCCAAACAAAATTTACGTCCTTTTTTTCACACAAATAGAGCTTTCTTTCGGTGTAATTTGATCACTGTGCGCTTTTTATTTTTCACGCTATAAACAAAAAAACGCCAAAAATTTTTGAAGAAAAACAATATTTTTTATTTTCAGCTATAAAAAATATCTAGTAAACTCAAAGTTGGTTATAAATTTAGGCCAAAATGTATTCTGCTCCATGTTTTTGGTAAAAAAAATCCCAATGAGTGTATATTGATTGCTTTGTGTGGAAGTTATAGCGTCTACAAACTATGGTATAAATACTGCAATTTACGCCATTTTTTTGCTATACAGCACTGCGCTAGTTTAACGGACAATTGCGCGGTCATGCAATATGGTACATAAATGAAATTTACATCCTTTTTTTTTCCCCACAAATTGAGCTTTCTTTTGGTGGTATTTGATCGCCTGTGCGGTTTTTATTTTTTGCGCTATAAAAAAAAAAGTCTGACAATTTTGAGGAAAAAAAAAAAACAATATTTTGGACTTTTTGCTATAAAACATGTCCAGTAAAAAAAAATGCAAAAATCAAATTTAGTCATAAATTTCTGCCAAAATGCATTCTGCGACATGTCTTTGCTAAAAGAAAACCCAATACGTGTAAATTAATTGGTTTACGTGAAAGTTATAGCGTTTACAAATGGTGGGAAAGATACTGGGATTTTTAGGTTTTTTTTTATACTAATAAATCAGGGACGGCGATCAGGGACTTATGGCGGCGACCAGCGACTTATGGCGGGCGGCGACTTATGCGGGACTGCGGCGGACATTCTGACATTGGGGGGGTACTGACTTGGGGTCACTGACATCCCCAAAAACACTAATACAGTGATCGGTGCAAAAGAAAAAAAAAACTGACACTGTAATAATGGCACTGGGGAGGAAGGGGTTAACTTTATTTTGCAGGGAAGGGTTATAGGAGTGTGAGGGGAGTGTTTTACTAGGGGGCGGGGTGTGTACTGGGCGGGACAAGGCTGATCGAGAAAGTGAAACTATTCTTTCTCGATCAGCTCATCCTCGAGCTGACAGAGAGGTGACAGACAGCACAGCTACTGCAGCTGTGCTCTCTGTCACTGTTTGCTGCCGATCGCCGGGACATAGCCGCTAATGAGCGGCTGTGACCCGGCAACTGACATCTGCGGCGGTGATCCACAGGACAAATAGAGCGGCAGCGCGCCTTGTGCGCGCCCCCTATTTGTTTACAAAACACACGTTTTAAAACGTGATTTTGCCTGTGAGTGCCGCCCTGCCACCGTATATGTACAGTGGCTGGGCGGCATGCGGTTAACAACTTGTGTGGATTTAAATATGTTTTCGTTGGGTTTCTAATCTACGCGTTTCATAAGTTTTTACCACTTTCCTCAGGACATGGGTATTCTAGTACACAGACATAAAGTTCTCCGTTATCACATATGTAGACCCCTCAGATCTCCAGAATCAACAATGACCCCCTGGCAGTGGTGTATTTAGTTCTTGTGCTTCCCTAGGCAACACTAAAATTGGGCGCCCCCACCACCACCAGTGTCCCCCCCCCCCCCCCACCGGCCACGGCAGTCGTAACCCTCCACCAACCCCCCCTCATGTTCCACCTGCAGAGAATTAATCAAGCGCTAGCCTTAACCTCTCCGGAAAGTGGTTGGCCATCCCCGGAGCCAAGCCTAGCGTCTTCCCTGTGTTGGAACTCTGCTTACACCCTCCAGCAGCACTCAGCCTTTTCGGATTCCATGGCTGAGCACAGGCAATGCCTCACCAGGTCCCCATCCCTGTGTGTCCCTTCTTCCAGGGAAGCGGGGGTGGCGCCCACTCCCTGAAAATTGCCTCCCAAGGCAAATGTCTTGTTTGCCTTTTGATAAATATGATGTTGCCCCCTGGACCTCATAATGGGCAATGGAAAGGACTGGAATGGAAATGACCATTAAAACCCCCAGTGACCTCCTCCCCCTTCACTGCTGTAAGGAGAACTCCTTGATTTTTTTTTTTGAATCACTTTGGATCCTTTCCGCTGCATATTGTGTGGTCTGGGGGGGGGGGGGGGGCATTGTTGTTTCTGGAGATATGAGGGGTCCACATATATTTTGTTATTGTGTTGTTATTGTTATTTTCATTACAACTTGTTTTTCTTTTTAATTCATTGACATTCGTTACTATATCCATTCGAAGATTCATATACATTTGAATATCTGAAAATGACATTTTAATCCTGAAGAAAGGAATTGTGACAAATCAAAATGCACAAGCTGTTCAAAGTGCAGAATGTATAGTTTGTCTGAGCTTCCAGAAAGCAGGGAGTGGGGAGCTGAAGTTACCCTTGAGAGCTGATTGAAAGGAAGGAAAAAATGTCACCAGCACACCAAAGATCACCAATATGGGTCCAAAGGTTTTAATAAACCATCACATAGTTACAGCAAGGCAACGTTTCGGAGTCTCGCAGGACCCCTTCATCAGGCATGCCTGAAAGAGCTGAGGCTGTCAACCATTAGCCGCCTGGCCTTAGCCGTTTGGCGGCCCAAAAGTGCTGCAGTTTGCACGTTGCAGAGCCACGCAGCGGCGCGATCTGTCACCGGCCGTGTACCTCGGACACGGCCGATGACAGATCTGAGTACCGGCCCCCGTTGCCGGTACCATGTGACCTGCTGTGACCAATCACAGCAGGTCACATGACAGTTGTATACAATGGATGGCTTCATTCATGCCATCCATTGTATATACTACTGCCTAGCTGTGAATGGTCACAGCAGGTCACATGCACATGTTATGTCATTAGCTGTGACCAAATCACAGCTAAGCACAAAAAAAAAAAAAAAAAATACCTGAATGAATCGATGTCATTCAGGTAAATGCTTGCTTATAGCAAAGTAATTCTTTGCTATAAGCAAATTGTGTAAAAAAAAAAAAAAATACTGATCACTTCCCCAAAGTAGTACAATGTTACTATGGTAACATTGTACTACTTTGGTCATAGTAAAATATGAAAAACAAAATCTTTAAAAAAAAAAAAAAAAAATGTAATAAAAAATTTAAAAAAAATATATATATATATATTTTTTTTTTTCATACTGTCACCAGTCAGTGTCCCTGATCACCGCCATGCCAGTTATATGATGACGCTGTACTGCACTGGTGACAGTATGTAAAAAAAAAATAGTGAAAATAATTTTTTAAATTTTTTCATTTTCCGAAAAATTATGACAAAAAAAATACAACTTCAAAAAACTCGCCATTCCTCTTATGAAGTACGTCGGACTGTCTACTCTGCAAAAAGGGGTCATTTGGGGGATATCTGTACTGTCCTGACATTTGGGGGATATCTTTACTGTCCTGACATTTGGGGGATATCTGTACTGTCCTGACATTTGGGAGATATCTGTACTGTCCTGACATTTGGGAGATATCTGTACTGTCCTGACATTTGGGGGATATCTGTACTGTTCTGACATTTGGGGGATATCTGTACTATTCTGACATTTGTGGGATATCTGTACTGTCCTGACATTTGGGGGATATCTGTACTGCCCTGACATTTGGGGGGAATATCTGTACTGTCCTGACATTTGGGGGATATCTGTACCTGTCCTGACATTTGGGAGATATCTGTACTGTCCTGACATTTGGGGGATATCTGTACTGTCCTGACATTTGGGGGATATCTGTACTGTCCTGACATTTGGGGGATATCTGTACTGTTCTGACATTTGGGGGATATCTGTACTGTTCTGACATTCTTGGACCTCAAGAAATTAGATTGGTTGTCAGTACTTCAGGATTGATCAATATTCAGATCTATCCCATAGTTTGTGAACTCTATAACTTTCCTACAAACTAAATAATACATCCTAATTTGGGTTATTTTCACCAAAGACATGTAGCAGAATACATCTCGGCCTAAATTTATGAAGAACAATTATTTATTTGTAAACTTTTAAAACAGAAACAAAGAAAAACGTGTTTTTTTTTAAAACATTTTTGGTCTTTTTTTGTTAATTTAGCAAAAAATAAAAACCCCGGCGCTGATTAAATACCACCAAAAGAAAGCTCTAGTTGTGTGAAGAAAATGATAAAATTTTAATTTGGGTACAATGTTGTATGACCGCGCAATTGTCATTCAAAGTGTGTGAGAGTGCTGAAACCTGAAAACTGGCCTGGGCAGGAAGGGGGTAAAATTGCCTGGTATTGAAATGGTTAATCACAGGCTGTGTGCTGGAGCTCCCTCCCTGTCACCTTTTTATCTCTTGGTGTCATGCAAGATAGCAGAGGAAGGAGGCAGAAGACAGAAATGACGCCTAGTGCCCTGGATTGAGAAAAGTACACACTACAGAGGGATATGTTTTGTTTGTATTTCATGTCTGAGGTTTACAACCACTTTAACTCTTAGCTTTTGCCTTATATATCTCCAGTATATATCTATAATACAGCTAAAATAACACAATACTATAAAATACAATAAAACGGCTCAATGCTATGAAATGACAATAAAAAACAGTACAATATTATACAATAAAATGGAATGACACAGAGCTATACAAAACAATAAAAACGTACAAAACCAACTTCTCTTTTGATTGGCAAGTTATATTTCGCCTAGCTGGTGACCATATGTACCCTGAATGCTAATTGGCTTTGTAAACAGGAAGCTCCCGGGCGACAATGCGCTCGCATGTCACGCTGAGCAGAACGCAATCCCCTCTGCATATCAATTCTTTGTGATTTCCAGAGTCATTCTTGTCACACCGACAGAATCCGCACACCTTTACACATACTGTAGGAAAGATGCACCTTAACCTCTTGGCGCTGGACGAACGCAAATGTGCGGTTTCCCGGCTACTGGGCCTTGGCGCCGAGCGGTCGCACATTTGCATGCAATTCAGTAAAACATATGTGCTGATAACGCGAGCCCTGTGTGCTCCCAGCACACATGTCCGGCACTCACGAAGAAGTCCCGATCTCCTCTTTTGATCGGGACCTTTCCCGATCATGTGACTGCTGTGATGGCGAATCACGGTGGTCACATGACCCTAAAACCCCGCCTCGCCTCCTGGCTTCTGAAACCCTTAAAGACCAGGAGGCGCCAACGCCAAGGGGTTAACTTCTTCCCTACAGCGCTATAGCCGAAAGATGACTACAGCGCGGTTGTCTAGTTCTGGGACGACGTCCATGGATGTCATTCTAGAACACGCCCCCTGCGCGCCTCCAGAGGTGCGCACCCGGCACTGCCGGTGATCGCTGTGTCCTACGGACACAGCTGATCATGGGATATGGTAAGCGGCCAATCACAGTAGCTTTTTACCACATGATCAGCTGTGTCCAATGACACAGAAGATCACCGGGTAAATACAGTCGCCGGTATTGGCTGCACTTTCCTCACACTGTCACAGCATGAGGAAAGTACTGCCAATAACCGGCAATTGTCAGAGAAGAGATCAGCACTGATCATCAGTGCCCAGCAGTTCCACCCCCCTGTGCCGCCCATCTGTGCCCATCAGTGCTGCCTACCTGTACCCATCAGTGCTACCCACCTGTGCCCTGCAGTGCCACTCACTTGTGCCCATCAGTGCTAAACACCTGTACCCTGCAGTGCCACCCATCAGTGCTGCCCATCAGTGCTGCCCATCAGTGTGCCCATCAGTGCTGCCCATCAGTGCTGCCCATCAGTGCAGCCCATCAGTGCCACTTATCAATGCCACCTATCAGTGCCTCCTATCAGTGCCCATCAGTGCTGCCTATCAGTGCAGCCTCATCAACACACATCAGTGAAGGAGAAAAATTACCTGTTTGCAAAATTTTATAATAGAAACAAAGAAAAACTTTTTTTGTTTATAACGCAAAACATAAAACACCAGCGTTGATTAAATACCACCAAAAGAAATTTCTATTTGTGTGAAAAAAATGATAACAATTTCATATGGGTACAGGGTTGCATGACCGTGCAATTGTCATTCAAAGTGCAACAGCAGTGATAGTTGAAAATTGGCCTGGGCAGGAAGGGGGTATACGTGCCCGGTATGTGAGGGGTTAAAGTGAAACTGTCCATACTAGAAGGCCAGAGCTTACCTTCCTCATGCACACCTCCTGCCCTGACATATACAAAGTATATATATATATTCCCTAGTTTAGGGGTCCCCGCCAATTACATTGCCTTCAATATGTGCAAAAAAAAAATGGTACCCAAAATTCCTCATAGGAGAAGCTTTAGAATCCTTTATAGTTCATCAGTTTAGAGTTGATTGTGAATTATGGCCCTGAAATGATTGAAATCTCACTCTGACATTCGCAGCAATACCAGGAACATCCCCAAACCCATGGCTCTACTCCAGACCTGCTCCTTTTATTCAACATGGACGGCCCGGGGACGGGCTACCACTGCTTGTCTCCACTCTCAGTCAAAAGTATAAAAAAAAAATAAGCCACATTGTAAAACATAGGTCTTCATTCTATATTTAATTTCCAAAAAAGAAAAAAAACTGCAAATGTTGATGTCTCCACCCAAGACCACCTTCCTTTCCTGCGTTTTGCCACTGCTGGCTTGGTCACAAGGATAGGGGAAGGAGGCAATACCTCACGTGTGTGTCGTAATTGATGTTTACATACACATGCAGGACCTAACCGCACATGTGCATTTGTATGTATGTATGTATGTGGGGGATGGGGGCTTTTAAAGGTCTGTGGAAGTTCATAAATCAGGGATTTTTTAAGGTTTAACAATGACAATGTGCTCCATCAGCACTCCTTCCACTGGTGACCTATCAGAACTTCTTCCTCTGGTGACCCGTAAGGAATCCTTCCTCTGGTGAACCATCAGCACTCCTTTCTCTGGTAAACCTGTCAGTACTCCTTCCTCTGGTAACCTGTCAGGACTCCTTCCTCTGGTGTCCTGTCCAGACTCCTTCCTCTGGTGAACCATCAGGACTCCTTCCTCTGGTAACCTGTCAGGACTCTTTCCACTGGTAACCTGTCAATACTTCTTCCTCTGGGGAAACCATCAGGACTCTTTCCTCTAGTGAAAATTCAGGACTCCTTCCATTGGAAACTTGTCAGGACTCCTTCATCTGATGAACCATCAAGACTCCTTCCTTTGGTAACCCATCAGTACTCCTTCCTCTGGTGACCTGTCAGGACTCCTTCCTCTGGTGACCCATCAGGTCTCCTTCCTCTGGTGACCCGTCAGGACTCCTTCCTCTGGTGACCCGTCAGGACTCCTTCCTCTGGTGACCCATCAGGTCTCCTTCCTCTGGTGACCTTTCAGGACTCCTTCCTCTGGTGACCCATCAGGACTCCTTCCTCTGGTGACCTGTCAGTACTCTTTCCTCTGGTAACCTGTCAGAACTCCATCCTCTGGTGAACCATCAAGACTCTTTCCTCTGGTGATCCATCAGGATTGCTTCCTCTAGTGACCTGTCAGGACTCCTTCCTCTGGTGACATATCAGAACTCCTTCCTCTGGTGACCCATCAGGACTCCTTCCTCTGGTGAAAATTCAGGACTCCTTCAACTGGAAACTTGTCAGGACTCCTTCATCTGGTGAACCATCAAGACTCCTTCCTTTGGTGACCCATCAGGACTCCTTCCTCTGGTGACCTGTCAGGACTCCTTCCTCTGGTGACCCGTCAGGACTCCTTCCTCTGGTGAGCCATCAGGACTCCTTCCTCTGGTGACCTGTCAGGACTCCTTCCTCTGGTGACCCGTCAGGACTCCTTCCTCTGGTGAGCCATCAGGACTCCTTCCTCTGGTGAGCCATCAGGACTCCTTCCTCTGGTGACCCATCTGGATTCCTTCCTCTGCTGACCCATCAGGACCCCTTCCTCTGGTGACCCATCAGGATTCCTTCCTCTGGTGACCCATCAGGACCCCTTCCTCTAGTGAACCATCAGGACTCCTTCTTCTGGTGTGACCCATCAGGACCCCTTCCTCTAGTGAACCATCAGAACTTCTTCCTCTGGTGACCTATCAAAGCTCCTTCCTCTGGTGACCCATTAGGAATCCTTCCTCTAGTGACCTGTCAGAACTCCTTCCCCTGGTAACCTCTCACAACTGCTTCCTCTGGTGACCTGTCAGGACTTCTTCCTCTGGTGACCCATCAGGACTCGTTCCTCTGATGTTCTTTTCCTCTGCCTATCCTATCCTGCTGATACAATTATTGTATAGTATAGTCGTTTCCTCAGTGCTGCTACAAAGTCAACTTCTCTGCATTGTTCCAAAACAATATTATCTGAACTTTCATCCACCGTCACATAGTCCAGAGATCTGTTTCAAAGCTTTAAATTGCTTTATATATGCTGAGCAGACGTGATTTTTTTCTAACATAAATCCATTTTTCCTTATTGCAAAAGATATTACATTTATTCTACGTATTTTCAGATATGGATATTTTTTTTTTTACAACTTTTTTTTTTTTTTTACCTTTGAGTAAAGTTACCTGAGATGACCAGCTTTACAGGAAATGCATGCTGGATGACTACAAACATTTTTGGTTGTAGACCATTTGTGTAGTTCTTAAAGTGGAATTCCTAAATGGTAACAAGCAGGGGGCGGACTGACCATTTGGAAACTCGGGCACTGCCCGAGGGCCCGGGGTCAGTAGGGGGCCCCATGAGATGCCCCTGGTACCTTTTTAATAGGCTTTTTGGAGTTTGGTCAAGGACACAGGGGCCCCATGATTCCCTATTGCCCGGGGGCCCCATGAGTTGTCAGTCCACCCCTGGTAACAAGTTAAAGACATACATGAGAACGGCCTCGGCCTCAGCTGCCAAAACATGTAACACTGGTTGGACTTTCAAGTTTGGTGACCTCATGTTTTCCACTGGGGATAAACTGTACAGCTTGGTCTCCAGCCTGTCTCAGCCTGTGATTGGACAGCGAATGAGAAGGAGCACACCAAATGAGGTCACCCCTTTACTCTACTCTATAGCCAGACATACATAGCAGTGATCCTTTATGGAGAGTTATGAAGAGCAGAGTATAAGGTGCATTCCAACCTTCCTCCTCCCTCAAGGGACTGGAGGTGTGTCTTGTAAAATGGCAACAAAATGCAACTATGTTCAAAAATTGTGAGACAGCATTCCAAGAAGTGAAGCTGTTTCCTAAAGTAGAAACAAACTGAAAATTGAAGTTTTCTAAAGCACTGTGTATGATTAACAATTGCTATGCTCCATGCCAGACGGGAGATAGAGAGCTACAAAGTAACATTGTTTATAAACATTGATCAGACAGGAGATAGAGAGATACAAAGTAACATTGTTTATAAACATCGATCAGACAGGAGATAGAGAGATACAAAGTAACATTGTTTATAAACATTGATCAGATGGGAGATAGAGATACAAAGTAACATTGTTTATAAACATTGATCAGATGGGAGATAGAGATACAAAGTAACATTGTTTATAAACATTGATCAGATGGGACAAGTAACATTGTTTATAAACATTAATCAGACAGGAAATAGAGAGATACAAAGTATCATTGTTTATAAACATTGTACAGATGGGACAAGTAACATTGTTTATAAACTTTGATTAGGCAGGAGATAGAGAGATACAAAGTAGCATTGTTTATAAACAATTTTTTCAGACAGGAGGTATGGAGATATAAAGAAACCTTGTTTATAAATATTGATCAGATGAGAGATAGATACAAATAACCAGTGTTTATAAATATTGATAAAACAGAATAAGGATGCAAAGTAACAGTGTTTAAAAACTTTGTACAGATGGGACAAGTAACATTGTTTATAAACATCGATCAGACGGGAGATAGAGAGATGCAAAGTAACATTGTTTATAAACATTGATCAGACGGCAGATAGAGAGATGCAAAGTAACATTGTTTATAAACATTGTTCAGACGGGAGATAGACGCAAAGTAACATTGTTTATAAACATTGATCAGAAGGGAGATAGAGAGATACAAAGTAACATTGTTTATAAACATTGTTCAGACAGGAGATAGAAACATACAAAGTAACATTGTTTATAAACATTGATCAGATGTAAGATAGAGAGATACAAAGAAACAATGTTTATAAACATCAGAGGGGAGATAGAGAGATACAAAGTAACATTGTTTATAAACATTGATAAGAAGGGAGAAAGAGAGACACAAAGTAACATTGTTTATAAATAGTGTTCAGATGGGAGATAGAGAGATACAATGTAAAATTGTGTATAAACATTGATCAGATGGGAGATAGAGAGATACAAAGAAACAATGTTTATAAACATCGATCAGACGAGAGATAGAGAGATACAAAGAAACATTATTTATAAACATTGATCAGACAGGAGATAGAGAGACACAAAGTAACATTGTTTATAAACATTGTTCAGACGGGAGATAGAGAGATACAAAGTAACATTGTGTATAAACATTGATCAGATGGGAGATAGATACAAATAAACAATGTTTATAAACGTCGATCAGACGGGAGATAGAGAGATACAAAGTAATATTATTTATAAACATTGATCAGACGGGAGATAAATACAATGTAACCTTTCGTATCTACTTTGTTTCATTCAACTAAAAATTAAAGGGATGAGCTTCAATCTGCATATAATGTCAGTTAAAGCAACTGTTTTTTTTTATTATTTGGCTCCTTATGAAGCATTAGTTTACCATAACTAACCCTAATTAACTCCTCCCCCCACTTAGCTATATTTTCTTGCTGATTTTTTTTTTTTGCTAAAAATATTTAAAAATTTGTTTGTTTTTTTTTTGTTTTTTTTTTTTTTAAATCTGGGGGGAAATTCTTTATTTCATATATATTTGCAATGCTTTGTACCCATTGATAACTTTAATGTCATTTTCAGACAAATGATTGAAAAAATATGGATACATTTTATCCGCAGTTACGTTTTTTTTTTTTAAACACTGATCACAATCTGATCCTCTTCTACATTATGACCGTCTCGCATTGGAAAAGTCAGAGGTATATTTTGGGCCATTCCTTCTCCCAGAGAGCAGACATTTCCCTTCATTAAAGATTACAGAGGACGGAAAGTGCAATCTGTCTTCTCCTCCTTCCTCCAGGTGAATGCGCCATGTTGGCGAGCGGCGGTGTGATGCATGAGGTTCATCGCATTAAGAAAACTGCGGAAATTCTCCGAGCCGCCAGCCATGTTACCTTGAGGCATGCGTGATTTAAATCCCTTTCCCCAATAAGCCTATTTTTTTTTTCTTTTTTGCGTGTCTTTTCTGCCCTTTACCTAGAATTAATATTTATAAAGGACAAGCAAAGAGGTTGTAAAACTTTATTTTATTCGGAGATTGTGTTCAGTGGAGTTTGCAGGGAATACTTAAAAAAGAAACAGGATGCTGATTTAATTAAGATGAACCCACATGGAAGAAAAATATATTTTAAAAAATATTTTTCTCAAATATATTGACATATATTTAAAATGTGAAGGAAATGCGTATTTGCTCCCCTGTTGATTTTGAATGTTCGCCCACTCACAAAGAAATGATCGGTCTAAAAATCGAATGTTCTGTGTATTGTAACACTGAGAGACAGAATAGCAACAACAAATTCAGCTGAAATGCGTCTAACAAATGATGACTGATCTGCATGTTCATGAGGGAAAATGTGTATTTGATCCCCTATCATTCAGCAGGATTTCTGGCTACCAGGTGTCTTTCATACAGGTAACAAGCTGAGATTAGAATCAGTCTCTTAAAGGGAGTGCTGCTAATCTCATTGTGTTACCTGTATAAAAGACACCTGTCCACAGGAGCAATCAAACCTTCAGATTCCAAACTCTCCACCATGGCAAAAGACCAAAGAGCTGTCCAAGGATGTCAGGGACAAGATGGTAGACCTACACAAAGGCTGGACTGGGCTACCAAACTATGGCCAAGCAGCTTGGTGAGAAGGTGACAACAGTTGGGGTGCAATCATTCACAAATGGAAGAAACACAAAACAAGTGTCAGTCTCCCTAGGTCTGGTGCACCATGCAAGATCTCACCTCGTGGAGTGTCAATGATCATGAGAACAGTGAGGAATCATCCCAGAACTACACATGAGGATCTTGTCAATGATCTCCAGGCAGCTGGGACCACAGTCACCAAGAAAACAATTGGTAACACACCTCGTGGAGTGTCAATGATCATGAGAACAGTGAGGAATCATCCCAGAACTACACGTGAGGATCTTGTCAATGATCTCCAGGCAGCTGGGACCACAGTCACCAAGAAAACAATTGGTAACACACTACGCCCGACAAGGACTAAAATCCTGCAGTGCCCACAAGGTCCCTCTGCTCAAGAAAGCCCATGTCCAGGCCCGTCTGAAGTTTGCCACTGAACATCTGAATGATGCAGAGGAGGACTGGTGGGAAGTGTTGTGGTCAGATGAGACCAAAATCCAGCTCTTTGGCATCAACTCAACTCACCATGTTTGGAGGAGGAGGAATGCTGCCTATGACCCCAAGAACACCATCCCAACTGTGAAACATGGTGGTGGAAACATTCTGCTTTGGGGGTGTTTTTCTGCTAAGGGGACAGGACAACTGCACCGCATCAAAGGGACGATGGACAGGGCAATGTACCTCAAATCTTGGGTGAGAACCTTCTTCCCTCAGCCAGGGCATTGAAAATGGGTCATGGATGGGTGTTCCAGCATGACAATGACCCAAAACGCATGGCAAGGCAACAAAGGAGCGGCTCAAGAAGAAGCACATTAAGGTCCTGGAGTGGCCCAGCCAGTCTCCAGACCTTAATCCGATTGAAAATCTGTGGAGGGAGCTGAAAGTTCGAGTTGCCAAACATCATCCACCGAACCTTAAAGACTTGGGGAGGATCTGCCAAGAGGAGTGGGCCAAAATCCCTCCTGAGATGTGAGCAAATCTGGGGGCCAACTCTAGGAAACATCTGAACCTCTGTGATTGCCAACAAGGGATTTGCTACCAAGTACTAAGTCAAGTTTTATGAAGGGGATAAAATACTTATTTCCCTCATTAATATGCAAATCAGTCTGTAAAAGCAATAATTTCTCCTTCTCTCTGGCTGCATTCCTGCAGCCATTGAGAAATACTGTGTGAGCTGTGATTGGTCACAGCTTGTCACATGGTACAGGCTGTTGTGAATAGCCCTGTACCATGTGATCTCTGTGCTCATTCACAGATTTCACATGTAGTAAGCAATGATGTCAGAAGTGACATCTAGCTTACTACTATTCATTGTGATCACTGATTGGCCAATCAGTGATCACATGATCGGGACCTCACACAAAGGTCCCGTACAGCGACCGGTGTTCGCAGTGCCGTGCGCTCCCAGGGATTGTTCGGTGGGGTAGTTGGTGGTGGGGGTTGGATCTTGGAGGGTTCGGGGTAGGATAGCCTAGTGGACTATTTTTCATCCTTGGTCCCTCTTTGAGGGTCCCCTCTTGAATTCTCTGGGGGGGGGGGTGTCCCTTGTCATGTAGGATTGGCATATCTCCGATGGTTATTACTGTTTATGGTGCATAATAAAACTTATTTGAGGTTAGCCAATTAGGTGTGTAGCCTTTTTTCATCTTCCTCTATATATAACAGTCCCCTTTTACGGTGAATGATCCAAAATCTTCATTCCAACCTATATAACCACCAACGTGAACACTGCACCACTGTGACAAGAGGTTGGAGGCTTACCAGATCCTTTGAAGAAACGTGCTTACAAAAACAAACTTTCCAGCATTCATTAAAACCAGCAAACAGCAAGGAACAGCATAAACGGCAAATCTTACGTGATGACGTCACAAGGGAAGCTCTGGAGCACCCCCACCTCACATAATACCACAGTGCCCAGGGCTGCTGCCCCTAATACCCACCCCTTGTCCCAGCCCTGAATGTGTAGACCCCCACACCTCAGGTGAGCTCGCATCATCCATCAGGGTGACCTACTTGTATACCTATCCTGCTGGTTGGTGGGAGTCTCTACTGCTATAGCTACTGGTCTCCATGCCTGACCACCTGGCCGCTACTTATATATTACAGTATGGAGTTTGGCCGTGTGACAACGTCCTCTACCAAAGTGATGGCATGGCCTTCATCAGTATCTACAGAACATAACCCAGGTAAGGATCTGAAAAGACGTCTTCTAGAATTGTTTCCACCCATTGAAATAGAGCGGGGTCTCCAAACTTCCTAAACAAAGGGCCAGTTGACTGTTTTTAAGACTTTGGTGGGTCTTGTCTGTCAGTGTGAATGGAAAATGCCCGGACGTCAATGGGAGTAAACAAAGCCACATCACTGGTATTAGTGGGAGGAATAGTGTCCCATCATTAGTGACAGGGGGAGGAATAGTGCCCCATCATTGGTGTCAGTGGGAGGAATAGTGCCCCATCATTGGTGTCAGTGGGAGGAATAGTGCCCCATCATTGGTGTCAGTGGGAGAAATAGTGCCCCATCATTGGTGTCAGTGTGGGGAGGAATAGTGCCCCATCATTGGTATCAGTGGGAGGAATAGTGCCCCATCATTGGTGTCAGTGGGAGGAATAGTTCCCCATCATTGGTGTCAGTGAGAGAAATAGTGCCCCATCATTGGTAGCAGGGAGAGGAATAGTGCCCCATCATTGGTATCAGGGAGAGGAATAGTGCCCCATCATTGGTATCAGTGGGAGGAATAGTGCCCCATCATTGGTGTGCCCCAGTGGGAGGAATAGTGTCCCATCATAGGTGTCAGTGGGAGGAATAGTGTCCCATCATTGGTATCAGTGGGAGGAATAGTGTCCCATCATTGGTGTCAGTGGGAGGAATAGTGCCCCATCATTGGTGTCAGTGAGAGGAATAGTGTCCCATCATTGGTATCAGTGGGAGGAATAGTGCCCCATCATTGGTATCAGTCAGTGGGAGGAATAGTGCCCCATCATTGGTATCAGTGGGAAGAATAGTGTCCCATCATTGGTGTCAGTGGGAGGAATAGTGTCCCATCATTGGTATCAGTGAGAGGAATAGTGCCCCATCATTGGTATCAGTAGAAGGAATAGTGCCCCATCATTGGTATCAGTGGGAGGAATAGTGCCCCATCATTGGTGTCAGTGGGAGGAATAGTTCCCCATCATTGGTATCAGTGCGAGGAATAGTGCCCCATCATTGGTGTCAGTGGGAGGAATAGTGCCCCATCATTGGTATCAGTGGGAGGAATAGTGTCCCATCATTGGTGTCAGTGGGAGGAATAGTGCCCCATCATTGGTATCAGTGGGAGGAATAGTGCCCCATCATTGGTGTCAGTGGGAGGAATAGTGCCCATCATTGGTATCAGTGGAGGAATAGTGCCCCCATCATTGGTGTCAGTGGAGGAATAGTGCCCCATCATTGGTGTCAGTGGGAGAATAGTGCCCCATCATTGATGTCAGTGGAGGAATAGTGCCCCATCATTGGTGTCAGTGGGAGGAATAGTGCCCCATCATTGGTCCAGTGGGAGAAAATTGCCCCCATCAGTATGCATAGAGGAATAGTGCCCCATCATTGGTGTCAGTGGGAGGAATAGTGTCCCATCATTGGTATCAGTGGGAGGAATAGTGCCCATCATTGGTGTCAGTGGGAGGAATAGTGCCCCATCACTGGTTTGGGAGGAATAGTGCCCCATCATGGTATCAGTGGGAGGAATAGTGTCCCATCATTGGTATCAGTGGGAGGAATAGTGCCCCATCATTGGTGTCAGTGGGAGGAATAGTGCCCCATCATTGGTATCACTGGGAGGAATAGTGCCCCATCATTGGTGTCAGTGGGAGGAATAGTGCCCCATTATTGGTGTCACTGGGAGGAATTGTGCCCCATCATTGGTGTCAGTGGGGGAAAAATGGTGCCCCATCATTGGTGTCAGTGTGAGGAACTGCTCCCCATTGTTGGTGTCAGTGAGAAGAATAATACCCCATATTTGATATTAAGGGAATTAATAATGCCCCATCATTAGTGTCAGTGGAAGGAACTGTGCCCCCTTGTTGGTGTCAGTGGAAGAATAGTGCCCCATCATTGGTGTCAGTGGAAAGAATTGTGATCCATAATTAGTGTCAGTTACAGGAACCATTCCCCCTTGTTGGTGTCACTGGGAGTAATAGTGCCCCATGTACCAGATACAGGCAGGCAAAGGTCCACATCTGACCCCGGGGCTGCAGTTTGGAGACCACTGGCCTAGAGGGATATGCTGTTCTGCATACAAACATGATGTGTCGCTATAAATCGATACAAATTATTTGATAGCTTTGACAGGGGAAAAAAAAAATAAAAAAATAGAAAGTCAGTGGGAGAGCTTCGGCTTGACTTCCCTATCTGTAAATCATAATTAACAAATGTCCACAGGTCAGAAAGCTTCTCAGGAATGAGACTTCCCAAAGCCGATATTGGGGGGGGGGGGGGGGGGCGCTCGATCACACGCTGACATAATCATTAGTCACAGGAGGTGGATTTGCATAATCCGCCGTGGATGTCAGCCTTCAGATTTAGGATCCAATACACGGCCATATTGCTTCATATGTTACTGGAAGTAATAATCCTGCTGTGGTCTGTTCAATATATGAGGCTTCTGTGAATTGGGAGGCGGACCGGGGTCTTGGTCATGTAAGGAGGTCCACCAGGGAGGCCCAGGTTTGGGTCAAGCAGGCTTTCAATCAACCTCAAAAAAAAGTTTGATTGCTGGACCAGGGGCGGAATGACAACTCATGCGGCCCCCCGGGCAATAGGGGATCATGGGGTCCCTGTGTCCTTTTCCAAACTCAAAAAAGCCAATGAAAAAGGTACTAGGGGCATCTCATGGGGCCCCCTACTGACCCCGGGCCCTCGGGCAGTGCCCGAGTTTCCAAATGGTCAGTCCGCCCCTGTGTTGGACTCAAAATGTATCAAAATCAATGGGAAGCAAATTAACCAGAAACACTGCTACAGGGCGGCAAAATCATATATATATATAGTACAGTGGCTTAGTGGTTAGCACTTCTGCCTTGTAGTAATTGGGCCTTGGGCTCGATTCCCAACCATGGCGCCTCCTGCATGGAGTTTGCATGTTCTCCCTGTGTTTGTGTGGGTTTCCTCTGGGTACTCTTCGGTTTCCTCCTACACTCCAAAGACATGCTGGGAGGTTAATTGGCTCCTGTCTAAAAAATTGTCCTAGTTTCATCCCTGGCCATGTGGGATCTCCTGCATGGTGGGGGTTGGGAAAAGACCTGGCCCCCTACCCTGTTTTAAAACAATTAGTAAGAGAATTCATGGAAAAAGTCGCTTACGAGTGACGGTCCATGCAATCGCCAAGGGTCAGATACAACTGAATGGATATATATACACGTGATTTTGCAGTTCCGGGTAGGGGGAACGTGCAGCCCGCATGCGCACCCTACCCGCGCCTCCCCAATTGCAAGCCTCGGCTGTCAATCACCGGGTCCCGGCCGGTGATTACTCACCGGCACCAGGTGATCGCCGAGTATCTCCGACGCGGGGGGGGAGGGAGAGACCTGTATGTTAACAACACAGATCTCTCCCCTGTCAGCTCCTGCACACTGCTTTGTATGGCTCTGCAAGGTGAGAAACGCGCAGATAGCCCCCAATCTTTTTTGCGACCAAGCGCTGCCGCGGCACCATGTGAAAATGCGCCCCGGTTGCCGATGTGGTGAAGGTGTCATTAGGAATGAATGCTAAAGTGCTAAAGTGGCAGCGCATTTCTACGTGGGGCGGGAATCCGCGTGTTTTTGCGCATGTTCCTCACATGCAGAAATGTGAACCTAAAAATCTAGAATTGTAAGCCGCATGCGCACTAGACAATCGCTCCTAGATAGAATCCTTTCTTCCCGGCAGCAGAGTTTTTGGGCAGAAGGAGCGCTTGACGCCTGTAAACACATGTAACGCGATTGGGATGCCAAGCACATTAATTTTTAATAGTTGATTTTTGCCATTGAAATTAACCCCTTGCCCTCAGAGGATCGCCGGCCCCGCCCCCCCCCCCCTGCTGACCAGGCCTTTTTTTTTTTTTTGCGTTATGGCGCTCTGTTAGTTGAACTGGCCATTGCGCGGTCATGCAATGCTGCACCCAAATGAAATTGATGTTCTTTTTTCCCCACACAAATAGAGCTTTATTTTGGTTTTTATTTGATCACCTGTGCGTGTCAACAGAAAAAAAAAAAATAAAATTTTTGTGTGCGGTGCGGTTGGAGCCGTGCCTTTCGTACGGCTCTAATTGCACCGCATCCGCACCCAAAACGTAAAGGACCCTTTTTTTGGGTCCGTACTAGAAACGGATTGCATGGGTATTCACACCTATGTGATCCGATTCTGCCACATCGCACCGATTTCGGGGTGTGTTGTTAACTCAACATTCACACCCGCAGCGGCTCGCATGAACGGGGGCGCGATTCTGATGTGGGGTGGACCTCGCACAGAAAACGCTGAGAATTCCACACCGCATCATTGTGAATCAGGGCTAAGGCTACTTTCACACTGATCCGCCGCAAAAAAACGCCTCAAAAAACGCCTCAAAAACGCATAGGTGTTTTTGCAGCATTTTTTAAAGGACAAAACCGCTTTTCATAGACGTTTTTCAGGCATTTTCCATTTATGACAATGGTAGAGGCGTTTTTTGGGGCTTTTTTTTAACTCCCCAAACATGTCCCAAAGATGTTGCAGGCAGGAGATTTTACTCCTGCTTTCACACTGAGCAGTTTTTCAAGCGTTTTTGCTTTACAAAAAGCGCCTGAAAAGCTCAAGAAAACTGCTTCCCTGTGTATGTGAATGTTTATCCATGTATGTGAATGTATATCCATTATGTGAATGTATATCCATGTATGTGAATGTATATCTATGTATGTGAATGTATATCCATGTTATGTGAATGTATATCCATGTATGTGAATGTATATCCATTGTATGTGAATGTATATCTATGTATGTGAATGTATATCCATGTATGTGAATGTATATCCATGTATGTGAATGTATATCTAGTGTATGTGAATGTATATCCATGTATGTGAATGTATATCTATGTATGTGAATGTATATCCATGTATGTGAATGTATATCCATGTATGTGAATGTATATCCATTGTATGTGAATGTATATCTATGTATGTGAATGTATATCCATGTATGTGAATGTATATCCATGTATGTGAATGTATATCTATGTATGTGAATGTATATCCATGTATGTGAATGTATATCTATGTATGTGAATGTATATCTATGTATGTGAATGTATATCCATGTATGTGAATGTATATCCATGTATGTGAATGTATATCCATGTATGTGAATGTATATCTATGTATGTGAATGTATATCCATGTATGTGAATGTATATCCATGTATGTGAATGTATATCCATGTATGTGAATGTATATCCCATGTATGTGAATGTATATCTATGTATGTGAATGTATATCCATGTATGTGAATGTATATCTATGTATGTGAATGTATATCTATGTATGTGAATGTATATCCATGTATGTGAATGTATATCTATGTATGTGAATGTATATCTATGTATGTGTTCACACACATACAGACGTTGCGCTTTGCGGTGCGTAGTGTAAAAACTCCACACAGCTTCTTTGGGGCATTGTTTGGGGAGTTTAAAAAAAAACGCCCCAAAAACACCTCTTCCCATTGAGAATCAATGGAAAACGCCTGAAAAGCGCCTTAAAGAACACCTCAAAGACGCCTCTTCTCATTGAAATCAATGATAAACGCCTGAAAACGCCTGAAAAGCCGCCTCAGAACCACCTCAAAGAAACGCCTCTTCTCATTGAAATCCATGAAAATACGCTGTAAAAACGCTGAAAAGCCGCCTTAAAACACCTCAAAGACGCCTCTTCCACAGTGAAATCAATGGAAAACGCCTGAAAAACACTGAAAAGCACCCTTAAGAAGGCCTCAAAAACCCTCTTACCATTGAAATCATGGAAAACCACCTGAATAAACGCAACCTGAAAAGCGCCTTAACATGCCTAAAAAAAACACACCTCTACCCATAGAACACAATGGCGAAAACGGCTGAAAACCTCTGAAAAGCGCCTCAAAAACACCTTTCTTGAACTCAATTGGAAACACCCAAAAAACACCTAAAAACGCCTTTAAAACACCTCAAAAAAGCTTTCCCATTGAAATCAATGGAAAAAACTTAAAGCGCCAAAACACCTCAAAAAAAAAAAAAAAAAA